>VZTF01006155.1:299827-483211 GCA_013397755.1 Cnemophilus loriae
GGGAAGGGAACGAATCGCCCCAGCGCGGCCGTGGAGACCCGGGGGAGAGGGAGAGGCTGCAGCCCGGGTGGCCCCGGCACAGCCTCCGGCTGTCACCGCCGGGCACTGCCGGCCCCGGTGTCCCGCGCCGGGCCTGAGGGCAGCCCTGGCCCGGCCCTCACCCGGCCGTTGCTCGGCTGCTTCAGCGAGACAAACAATAAAGGAGAGGAATCAGGAAACTCCCCAGGATTTCCATCTCGTCGTGACCAGCAGACAATAGTCGCCGTCTCCGGTGCTTCTGCGGGATGTTGTCAGTTTCAAAGCGACGTTTTCCATCCCTGGTTTATTTTGTGATCGTGGAGGGGGGTGAAGTTGGCCGGGGGACGCGAGGCTGTGTGTGCAGCGAGGTTCCCTCACGGGGACTCGCACAGCTATCCTGGGCAGAGGAAACGGGGCCTGTTCGCCAGCTGCCATTGCTGCAGGCCGCGTTCGGCACTGCCTGCCCACACCATTTATTTTTTGCTTTTCAGTGAGGCGGGGTCTTGGTGGTATTTCCTCTCCCAGTAAGCCAGCACACCTAGGAGACTTGAGTGTGAAGAGGTGATAAAAATTGGCAGTGAAATTCTGAAGTGAAGGTGGAAAGTGTTGAAGAAAAATTGTTCAAATGGTTGAAAAAAGAGCTTGCAGGCCACATCTAAATGGTTGAAATAAGAGCCTGCATTGCCAAATCCTGCCTCATCTGAGGGGCAGCTTTTGTGCATTAATGTATGCCTTGATGCTGCACTTGAGCATATGCTTGTCTTCATGTGAGCCTGTAGTTCTGCAGTGTTCAGGTTTAAAAGTTAAGCATGTATTCATTAATTGCAGGTTCCTAGTTTGCTCTTCTAGTGGTGTAGTGGCATTTGCAAAGAAATGTTTTAAATAATGATGAAATGTTTTATTTGAAAACATTCTGACCACATGTGAATGCCTTCAATAGATGGTGCTTTCACTGGAGAGGAAACAGAAATTAATGCCTGCCTGACTAAAGAAAGCTTGTTGTGGTGAGCTGTGCCACATTTTAAGTAACAGGAATAAGAGTGAATGACTGAGAGATGCAGGAGTGGAGGAGAAGGTATTCTTTCAGGCCTACCAATTCGAGAGATCTAATAGAAGTTATTATTAGAGGAGAGTTTACATTATTGATGTGTGCAACAAATCAACAAAAATTACTGCATTTATTTGAGATCCAATTAAAAAACAGGAAAAGCAAATGAGTTGAATGTAAGAGGAGAAAAGTAGAGATTGTAAGGACTAGATGCTCTTTTTTGATTAAAAAAACCGAAACCAAAATACAGAAACATATTGATACCATCATTTTGCAAGTGAGTGCTATCAAACAACATGCTGTTTGTCCTTGCTTAACTCTGGTGGCCCTTTTAGAATTGCCTCATCCTGCTACCACCACCGTGGTGGACCTCCCCATAAGGGAGGCACTACTGCCTTTACAGGGTTGTGGCAAGTACCAAGCACCACGCACTAGGAATGAAACATGGAATTGCAAAAGCAGAAGGATACTAAGAATGTTTCTTACTTTATAAGTTTGACCCACTAATACAAAGACGGAACTGAGAAATATAAATTTTTAAGCAGTTTAGGGGCTGTATGTGGCTTTAAGTTGTTTCATTCTCCCTGTAGTAAAAAGATGTGGTCTGCTTAGCTTTGCTACAGGAGAATGAAAACTGTTGTGAACACTAAAGATTAGCTCAGTCCACTTTGATGCTGCCTGCTGTTTTCACAACCAAGAGGATTTGGAACATCATCTTTGCTTGCCGTGTTTGCTGGGGAGCAAGTAAAACGTGGGCAGCCTCAATTGGATTCTTAACCCTGAATATGAGCAATAGAGCTAGTAATTCAGATACTGGTTCTCAAAGGTTTTGGGTGCCTACCCCGAAGTAGGTGGAGCTGCAGCTGTAAAGTTTTCAGCTGAGCTGGACACTTAAATGCACTTGAAGAGCCTGGGTTTAGCTTTCACGGGTGGGACTTCTTTAAATCAGAATGGTTTGGATAGCTCTTCTGCCTTGTCCTTTCTCCTGCACATCACTTACGTAATGCTGCTGCCCTGCCTCAGGGCCCACAGGCCTGCAGACTTCAGAGATGCATTTAAACAGTGAGGGTTCCTATGCTATTAGATAATCATTGTTATCTTACCCTCAATATGCCATCCCTCTGAACTCTGACGAGGCGTTCCAAAGGTTGACAGTCTGATAGGCAGGGGAGTATTTGCCTTTTACTTGCTGTGTGTCACTCTTGAACTGACTGCCCTTGTGACAGGACTGTGCTGAGGCAAACATAAGGGATCAGTTGATTTTTCCTAAGGTTTTTTCTTACCAAGGTTTTTCCCAGAGAGGTTGTGGTGATGTTCAAGACTAGCCTGGATGGAGCTTAAAACAACATGGCCTAGTAGAAAATTTCCTGCCCATGGCGATGGGGTTGGAACTAGGTGGTCTTTTAAGGTCCCTTCCAACCCAAACCTGTCTATGATCCTATGATTCTGCTTTAATAACTCAAAACTTTCAGCCTTTTCTGCCTAAATTGCCCAAGTGTTTGAAAACATATTCCTGATTTTCATTACCATTGAATTCTAGTTTTTTTGCCACCTCTTAGCTTATGTGAATCCTGCCAATCTTTTAGATATTTTTTCCCTTTTTGGATTTCTCTGCAGCAACCAGATGAGCAAGCACCACTGTGTTACCCTGCCAACAGAGCATCCTTAGACTGAGTTGAATGTGTTGGTGAGAATGGTGGATAGGACTGCTGTGTTTGTTCTGTTACTTCAGGGCAAAATGGAAATACTGTTGCTTCATGGGGTTCATATTATTAACTCTGTGACAGTTTATATATGGCTTGTCCTCAAGATGTTTTCTCTTTGCTATGAATTTCTGATATACTTTCATCCCAAAGGGCTATCCATAAGCACTGCATTGTCAGCAACAACAAAATGTAGTGTACAATAACAAAGCAGCAAGTTGGACTTATTTTTCTCTTATCTTGTACTTTTCACTCATGTTTCCCTAGACAAAATAGCTTGTCTGTGAAGAAGCCACTCAATGTTCAAAGGACTTTCGTTTTTGTTTGTTTTGGGTTTTTGGATGTTTCACCTCAATAGCCAGTTCAAAGGGATGTTTTTGAGCTATGTACCTTGCAGGAAAAATATAATTTTGGTTGGCTTGAATTTTGCAATTTGCTGTCAAACAGGAATATTTGTATCACTCAATTGAATGAATTAAAATTTTGGTGTGTGCTGCACATTCTCGAGACCCCCTCTCTACCAGTTATTCCACTGTATCTCTTATACTGGTACATTACCGTACTTTCAAGTAGCTTCTGTTCGTATTTTGAAGCAAAACTCAGCTTTGAAAGAAACTAATTCACTTGGTACAGGCAGTGCTCCAAAATCATGGACTGCATAACTGATCAGAACAGAATTTATTCTTCTTGAACCCACTCTATTTGATGTAATGACTTTACATTACTCGTTGTTTTAATGTTATGCTGGTATTAACAAATTAGATGACAAAATTTAATGCATGGCTTGCAAGCATGTGCAGACTTAATTTTATATGTGAGAGCAGTGGCCATTATAAACTCTGTGCATTCATCAGCTGAAGATCAAGTAAACCTTCAAGCGTTAATCCTTTTTCACATTTTCTCTCAGACCATTCACACTGGTACAGTAGTAAGACTGAAGAAAAACATCGACTGTTTCAGTCAGGGCAGTATGCATGCACTTCCCCTTCCTTTCTCTTTGACCCAGTTTCTGCTCTTTTTTTTTACTCTGGCATCTGACCAGACAGTACCTGTTACTTTTTTATACGGTGTTCTCTTTACTGTGTGAACTTGTCCGAAAGATATTGAGGCATATCACCAGCTTCTGATGTTTCCATCCTTTCCAGTATTGAATTACACTTCTGAAAAGCATACATGAAAAATATGGCAATGATTTTTACATGCACAAAAGAATTGCTGTTAAATACTGCATATGTATAAGTTTCTTTCCTCTTTATGTTGTTTTTTTTTTCCTGCCTGAACATGAATTCTGTATGCTTTGGAAAACGACGTGGAATTGTATTTTGGACAGGTTTTGTCGTGAGCAGACTGTAGTTCTGGTCAAAGATCTGTCGCTCTCCTGAGAACGGCACTTTTCCTGAAAGGAGTAGGCTTTGATCATTTGTTACATATTGTCACTAGAATGATAAGGCAGCATGTGTTAAGTTCAGCACGCTTTCAGGAAGCCCAACTGCTGGAGCTGGGCACCAGATGGAAGATCTTGCTAATCAATGGCTGCTCCAGTGGGCTGCAGTTCAGTGGTGTTCAGTGAATTTTAGTTATTTCATATACCAACACCTACGCTGGAGGCTAGAAGATCATGGGGTTTTTTTTCCTCAGAGGAGGAGAACTTCACCTTCAGATTAGGAATCACTAAGAACATATGTAATTACATCAAGATTAATTACAGAGTCACAGAATATTCTGAGTTGGAAGGGACCCACAGGGATCATCAAGTCCAGCTCTTAAATGAATGGCCTGTACAGAGATCGAACTCATAACCTTGGTGTTATTAGCACCATGCTCTAACCAGCTGATGTAATGGTGAGAAATAACTGCATTTTTAAGGTAACTGCTTCAAATTAGACAAGTAGCAGGATTTAATGGCCTTCACAAGGAATTCTGGTTTGCTTCAGAATCTCCATACAAATATGAGTACTGACACAATAGAGTGGTTATTCAGGCTGGCAACTGTAACATGTATTCCATCCCAGCTGATAGCTAATAGTTCATCCTAAAATAGAAACTACAACCTCATACTAGTACTACCTGTCCTAGTAAGGTTAAAGCATGTCAGCTAAATGTTACGGTTTCCTAATGCTTTCCAGTGCTTGGCTTTGTTTACATATAAGCTGGTATCTCGGTCTTTACCTTGATTTTGTGTCTGAATAACTAAGTTAAGAGAATTGCTTGGGGTTTTTTTTGCTTTATTTTTGTTTGCTTGTTTGCTTGTGGGTTTTTGTTGGGTTTTTTCATAAGTAAAACACTTATCTCAGAATAATGTTGCTGTTGGTGGCAATGCTGCTGGTGTGTTCCCAATAGGCTGCACTGCCCAGGTGCACACAAATGCTAATGGTATCTCTGTTTGCTATGTCCAACTTGCAGTCGTGATCAGAGAAGACTCTGAAATCACTTGGTATTTTAATTTGAAGGGGCAGGACCTGTCCTTGAATTATTTTTTCACCTCTGAGAAGAGTCCCTAGAGGCATTTGTTGGGAGGCAGAATGTCTATATCCACAGTTCTCTCCTATGGTGGATAAATTATTGACAGTGCTGAGAAGTGAAATCCTTTTCCTGGCACTGCTCAGAGGCACTAAATTCATCTTGAGGCAGATGAGACGAGAAGAAGTGGAGAGGAAAATCACATCAGCCAAGGATAAATCTTTAATGTTATCTATCATGTGTTACTTTGGAGATAGAGTGGTCTGAGAGGCCTGTATTCCTCAAAAATTGTCTCTGGGTTATTCATTAGCCGGCATTGAGGTTTTGATACAGCTTTTTTTTAACAGAAATGATCATTACATTGCTTGAAATACACATCTAGAGCAGCTAGTGTGACATACAGAGCACGATACACAATATCATGCGCTCAATCTTCTGTTTGTTTGGTTATTCTTCTGAATTTCAATAACCTAGTAAATGTCACAGTAAAATAAACTAGTTCTGTGCAGTGTGGGGTGTTCACATACTTACTCCGTGGTAGCTGCTGTGCTGATGTGCTGCTCTGAGTGCCCAGCCGTGGCAGACTCAGTGAGTGCACAGCCTGTCAGGGAGAGGATAAGCATGGTCAGTTTGATTTCCTAGTTGCCGTTTCCGAGGGCACATTTCCACCCAGGATGCAGGTGGAGATAGTTGCCAAGCACCACTACTTTTCCAGAGTCTTGCATTTCAAAGTCCTGTGTGCAAAGGGCCATTAACAATTAGCATTGCACTTATCTTGGCATGGCATGCTTGTCATATACTGGGCTTTACAACTTTACCGAGATAAATTTAAATGTCATTAAATTCAAGGCAAAAAAAAGACTGATGTGGAAAATGTCCAGGGCTTTTTCAAAGAAACCAACACCACTCAGTAAAGACTATATGAACCTATACTGTACTAGACTGTATATGAGCCCTGAGCCCTTGTTTGCCCAAGACCTGAGGCAACTCAGCACGTTTTAGACCCTATGGGGAGACACTAGAGAAGTTCAGAGTTATTAGTCTCAAATGTGGTATTTGTAGCTCTCAGGGAGAAAACTTCCTTCAGTTAACCTTTCTCTGTGAAGTTAACTGAACACTGGCACAGGTTCCTGGAGGGGTTGTGGAGTCTCCATCCTTTGATGTATTCAAAAGCCATCTGGACATGCTCCTGAGCAGCCAGCTCTAGGTGACCGTTCTGTAGCAGAGGGGCTAAAGTGGATGATCTCCAGAGGCCCCTTCCTAGTTCAGCCCCTCTGAGCTTTTGTGAAGGACTGGACTCTACAGCTTGTTAGGATGGTTCAGCTCCTTACCCTTCCAAAACAGACACACCAGTTTACGCTTGGGATTCTTTCTGTTTGCCCACAGGGCTCATCGCCGGCATCATGTCAAGTGATAATCCCCTATTTCAGGATGGCCTGAAAAAGAATGACTTGAGGACTTGATGGTCCAAAAAAAAAAAGTCTCAATGAGGTAGCATTGGGCCTCAATAACAACAGATCCTCATGTGACCTATTGAATGACTGGGGCTTTCCCTATAGGATTTCTGATTCTACCAGCTCAAAACATTCGTGAGCACAAATTCAGTGCTTGTCTCAGCTCTCACTTTGGAGAGCAGAGTGGTGAAATGGTTGTGGTCCTTTTTTCACAGGCTGCCTGTGGTGTAATGGGCCACAGGCCACCTGTGTCTCAGTGAGGAAGGAGCAGTGCTGATGGTGACTGCATGGGGGCTGCATTTCCTTCTTGCAGGATGTTATTCCTGGATGCTGCTCACACCCAGCCAGCCATCCTAAACTCCTCCAGGAAAGAAGAAACTTGCTTTTCTTGCAGAGATGAAATAAGAAACATATTTGTTTAAAAAAAAAAAAGAACAACATGCCAAGCTCTGGGTATGGGCCTAAAAAAAATGTGGGGGGAAAAAAAAAAAACAAATCCAACTTAAAAACTGAACAAAGATCTTTTAAAAGAAGTGGCGGCTAACAGGAAAAAAGGCATGGCAAAAACTGGATGAAGCAACTAATTGGTATTTTTAAGGGAGCAGACGGAGAGAAGAGAACAAAGCGTACAGAAAAGAAGGCATCAAGAGCAGATGTAAAAGAACATGATTTTTTCCTGCAGAACAAAACTGTGGTCTAAACAATACAAACATACATTTCTAGTGTTGCTTTGCTGTAGGAGCAATTGCTTTTGTTGCTTCAAATAGATTGTCTGGTGATAGAGACATCACAGAGATTATTCTTACTGATGTTTACAAGGCAGGCAATGTGGCATGGGGCTCAGCCATGAATAATGAATGTAGTCCTTGTTAAAGGTAAAAGAGCAGAGGGTAATGGTTGTAGCACTATCTGCAGCACTTTACTTCCAAGTATAAGATAAAATTGAATTTAATCTCTAAGCAAGTATGTTCATTCCATGTCTAACTGGTTTTTGTTTGTTGTGGTTTTTTTTCCCCATAGCTTGCACCTTCCCTTCCATTACAAGAAGATTTTGTTTACCACTGGAAAGCAATCACCCATTACTACATAGAGACCTCAGGTAAAAGAACAAAGCACTCTGGGTTTGTCTTTTCATTGTGGAAACTAGAATTCACAATTTCAGTGTTTTTAAAAAGTAGAGATTAAGAAATACTAAAATGAGTTATGTATTTAATCAAAATATCAACAATAACAACTAGTTATTAAAAATATCATGTACTTCCACACCTTAAAAGTAGGCATGGAAAATGGTTGAAGTCTTGTTTCCTGAGAACCATGTAGAGAACTGCACCTTTTTACATCTGACCCAGTTTCTGCCTTCACATGCTCTGTTTAATCTAAACAGACAGCTGCAGAAATGCAGTTCCTGCTGTTAACATTTTTATTGCTTTGCATCAGGGATTTTCTTTTTCTTTGCAAGATTTTAACAAAAGTAATTTTGTGGTCATAGATTTTACCAGACACAGATGGATTCCATGTGCTCAGTATTAGTTATTTTTGCTTTAGTGTCTTGTCTCAGTGTAAAGTATTTTAATAGCAGAGACAAGTTTTGTTAAACCTTACTCGGATGTTACTCTGCTCTTCTGAAAAATGGATATTATGATGAAATATGGCTGTAGTTGATTTTTCTTAAACTCTTCCCAGGTTTGGTTTTTTTCCAATGATTATGCAGCACGTAAATTTTTAATTTTGGACCTAGTTATGAAACAATTATGTTTTAAAAGTGAATGTTGCCCTTCTTTCCTCAAGCATATTAGTTCTGCGCTTCTGCTGGAAGAGCTGATGAATCTGGGTTTGTGTCTGATGATCTTGTTTACGTCAATATTTACTTGTACAAACTGCGACGTGACCCTTGGTTCTAAATACCCGTGTTTTGGAACACTATGTGATGTTTCCAAAGGTGGAAGTGACAGGATGGCAGGGAAAACTGACACCTGCAGTGACGCGGTGCAGAATAAAAGCTGACTTCTCTCCCAGGGTTTCAGAAGTCTTTGGAAAAACAAGTTTCCACTCGGTGGATATATTTCTGTCCTCTGCAGCAGGAGCAGAATTATGCATAGGAAATTCAAGCAAAACACTCCAGGCTAACTGGAGGTTGTGGCAGAGACCAAATCACTCTGACGTGGCAGTTTCCCTGTGTGATCTTGTTGTCAGTTGCGTGCAAGTGACAAGTTATTTTTAGATTATTGCGTAAACAGTAGTAACCATTTCCCTAGGATAGTTGTTCAAGTAGAATTCAGCTCAAAAAAATAAAAGAGGAAAATCTCTATGTGTGGATATGTTCTACAACATGTGAATGCCAGCTCCCACTGCCAGTGGCATAAATCCACTGCAGTTTCATGACTTTAATGTAATAAAATCAACGTCTTATCCTTTCCTTCATATAGTTTGACAGAATTCTATTTCAATGCAGAAGGTACAAAAGAGAAATTTTAAATCTTTTGGAGAATAAACAGCATAGAGTTTGAATTTTCTTTGTTGTTATCCTCAGAAAAGTCATTTGTTTAGTTACCTAGTTTATAAAGGAACTGATCAGCTGGAAATTAAGCTGATGTTAGAGGCCATTCACAGATTTGAGAATACAGTATGAAGGGTCAAAGAGGAAGTTACCAAAACCTAGTGGATACTAGACAGAAGATGGAGAGTTGTGCTTGCTCTCTGGCAGTAGAAGTGTTCCTTTTTTGACGGTGTAATTAACGCATGTTTTGAATTTTGGCACTTCACCTTTTCCCCATTGCAAGGTCAGGTATCTGACCAGTGCATATTCCAGTGTACATGTTCAGATACAGTTCTGAAAGTATTATTTAAGACACGTTAAAAACTTGCAGTGTATATAAGGTTCCTTAAATGGGTGTCATGTTTATAAGTCTTAAATTTGGAACTGAACTTAAAAATGAGGACAATTTTTAAATCATTCTTAATTGCCTATTTCTTTTATTTAGATGACAAAGCTCCTGTGACTGATACCAACATTCCTTCTCACCTGGAACAGATGTTGGATATTCTAGTTCAAGAAGAAAATGAGAGGGAATCGGGCGAAACAGGACCGTGTATGGAATATTTGCTACATCACAAGATTTTGGAGACACTCTACACACTAGGAAAAGCTGATGTATGTATTGCTCAGCAGAGCAGATTATCTCTTGTGTGAGCTCCTAGTTGTGATAGAGACTGAAGTTCTACAGTAGGTGGTAGTGTGGGACACTGAACTCTAGCAAAGAGCTGCTTGCTTATGTTACCAACATGTTACAAATAACAGCCTTTTACAGGTGTGATCAGGGTGTGACAACCCCTGAGATGCTGGCTGAGAGAGAACCCTGAGATTTGTTACTCACCACTCTGATAATGCTGATGGTGAAACTAGAAGTATGAGAAACATTTTTCTTCAGTCTGGAGTTTTTTTGGCTTCTAAGGACAGTATTATCCCTGTCTGTCCTTTGTTAAATGTTGGGGAATTCTTGGGTGAAAAGTGCTGTGTTAAATACAAATCTTTGATTAATATTTCTGAGTGTGATGAGCTATTGCTCAGGAAGACTTAGATATCAGAAAGCATTAATTTGAGTTGATCCCCAGACAGCCTTCATACCTTGGCAGTGCTGTCTGGTTCTTCCTGTTTGCTTTGTGGTACGCGTGAAGTTACCTTCATGGTCTTGGTCTGTCCCTGTTGCTGTCTTTCTTGGCAGACTCCTGAGCTAAAATGCGTGGGGTTGGGTGGATCATGAGGTGAATGAGCTTGGCAGCCCTTGTGCTAGAACATTTTGTATCACAGTGCAGATGCATTTAGGGAGGCATGGTGTATCATGTTCCAAGGATAAATGGAGCTCTCCATGGTTTCCTTCTCAGTCAGTCTTTTACACATTGTCATGACTTTTTAATTGATTTTACATAAATAAGCAACACAGGACAGTGGCTGTCTGAGCCTGAGACGTTCCTTGCTCTGGAAGAACCAGAGATCTGCAGTACCTGTTACTGTACCAGCTGTCCTACAGTCAGGCTAAAATACCTGCTCCAGCTGGGCTTAAAACCACAACACTGCTGTATTAAAGATACTTGCTCAGAAATACAGCTCGTTCAGTAATCTCTAAATGTTGTCAAGAAACCAAGATGAAATGGTGACATATGTGAAGCGGGTAATTAGTAGTGTGTTTCTAAGAGTTGAAAGAAGTCATTCTGTACTCATACAAATATGTCTGTACAGGCAATTCTTGTACACTTTGCCACTTGTGAGTTGATACATCTGAAGTAAACACACAGTTCAGTGCTTGCAAGATGTTGCAAAGATCTGCAGCAAAATGAATAGTTCCCTTTCACAGCGATCAGTTAGACTTACTACATTACTGTGGATGTGCCCTGACGGTACGTATTTTGCCATTCTGTTTGAAGGATTGCTTGACAACTCAGCATTGATTAGGGATTTAAAATCTAGAGATAATTACTTAGAAAGGAGAGCCAGGTTAGGCTGTTGCCACCTCAGCTGCATTCAGACGTGCAGTGAACCAGATAAGGGAGATTATGTGGGTTAAAATGAACAGCATTTATTAACGTGGTAGAACACACTAGTTTGGGGGAATTTAGCTAGAAACAAAGGTACATAAAGGCCCACAAGCCATCAGGTCTCCTGGAGAGAGGAAAGTCCTTTCTTGTGATGGGGTGCATGAGGGACAGTAGAACAAGGGTCTGCATGTTCCACAGATATTTGTGATTTATATTCCGCTCAGGGAAAGCAACAGCTTTCTCTTGTCCTGGACCATCCGTGCATTTATAAATGCTTTAGCTGGCTAAGGTTAATTGCTCATGACTTTAAGAAACCTTCTGTAGGTATTAAGATTTTTATATTTTATCATTCTGTATTTGTGTGTACTGACTCACTGAATAGCTGGATTTTGTGGCACAGTACCTTAAAAGACATCTGACCTGTAGCAAATTAATTCCGAGTTAATTTCCCCTTATCACTGTAATGATATGGAATATTTTCTGGAAAGATTGGTAGAAGTTTGCCCTAGAGCGATTAACTGACAGTATGAGTAATTTGAAAGAGAAAACAGTAATGAGATGCAACATTTTTTATTGATCTCTGTTAATATTGGTAAAAGTAATATGTTAACAGATGATGACTTTTAAAAAAATACTTTTGGTTAAATTATTGCTGTTTAATTAGCCATTCTGAGTGAAAAATTTACGTCTGTGTTTTTCTCCACATTTATTGTATTTTTGTTATTGTTCATCTGTTTTTGTTTCAGTGTCCTCCAGGAATGAAACAGCAAGTTCTGGCTTTTTATACAAAACTTCTTGGGAGAATACGACAACCTCTTCTTCCTCACATCAATGTGCACAGGCCAGTGCAGGTACTGTTCAGATTTTAAGTCAACTATATTTCTGCATGACTAGTTTCTTTTATTCTGCTGTAGCTAATGCTATCTTTAATTCTTCCATTGTCAAGTGAATTAAGGAAATTGCTTGGGTGCCGTATCAGTTTTAATGTGCTGATGATTAGAGCCTTGAACTGCCACTGCAAGGCAAGTCATAAATAATAAAGAAAACTTGTTCGTAGCAGTCTTAATCCAGAGCAAATGTTCCAGTCATAATTGTAGTGTGTACACAGAAAAATAATTCAATCTATTATTCCTAGAAAAAGCAGTAACTTTCTGTCTTAATTGTTCGCTTTTTGTGACAGAAATTAATCAGGCTGTGTGGTGAAGTTCTGGCAACACCAACAGAAAATGAAGAAATTCAGTTTCTCTGTATAGTATGTGCAAAGCTGAAACAGGATCCATACCTGGTCAACTTCTTCCTTGAGGTGAGTAAATAATTTCAGAATTTTACAGGTGTATTTACTGTGTCACATACAAAATCTAGTGGAGAACTGGAGATGTCACATTGTGCTTCATAGCTTAGTTTTCATTCCATCTGTTATTTTTTATCCTGTGATATTATAAGTCTTGTTGTTTGGAATTTTTTTTGCTTCCAGAGACTTTATGCATCTGATTTTCACTAGAATTTCATTCAGGGCTCACAAATACACCTGCCCAAGGTCCTTTTCCTTTGCAGTGGAAGTGCCTGCAGAGTAGGGATATGAATTGCAGTGCAGAACACTGTGTCGGGGAGACCTTGGCCTACTTGTGTTGTTCTCGTCATCCCAACGAAGACCAAGGGACAGATTGCCCGGGGCACAGAAACCTTGCAAGTTGCTGAGTGTTCTGCAGGATTGGGCCCTTAATTTGGTAGTGGCACATATGTTATAGCTGCAGTGCCAGCTCACAATCTACAATACAACACCATCTTCTGTCTGTAAGACAGCCAAGTTATCTTTACTGCCTCCTTTAACATGTGGCATTATGAAATCAGAGTGGGAGGATAAACAGTTTCTAGACTGACTTTCAGTTCCTATTTAGAAGGAGCATAAAAAAATTTGGTTTATAAAAGTCCATTTAGAAATGCCTTTTGCTCCCACTTTGCTGTTTGCTATGGTGACACAGTCTCTATTAAGTACGTGATACTTTGCTGAAAAATATTCCTTCAGGAATATTTTACAACCTTTCCACAAACAAGATCTGTGACAGCAGAGGCTGCTAAACTGCAAAAAGATGTTATTTTCCATTAGGTGGGTGATTATCATTTGCGTGTCAGTAGTAAAGAATCCATCTTGAGTTTGTTTTTACCTTAATTAAGCATTATCTTGATTGCCATTGTATCCACTGTAGTTGTACAAGCAACAGAAATGGTGTAAGGACTGAAAAGTTAATGTTTAAACATTAGAAGCACTCAGAAGCAAACTACTGCATATTTTACAAGCAAAATATGGTAGAATTCTAAACCAGGAGTACTTTCAGTGTTATTTGTGTAAGTTGTGTGGTTTAAGACTCTTATACTCAAATAGCACCCTTGCAATCAGAACTGAGAACCCCAATCATAAGAACCACAAGTGTTTTGTCCCACATTATTAGTGTTCTTCCCCAAAATGGGAAGGTTCAAATATTAAAAAACAGACATGGAGAAGCAGATGATTCCAAGATTCAAAGGGATCTCTGGTTTCACAAAATGCTGGCTGTGGAGTTCAGGCAAGATGGCAAACATTTCTTGTAGCTCCTGTTTCCTTCACAGGATTATTCTAAATGTTGTATCCTAAAGCATTTGTCTTCCAGATGGGGTATGTGGGGTACAGAATTGTGCTTCATTAGAATAGGATATTCTGGTTGTTCACATTTGGCCTCTTAGAGGTGCTGTTGTTGTGACTTGATCACATTCAAATGCATGAAAGGGTAAATTTACAGAATTCTGTGTGGCATTTCTCTCCCCAGTCTCCCACACTTTTAAGATGAAATGCAGATGGATCTCTCCAAAGAATGTAGTATCTGTTAGTCTTGCTTCCTTCTTTGACTGTTTCCAATCAGTTTATACAGGATTTTATGAACGTAAAAAACTGAGTGTGTACAAACCCAGGATTTCCTTTGTATGATTCCATACCAAATAGAATTGATAGAATGCTGGTTTGTATGATTCCATACCAATTGGTTGATAGAATGCTGGTTTATATTTTAAATTATATATATTTATATATTTATATTTTAGTAAAATCTTTCACCTATATTGATTAACCAATAAGTCTGCATGGCATAACTGTATCGCTTGGGCAAGTTATGTCTGTTGTGGAAATAAGAACTTGAAGAACTTCATTCTACTTTTTTAAATCTTTAAAATCCCTATACTAATTTTATTTTGCTATTAATGTATTCCTTTTATAACTGAGTTTTCGTAGTTCTTGTGCAGGGAGAATGAATATACATTGTAATGTTTGATTTATCACCTCTACCTCAGTTATATTTTAGGGTAAACTTCCCTCATCTCATCTCATCCCATCTTAGGTGAGCTACTCCTTGCAACTGATTGTTTCTGGCAAAGGGACACTTAATTCTCTGTGCTTCAATTTCTGCTCTTGAGACCTTGAAAAAGTTCTAATATAGTAGCTAAATAGTTGTACCTTGTTTTTATAAGATGAACAGTAGTTTCACCATTCACTTCTACTTTCAGTACTACAAATTATCAACTTCATATTTCTCACCACAAATTAAGTAGAGATTCTCATCAACTGTGATATCACTTGATTTTTTCATAGAGCTCTTTTTAAATCTATCAGAACTTAGACATGGCGTCATCCACCACAGATTTTAAAACTGATGTTTACATATCACAAAAATACAAAAGTGTGGTTTTATATTATCTGCTCTCTGTTAATGCTGAATTCACGAGTACTTTGTTTAGAAAGCATTCAATATGTGTTTTATGTAACCTTTTCTATTAGGTCATTCAGGATCCTGTTTTGCACCTTTGCAGGAGGCAGGTGAGCAGCTGAGCTGCAGAATTGCATGATTAAACAACAGGAAGCTTAAATACAAACAAAAATTCTGCCTGTGTGTTGTTCAATGAACAAACTGCTTTGTGTCACTTGCCAATGTAAGAGTAATGAGCTATGGACACATTTGTAGGGGCATTCATACATTTATATATGTTAGTTCTCTCGTCACTGCCTTAGCTAAATAAACGATGGCCTTTCAAATGGCAGAAGAATCCAGACATGAAGTAATAAGCCATTGTAAGATAAAATAAGTATTTTACAGAATATTGCCCGCTTTTTGAAAAAAAAACTTTTCCCTTTAACAACCCTGCCTGCTGCTTGAGTGGTGCCAGTAAAGTCCAGGATTGAAATGCTGTTCCAGCCTTTATGTGCAAGGGTCACTGTTGTGATTCAGGTATTTCTATGTATTGATGAAGAAGATGGGACGGTACTGAAGGACTGCAGAAGCTCTAGGGATGGACAAACTCGGTTCAGACAGACACTTTTTTGTTGCTTTGCCAGCCTTGCGCTTTTCATACTGTCAGAAAAAATAAACATATATTGAAACAGTAATTTTTCTACTGCATTCAAAGATCATCCTTATTTTATAGCATGCAGTGTGCTGCTTTTACCACTGGTTTGCTTCTCCAGGGAATTGGTTCTGTGAGTGTGTCACAATGCTCAGTGCAAATGTCCCACAGTGAACGCACGGCACTCGAGCAAGCGTTCACAGCAGCTCTCCAGTTCACTGCCTGACTGTCGCGTACTCAGTCCCCGCTGGTTTGTCTGTACTAAAATCCATTAACCCCAAATGGTTAGTCTTTTAAATTATTAATGCTTGAGATATGTTTGTAATAATTTTGGTGTTATCATAGAGAAGGGAACCATTTGGATTTATAATCTTGCTACAGTTCTCACTTGAAAGAAATATCTTGTGCTGCATTCTAATTTATGATTCCAATAAAGTATTCTTCACCTGCGCTTATGCCAGAAGAACGCTGAATTCTTGTCTTTCTGTGAGTTTCTTGGTGGTATCACAGAGCACAAATTTAAATGTCTTTTTATGTGCTGGAGACAGATTTATGGGAAGACAGATGGGTTGCCTTTTTTCAGGCAAAGCAGAGATGCTTTGGAGCTTCCAAGAAGGTTCTCTGTGACCTTTTAGAATATCCAGTGCCCATTGCTAACTTCTAATATCTTCTGTCCATTCAATCTACTCAATTTTTTCTTCTTGAGAAACAGAATTTGAGAGTACTCTGCTGTCAGAAAAGGTGTTTCTTTCCCTTTCCTGTTCAAGGTAAAATCCTCAAGAAATTTAGAATTATTTTACTTGTGTGATTCCAACTGGAAGTAGTGTTTCAGACATTAGATTAATGTGAGGCCTTGAGATAGAAAGGAATGTTTTATAATAAGTGCTGAGTTCTAAAGGTGCACCCATAAGGTAAATTAAAAACTTCTATCAAGTTGTGGGCAAATCAAGTGAATATGTGCCTTCAGTGGTGAAAGAAAAAGCTGCCATCCTTTTGTAAATGGCACATTCGGCCTTGAAGCAAAATGTATAGGGCTGAAGAGAAATTTAAGCAGATTTAAAAGTGTCCTAGGTTTATAAAACACCCACGCTCCCACAGCCCTTTACGTTTTACATGGTTACGGTATCTAGCCTTGACTACTTCAAATGTTGATGTTAAAAAAATTTAGGCTTTTAGTAAACTCCTGCTTCAGGATGAACAGTAATTTCAGCTGTGTAATTCCAAAAAATGCTTTGCAGAGTAAGTTGAAAGCAATGGCTTTCCAAGGATCAGCAAGTGTAATCACAGAAGACATGATAAAAGACCAAGAGTCCCTGACAACAGACACGGGGCAGCCTGGCCAGCCTGAGGAAACACCCGGTGCTGCCGGAGCCGCGCATATGGAGAAGGAGGATGAGCTGCCACAACAGGCAGATGAGCTCTCTTTCACTCTGGATGAACTCAATGTCACATCGTCACCTGAGTCCTCTGCTGCTTGTCCAAATCAAGACTATAATTTAGTGAATTCTCTGCTAAACCTCACTAAAAGTCCTGTGAGTTGTTTTTTTGGATTTTGGGTTTTTTTCCAGTTAATGTGATAAAATGAAATAGTTGGATGCTGTGTGAAGTGGGCAGAGGGAGTGAATAAACACAGTGTATTTTAGCTGTAAAAAGTAAAATGAGGTTTTTTTGCAGGCACTTTTTGTAAATTGGCGATTTTCTTTGCAAATTCAGATTAAAGTAAAAATACTATTTTAGAAGATTAATACTAAGCATGTTGAGGGTAATATAAGTAGGTTTTTACAGAAATTTTTATGGGGTGCTGTATGTTTTACAGAAAAGCTACACAGGATAATCAGAAGGTTAAATATATCACAAGAGACTATTTTTAAAATACTTTCAATTCTTCTGACTTAACCAAACCCACTCACTTTGTAATGACACTGAACTATCTCTAAGAGTGTGTTTTCTTTTAAAAAAGCCTGCTGTATGTTTTACCCAGCTCCATCGTGAAATTCAGACTTAGACTCTTTCAGAAAATTCAGAGGAGGTTTGGGTAAGCCTGTAATTGCTTCAGCAGTGCTGAGAGCAGAAAACCAAGTCTACCACTGTACCTCATTATTGTTACATGAGTAGTTTACAGGATTTAGTATCTTGGTCTAAAGCTGACCTACAGCTCTAGTTCTGTCAGCTGGAAGCTTGCAGCTGACATTCTTACTATTTGACACAAAATCGGGTGAGATTCTTTATTTTGTAGCATCCAAATTTACTAGAGTTAATGACTGCAAAGGCAACAAAAATAAATGCATTCAGTCACTGTGGGGGAATGAAGAGGTTTTGTTTGGGAAGTGTTTGCTTCTTGATTTCCAGTGAGCTTCATTCACCCTCTGATTAATTCTTCCATGCCCTTCTGCCAGGACGGCCGGATAGCAGTGAAGGCCTGTGAAGGCCTCATGCTTTTGGTGAGTTTGCCAGAACCAGCAGCTGCCAAGTGCCTGACTCAAAGCACTTGTTTATGTGAATTGTTGACAGACAGGCTGGCCACCCTCTACAAAGCCTTGCCTCAGTCACTGGATCCCTTAGACATTGAAACAGTGGAGGCAATTAACTGGGGGTAAGAATTTTATTTTTGTATTTAATACTCAAAGTGACTTTACACCCCTCCCTGAAATTAGATAGGTAGATAATGTGTATAAAATATTCCCCCCCACACATGCTAAAGCCTCAAGGGCAGAGCTGAGATAGAGCTGCAGCACAGTGGTGCACTTCAGGTGTCCAGTGTACCTGTGATTTCTGACATGGGGCCAGGTCTGCCTGCCAGTCCCTGGCAGAGATTCCTCAGGGGGCAAGTTTTTCCACTGAATTCCATCAGCAGTTTATAATGGTGTCACTGTAGTATCGGCTATGGATTATATTCTCGTGCAGATGTCAAGGATTTATGAAGCACAAACTTCACTGTGCACAGTGGGCACTGTAAGCTACTGCCGTGGGCGGTAAGGGTCCATTTGATAATAGGCTGTTGTTGCAAAATTTTTGCAGCAAAATAGAAGAAGGAAAGAGTTACTGCATAAGTCATCAGCATGAAGCAAAAGATACATGCCTGTTATCATAACTGCTGGCAATTTAGATTCTTAAAACATTTCTCTTCCCCACTCTGCCTTCATTATTATGAGTTGCTCCTGATCTGTTAGTCCTGAGACAAAAGTAGGTTTTTGCAAAATGCCTAGCGAAATTTCTGGTGGTTGGAGTTTGAAGAGGAAAACCCACAACTTTGAACTGTGGGATAAATAAATATTGGAGTTTTTTACCAAAGAAAGTGGTGTGTTTGTTATTCCTTAGAGCCCTTAAACTGAGATAGATGTTTCTTTCTGACAGATACAGTGTAGTTCAGGTATACACTGTGTGGTTTTGGTCGACTTGCCTGAGGTCCCTTACAGAGCAGAGAAGAACAATTGCCTTCATTTTATGGTTCTGTGACTACAGGAGTTACTGATTCAGTTTCTGTGGTCTCTGTTTCCTGGGAGAACAGACTTGGTGATCAATTTTCCCTTCTGACTCCAGAAACACTTAACCAGAGTTCCTGTGCTGTACGTTCTGTGTATCTTTTAGCATGCACAGGTGCCATCACCTGTGTAGTGATGGCACTGCCAGATCCATAGAGACCAGCAGAAAAGCTTTCTTAATGTTCCCTTCATTACTAGTAGGTCATTAATTATTCCGTTAGGTTCCATAAGAATGAAGTCCAAGATTCTTCAATTACTTGTAGACTAAATAAATTTTTTTCTCTTGTGTTCTCTAGTTTGGATTCCTATAGCCACAAAGAAGATGCATCTGCTTTTCCAGGGAAAAGAGCATTGATTTCGTTTCTTTCTTGGTTTGACTACTGTGATCAACTCATCAAAGAAGCACAGAAGGTTTGAAATGTGTTCAGACGATACAAATATATTCAGCAAATAAGTAGTTCCAGTTGTTTCTTAGCTTCTGAGTTTGATACACACCATTTTGTCCTTTTGTTTCAGACGACTGCTGTTGCTATGGCAAAAGCTGTGCGGGAACGATTCTTCATTGATGTTATGGAACCCCAGCTGATGCAAACGTGAGTAGCATCCTGCAAGACACAGCAGAGGAGAATCTGAATCAAGCTGATTTTTGGGGGGCAGAAATCTACTCCAGGTCTGATATGAAAACGTTTCGTTCAGTTCAGAGATCGGAATCCTCACATCAACTGCGCTATTGCACCGCATTGTTCGTCAGGTGACTTCGGATGTCCTGCTGCAGGAGCTGGTGTATTTTATACTTGGAGAGCACAGAGAGCCAGAAACACTGACAGACATCAACAGGCATCCACTGCGCCACAGGCTGATCGAGCACTGTGATCACATTTCTGATGAGGTGAGGGGTGATCTGATACAGGAATGTCTGCTGGCCAGTTCTGGCATGTGGAGAGTCTGTAAAGACACCCTTGTGAGGACTCCTCATATATGCGTCAAGTAACGTTTTTTGCCAAGAAAGAGAGTTCTGGCTCCCAGCCCTACAAATCCCCTCTAGAAAATGAAGTCAAGCTGTTTTCTCCACCTAGCATATTTCTTTTTTTTTGCTAAAGATTCTTCGGTGAATTTGCGTGCCCACTATGCATATCCAGTTAGACTTGCTCGTCTGTAAGATAGAGTGAACTGAGTTTTTGTAATTGCATTTTAATTTGCTTGCTTATATATTGTGTTGCTGTTACTTTCCATGTTGTGTCAATTCTGTCATATTATCATATAAGATACAGATAAAAACTTGGGGTTTATATGAACTAAATGTGGTTGGAGAATATATGCAGTGCCAGTTAAAAGATGATGTGATAACTTTAAGCTCTCTACATACAGTATGCATTGTTAAAATAATTTACTTCAGTAAAATCCCTCCTCAGAAGCTGCTTGTTTCATTTTTTCCGTGAAACAACCTCAACCCTCTACTTTTTCGAAATAAAAACCAAGCTTGCCTGAAATACAGATCTGTGCTTTCTCATATCCATTTTTTCAGTATGCCTACCTGCTCACCCTGTCAGAATGAGTTATCTCTGTAAATTAGTTATCTTTGCAAAGCTAAGCACTCTCAAGCAGTCTTGAAAAATTGTCTTCGTATTGCTTAAAGTCAGTGTTCTTTTAAAAGCCTACATAACATTTCCATGTAAAAATCTTAGCCTATAGATCTAATCACAATATCCCAGTATTACTATCTTTTATTCTGGATATTTATTACTAACTTTAAGTCCTGTTGTGGGTCTCATTTGCACAATGATAACCGTCTTCCAGCATGGATCTGACTGTAGAACAGAAAGCTAAATTCTGAGTTCTCTGTATGTTCTTTGTATTGTTATTTTGACAGATTTCAGAACAGCTCTTGTTTTATAGAAAAAGAAATACATTCCCATATTGATTTTCAAATGTATGTGAACTCTTCATCCATTTAACATCACAATTTCCTGATTTTTGTTATGATTTGTTAGGATGGACAAAGCAGATAAAAGGCAAAAAGCACAGGGCAGCAGTGGATCAGTTTATTGAGTTTTTACTCTTTCTGTTGCAGATCAGCATAATGACTTTACGAATGTTTGAGCACCTTTTGCAAAAACCCAACGAGCACATCCTTTATAATTTGGTTCTGAGAAATTTGGAAGAAAGAAACTACATGGAATACAAGCCTCCCTGTCAAGAAGATAAAGATGTGGTAGAGAATGGACAGATTGCTGGAGCAGTGTAAGTTTCATTTTTAAGATAAGTTTTCAGAACAAGTAACTTGGATCCTTATTTTTAGAAGAAAACAGGTATTTTTTTTCCAGTAATTGAAAGAAAAGTGAGCCTGGAGAGCACTTGACTGCTCTATGTATTAATCCATATCTGTAAAGTAATGCAGAAATTCCTACATCAGCAATTTATGGAAACTCTTAGAACAGGAACAGAAAATCTAAAATTACCACAAACCTCTTTCCAGAACAATAGACACTCAGAGGTCTTCGTGTCTCAATTTATTTATGCATCTACCTAGCTTAATTCTATGCGTATTTTATTGCAAGCAGTGAGAATATTCTTGAAGTCAGTCACTTTGGTGTCTTGCTTACATTTATGTTCCTAGTCATTTTTGATGGAAGAACATTTCTGAGGCACTACATAAAATCCTTTTAAATATGCTAGCTAACTCTTGTAACTCAATGTTTTAGTGAAGGAGAGGTAAGGACTGGCCACACAAACTATTTCAGTCATCTAGAATAATTTAAATATATCCTTAAGTAGGACTCTCTCATGTGAAAAATGTGGCTGAGAAGTTTTGAATAATTTTGTACAAGTCAAAAATGTCTCATCTGTTGTTCAGATTGTTGGGTATTTGCAAAGGTTGGTATTTCTGTATATTAATTAGGTAATACAATGTGGATATTGTTATATTCTGGAAAACATCCTCGTTGTTCAGAGAAGAAAAACAGCCTGCCTTGTGACCCAGAGATTTTCCTGCCTTCCATAACCTTCTGTGAATGATTATGTTTTTGTCTAATATAATTTCACAGAGATCTGGAGGAAGATCCATTATTTACTGATCTGTCTCCAGATAACACATTGTCAGCTCAAGAGTGGCTCAGTGCTTCTCCACCTGTCAGTCCAGATCATCCAAAAAACGATGGGAAGACTGAAGTTCATAAAATTGTAAATAGGTGAGTTGAAACAAAGACTTGAGGAAATGTCTGCATATGTGGGTGTCTGCACACACTGTGCAAATTAAATGTGTACTCTGTAATGGATGTTATTCTGTGCCAGCTGGGAAAATGACTCCACAGAAGGAAATTATGTGGCATTTTATCAGAAAGCTACTTCTGAAAGATTAGAGCTTCCATTAATTCAACATAAATGAGAAAAATAGAAGAACTTTGCAGCTAATGGTTGAATACTTAGAATTCATGATGAAAGCTTTGTTGATTATAAAAGTTGCTTTTTGCAGAAATATTTGCTGTACTTAAAATGCTGTTACAGGACTTGACCTTCCTGGGCAAGTCTGGGGAGTCTTGCCATAACCCTTTCAGGGGAAAAAATCCCCTCAAGCTTCCTTAGAACTTCAAAGTTCTTTAAACACATACATAAAAGTAAATAATTGCCATGCTAGAGATAACCTTCTGTTCCTGAAAGTCAGGGGCCACCCGTGTCACCTGTGACATACCTCAGTGCCTGTCAGACTCACTGCAAATTGGATATCACAAAGAGGACGAGCTCTGCTCTAAGCAACTTAGTGATGGTAATTCTCTTAGGAACTAATATTAGGACGAGGGCTGTTTGCTCTGTTAATACTTGGTAGCAGAGCAGCACTGGTGTGTCAGTGCTGACCTATCTGCCTGCCCAGAAATAATCAAAGGCGTTAGCCAAAGGAAGCAAACAGCCCAGGGACAGCCAGGACAGAGTGACATCATCACTTCTTGCCATCTTTCCCCCAGTATCACTATTTATAGTTTATGGTGGACATGGTTTGGAGCAAAGACACAAAGAACACTCTCCTAAATTCACCTCATGTAATCTCCATCAGGGAATAGAAATGTTTTCTGATTTGCAGTGTTCTGCAAATTTGTATTTTTTGGGATAAGATGAACTCCACGTGAAAAGTCAGCTACTACATATTTCTGCATATAAATCCTACAGGAGTGTCCAGCAGTTCTTGGGATATGCTGAAGGCTGAAATTTGGAATCAGGGTCTAAAGACTGGGTTTTATTTTGCTGCCCAGAAATTTCAGTGGGTTTAATTTATTTTTTTTAAAGACAGTTACTAATATTATTCAGAATTTCCTGATGCATTTTAGGTCAGATATTGGTGAAGTAATAAGGACATAGAGTATTTGACTACACACCTGGCAAAGGTAATTATAGTTGTAACTGGGACATTTATATGCAAATACTCCTCTGTCTTAGATGTTCATTTATTGCTACAACAAACTGGTAAATAAAACTACCTATGTAGTAGGTTAAGAAGAATTTTAACTGTAATTCTTCTTCTCTTTTAGCTCATTTATTCCCAAGTATATTTTGTTTTAGCTCTAGTAAGATGGAGTCTGACCTTTAGCAAATACTTGACCTGTTTATGAATATTAATATTCCCTTTCATCTCCATTCTGTCTGCTGATTCTCAGAAAATGCTTCCTCTGGTGACTTCACCTCTAGTGCCAGATACAAAAGTTCTCAAGTATATACCTTGTTATTACAAACAGTAGTTGAAATAGATAGGCTTAAATAGATTTTGTGTTCTCTGTTCTTCACATAAAGTTATGGTAGAGTCTGTGGATTAATTGGCTGGACAGTTCAGCATTGTGTGTACAATGTTACAGATGATGAGAAAGTATTGATCTGGTGCTCTGTGGAATATAGTCATTAATGTACCTTTTTTCTCTTCAGTTTTCTCTGTCTTGTACCTGATGAAGCAAAGTCATCATACCATGTGGAGGGTACAGGTTATGATACTTACCTCAGAGATGCCCACAGACAAGTAAGTCAGTGAACTCTTCCTTAGTTCTTGAGAATTTGAAATGCTGGTGAGACTATACAAACGGTTCTGTAAATAGTCCTATTAAATGCATCTTTTGGTAATGGAAGATGGGAAAATTCAATTTTCATTTTTAATGAAAACTTACCTTTGGAGATCTTTCGATGATGAATTCACCTTGTATTGCTCTAGTGGGAATAATGGATGACATTAAATGCATTAATATTCATATAACAAATACAGTGAGAGAAAACCTGAACCACAGATAGATTCTTAATTTGCTTCTGCATTTATCTGCATTCTCTTGGAGAATTGCCTGCCAAGCTGTTTGAAAGAACTAAAGAGAAATTAAAATGCTGCATAGGAGTTATGCAATCTGGGACTTTGCAAATAAAGGCTCATCACAGGGAATGCACAGCCTAAGGCGTTCAGGTTTGAAGTTGGGAGGTTGGGTAGGCAGGGAAAGCTGTATGATTTACTGCTTAGAAATAAATGCAAGTTTTGCTTTTACAAACATAAAGTTTCCTTGGTCAGAGGACAGTCACTGTTTGTTTGCAGCTTTCTTACTGAAACCCTGTGAATCTTCTAGAATAGAAAAAAATATGCAAAGGAACAGAGTGACTGAGAGCTATATTTAGTAGGTAATTCAAAAATTCCATAACCTTGGAATTACGTTATCAGCTGCTAAAGATGGGAAGTTTGGATTTCTATATTTATATTGCTTCATCTGTAGTCTCTCCTGAAAAGAAAGGGAATAGAAAATAGAGAATAAGGAAACAAAGGTTGATGTAAAATTCCCCTATGTTCTATTCTTGGATGCCAGAAACCACTTACCATCTTCGTCTTTCTTTCATGCCTTGGGAAAAAGAGTGTACTGGGAGTTATTAGAGAGCAGAATTGGTTTCTGTCACTTCCTGACGATGATATGGCTACCGTTAAAATATTTCCCCCCTAAGAGTAGCCCTGCCTGTTGCTGTTATTACATCCAAATAGCTGTTCTGCTTCCTTATTTCTATTCCTGGAAGCCTGCACAAGTAGGTAAGCTACAATCAATGCAGAATTTCTGAATCTGTTTTCTGACTCTTTTGCTTCTGTTTCTTCCTGTGTTCCTTGATTTCTCTGCTGTAACTTGTGCTCCTTTCAAGGTGTAATTCCTTGCAAGTGAGACACCAGGCAGCACACAGCAAATATGGGGCAAGGTAGAGAAAGACTGCCAGGGGTTTTAGGAAACAAAGAGAGGCAAGATGAAGCCCTGAAATACTTTTAGTTTGTATGTTCTGCCTTTCCTGTCCTGGGAATTAGGGAGCAGAGTGGTTTGGATAGCAAGATCAGCTACCCATAATGCAGTGGAAGTGTGGTAATGTACTCTCAAGAAGGTGTGTAAGATTGCAATTCCTGCTTCAGAAGAGCCCTGATTGGGATGTGTATTGTAGGCTTTGCTTTGTGGTTTGGCCCCAGCTGCTTTTTGAGAGCTCTGTTCTCCACTCACTGTTTCTCAAACTACCCTAGTAGAAGGCATGTCCCAGGGAGAATGAGGTGCCTGATGGCAGTGTTTTTACTGATAGTGTTTACTTTAAAATGACTGATCTTTTTGAGCTTAGATTTATCATTTAGCTACAGATTATGGTTTTAAGGTGTATGGACTATCAAAGGAAATGAAATGGTTTCCATGGAGATTTAAGTCTGTTTTCCTCACTACTTTTTTGTAGTTCCGGGATTATTGCGTCATTTGCTTACGGTGGGAGTGGCCTGGATCTCCCAGACCTTTGGAAAAGTGCAATTTAGAAGCGTCATTTTTTGAAGGACACTTCTTGAAAGTCCTGTTTGAAAGAATGGGCAGGATTCTTGATCAGGTAAGAAAAAACAAGTTCAGAATTCCATTTCTGATACTTTCATCACTTTTAAAGAGCTGATCTCCATCAGGTCCTGTGGATTCCCATCACTCTCTATTATAGCGTCATGTTATTGTGTAATGTGCCATTTCCTGGTCATAAGCAGGACAAGAGCCTTTTGCACATATAAATGCACAGGGAACATGTGCAGGAAGCCAGGAGTAGCCTCTAGGTCAGCTCTGTGAGTGTTCATAGAAACACTCTGCTACAAATCCGTGATATCAGAAAGCTTTGCAGAGGTGGTAGCTCTCACTAACCTCGTTTCTGACAGAAGATAGCTCAGGCACACAAGTGAAGTAACTTGTTTCAAATACCTCATGTACTAGACACTACCTTCTTCCTCCTGCTGATGTTCCAAATTTCTGTAGAACTGACTGTACCCTAAGAATTTTTTTTAAATTTCCTGCACTTCAAAATTTGCTGGGTTTAATCTTTTTAGCTACAGGGAATTTTTTAAGGATTTATCTGATATGGGGCCATTTTACTGAGTCTGCTGACATATGGGCAGAAATAAAAGCTCTGTGTGAAGAAGAAGCTTTCTTTAATGCTCTCAATTAGTTGGAATCACAACAGCAATCTGTCTGAACAATGCAGCACATGTTACTCCTTTGTTTCCTTCTCCTCTTGTGAACACCAGATAATGCTCATGCCTTCAAAGCTTCCTAATGAATTGGCTGACTCAAACAGCTCTAAAGACCTTCTCCTACAGTTCAGCTAGGTAGGCAGTGAATGGATTTATGGAAGGAATTTTTGTCTCTCTCTGCAGAGTAACTCTGCTATAATAACTCAAAATGTAGTGATCTCTTCTACCTGTAACATCTGTGGTCCAGGGGCTGAAAGCTTCATTTGTTAGGAGATTGGGATGAATCTATTGCTGGAGTGCCAAGTACAGAAATAACTGCCACTGACTGGAAGAAATAAGTGCTTTCATTTCAAAAGATCTATGAAGCAACTTTGCAATGCAGCAGTGTGTGGCAACAAATTCGAGAATAAGATACCTAAATATTACTTATGTGTACACATGTAGTCAGTAGAAATTTTGTCGGAACGGCCCCAGTGGTCCCTGGGGTTCCTAGGTTGAAAGACAAGTAGGTGTCTTTTCTAGTGCAAAGTGAATCACCGCCTCAGCTTCCTCAATTCTGTGGGCTGATAGCTCGACTCAGGTGCCTGAGCTCAGGTATCTGTTGCCATTTTTGTGATGTCCAGGATATTCCCAGAAGTTGGTGGTTACAACACAGATCTTGCAGGATCCACCCTCTGTGGAACCATCAAGAGACCAGCAGATACTTGGGAGCATCTGAGATGGCAGGAGATGTGTGTGTGTGGACAGGTGTATCAAATGACAGATCTCTGCTGAGGCAGCTAATGAGAGCTTAGACATGGCCAAATGTATCTGTCTTAATCTGAGGCTGAATTCGTCCAGATCTTCCAGATCTGAAAAGGGGAAGTGTCTGTTCTCTTTTTCTTCAGTGGGATGCTAACTTGAAGAGTATAAACTTAACTTGAGAGCATAAAGATGAGAATTTGAGGTCATTAAATCCTCCTCTTCTAGGTGGGATGATGCCAGTGAGGGTGTTACTGCCAATATGCAGTCAGAGATTGAATGAAGGCCCTGTAATCCACTTAGATCAACAAGGTTGATTGACACAGAGGTGTACCAAAGGAATGTCTGTCCCTCTCTTGTCAACTTAGTCTGTTCTGCCATTGAAGAAATGGAAGGAGATTCTACTAGCTTGCAAATTCTGGGCTGAAATAAAATGTCAGCTTGTTTTCACTGGGATGACAAAATCAAAGATGGAAAAAAGATTTTGAAACACAAAGAAGCCACGGTGAAAATGCTTGCTTTTATGGAAATAAGTTTCTTACTAGAATGGTCAAATCCTTTAAACTAGGCACTTTTTTTCCTGGAAAATTAGGTACTATTTTATTCCTTATGACTGATAAGCTTTTTCCAGTATCTGACAGTGTTGCCTCTCCCATTTGGTTGATTTGGGAAAGGGAGGTAGACCAGAAGCTCAGAATTTCCTGCTGCTTTCCCAGCCCAGGACTGGTCCCATCTCCCATAGGTTGCTGCCACAAGATGGCGAGGCCTTCTGCAATGGTTCTTTCCCTGAAAAAAATGAAGAAGAGAAATAACGTATTAGCTGTAAACGTGGATTTCTCTCTGGCAATTTCCTGAGCTCATATACTTTAGAGTTTCCCAGGAGAAGCAAGCAGATGTTTAATCTAGGCTGATTGCATGCTATTTCTTTAGCTGAAGAAATGTTTTATGAGAAGAGGACTGATCCTGCAATAAACAAGTGAGCAAAAGCTTCAAGTGGTTGTAGCAATGATACAGATAATAACATCTAATGCCCAACTGTCATATTCACAGCACTGCTTTTGTGAAAAGCAGAGGTTGGGCCTGTCTTCTAATCTAACTTTTTATCTTTATTTATTCATAACGCTGTGTATAAAGTTCTAGTAGTTAAATAAACATGAGGTGGATGAAAAGAAGCCAGCACGAAAATAACTAAACACTGTGTTTCCCTCTTTTTGCAGCCCTATGATGTAAATTTACAAGTTACGTCAGTGTTGTCCAAACTGTCCCTGTTTCCCCATCCTCATATCCACGAATACCTTTTGGATCCTTACGTCAACCTCGCCTCTGGTTGCAAGTCTCTCTTCTCTGTGATTGTCAGGGTGAGTAAACACACCATTAATAATTACACATGCCTGTACAGCAGTAATATATTTAATAACTGTGTAGTTAGTGGTAGTAGTTGCTGGGTAGTTTAAGTTGGTAAGTGTTTGTCATTGAAAGCAGATACTTACAGTCCTGATGTTGAATCAAGATTGGGCCTAGATAGATATCTCTGCTCATACTCTTTTTTTTCTTTTCTGAGGAGGGCTGTTCTTGACAATTAAGTCCTGGCTTTATCAAAAGTCCCCTTCCTCTCCGATTCCATCTCTTCCTGCCAGACCTGCATCCTAGAAGTGCTGGCTGGGTGCCTGTCACACTGCAGTCCTTCGTGTACCCCACGCACCAGCTGTTACTAAGCTGGTCAGGAGCCTGTTAATGATGCTTGCCCAATGCTAACAGAGGGCTTGGCTCCCTTTCTCCCAGCAGCCCTCTCTGTTCTAAAATGTAATCTTTATCTCCCCTTGTGCTTTCCCTAAGCCCAGGAATTCACTGGTCGATTGCCTGTGTCAACATTTAATAAGACAAATTAATCAGTGACGTAATTAAAATAAGTAATGCCATTTGTGACAAGAGCAAGTAAGGCTTTTGTATTCCTTTACTTTCTGCACCCACTCACCCTCTTTCTGGGTAGTGCAGCCTCTCTGCAGGTTGTTCTGTGAGCCTGTGAGGATGCTGAAGTGGGTCTGTCCCTGGGCACTGAAGCTGGCGTTGAACCTTGCTGCCAGGCACTCTGCAGAGGTGTTAACTTTGTGTGTTGATGGCCTGGGCTTCACAGGTCGTCGGGGACCTCATGGTTAGAATCCAGCGCATCCCAGATTTCACCCCCAAACTTCTGCTGGTCAGAAAACGCCTGCTGGGCTTGGAGCCGGAAGGGCCCATGTGAGTAAACACATTGCACGTTCTCCAAGACACGTGACTGGGTTTGTGTGTGCCAGTCCTGATTCGCTGTAATTTCCTTCCTGTTCCAGCATTGACCACATGACATTACTAGAGGGCGTGATTGTGCTGGAAGAGTTCTGCAAGGAGCTGGCAGCCATCGCCTTTGTGAAGTACCACACCTCAGCCACGCCCTGAGCAGCCCCGGGGCCGAGCCACCCGCGGCTCCGGACAGGGCGCAGCCAGAGGGCCACTGACAACACCCAGAGAGAAGGTGGTGCTTCCTGGCAAAGTGGCAGGAGATGTTTGGAAGACAAGCTCCTTTCACCAGATGTTGAGATTGCAAATGGACTTGGAATATGAGTGAAGGCATTTGGGAAGAAACCAATATTTCTAGCCACTGTGTGAAGAGCTGCAAAAGCTGCATGAAGAACCACAGCCATCAGACCTTGGTTATTCTGATGACAATGTTTAGAGAGTTTGGGCTCTTGTACGTCCTGGGGCTCACATGCACCAATTTGCTCTTTGTGACCATATTACTTTCAAAAAAGGAAATTAATTTTATAACATTTTTATGTCTTAATTCTTTTTCTCTTCAGTTGGATATATGAAAGAAAAACACACCTATAGTTTCAGCGTATGTTATTAAAAATGAAGAAGTTCAAAAAATCCACCCATCCATATACAATAGGATATGTTAGTGAGGGATCATTTTGCTTTTGGTAGATCCTGGGTACAACTCTGATCTTGATTCCTCAGTGGATTACTCCAAGATATATATCAGTCTAAAATCCATACTAAAGAAATTAATCCTGATTTGACATCACATCCATAACAAATATATCTGAAGTGTGCATGTTTGTAGCATGTTTGTCTCTGTCATTCCAAGTGATTGATCTCCAGGTCATCTGTGTAACTAGATTTGCTTTAGCTTTTTACATGGGAACTCTACTTGTTTGACTCATGTCACCTTTACATTATAGGTTAATTATAGGTCATCGGTAGTTGTTGCTGAAACAGTATTTTTAATTTCTTTTAAATAGGTATTAGTCTGAACTGGTTTAAGAATCTTCTGTGCCTTGAAAATCGGCAGCATAAACATTCTGTTATTTTGAGAGATATTTTTATTTCTTATCTAACCATCCCAGTGATGCCAACTCAGTTAAAGCATTGATAACTTATATAGGACCAAAATTCACACCTGCTTTTCGCAGTGCTGGGATGCAGGAATGCCTTTCAGTGACTCCTTTTCCATGTGAATGCCGTCAGCCAGAGCAGGCGCTGGCACTGCAAGCAGAGGCCACCGCAGGGTGCTTTGCTTCTGCCCTCCAGAGGGTCCTCACTGCCAGCACCCTGTGCCTGGCAGCTGGCTGTGCTGGACCTCGCAGTCACACCCAGTGACCTGTCCTGCTCTCCACACTCGTGGGTAGCACCTCTTTCCCCTCCTTTGAACAAGGCAAGGCAGAGCTCAGCTCCTTCCGTTTCCATTGTCTTTCCTCGTTTGTCTTTCCTGCCCCCCTGTTTGCACAGCTAATGCCCATTTCAGATGTCATTGCTCGAATGCAAACATGGACTATTTTATTCAGTCACTAGAATTCTTCTGGATTTACATGACTGTACCCAGAATCAGATTTCTGCTCTCTATCCATGCCTTTGAAGTCTTGTGTTTTAATATTTATGGAAGCTGGATGTTAAGAGGCCTTTTAAGTTAGCAGGTTAATTAGAGCAGTGTCACATTTAATAGGCTAAATTTATTCTTGTCACCAGTGAAGACCATCCTGCTGTAAAAGCTTCCAGTACAGGTTCAGCTGGAGAAAGCAGTTCCGGAACTGGGGAAACATTTTGGCAGGTAAAACCTATATTCAGTGACTCCCTGCAGTGGGACATTTTTGTAAAAAGTGTTGCATTTCTCTGGCAAACAAAAGCAGGTTTTACTTCTGTTGGTTTTTTTCTGCATTTAGCTCCAAAGTGCTTTCAGGTCCAAGTAGCATAGTAGAACAGAGCTTGAAAAAATTACACTTACTTCATTTTTCTTCTTTAGAAACATAGCTTGAATGCAGCAAATCATTTTTAGTGGTCTGTATTGCAGACAGTCCACATTAGAAGCTTCCTTAATACCTGACACATAGTTTAGAACATGTTGATGTCTATGCAGAGTGGTTTAATACCTACATTTGTTATTTGTAAGGTCCCAATTCAGCAAAACAGTTAAACATAAGCTTAATTTCAAATATTTTTTCCTTAAATCACAATCTTTTACATGAACAAAGCTAAGCAGTTGAGCAGAAATGCTGATGCTTTACTGAATTTGGGTCTTTGTTGGTTTTGCTTGAGCTTAATTACTTTTTCCTCAAATTATCTATTTCTTTTTTTTTAAAGCATATGCTCCAGAATACTTCTAATGTCCCAATTTCAGTGGAAACTGGAAGTGATAATACTACTATAAATGAAAGTGAGAGAAATGTTAAACAAAACTTGCAAGACCATTCCAAGTAATATAAGAATTGATAAAGCCATTCAAGAGTTGCCTGATCTCAAAGCAAAGCATTAACACCACCTCCTTTGTTTTGCTGTTTTCACTGGTACCTGAACTCATTACACTGAAAAGCTGCAGCCTTTGTGGTGTTCTAATGCAAAACACTGCAGAGCTGCAAACACAGCTCCTTAAGCTTGTCTGTGAGAAAAATAAGTAGATAGAGCTATGATCACTCTTAAATTCAGGCTATGATTGTTCAGTCTCCAGTGACATTGGTGATGTTCTTGCAAACCAAATGTTATTTAGTTGATAAATTTATAAGACATGGATCCATCCTCATACAAGTGAAGCAATCCCTAAAGTTGCTTTAGCCTAAACTACTTTGGTGAGTGCTGCCTACAAACTCTTAATGGCCATACCTGATGACCATGACCTTTATTTTTGTAAAAGTGATTTAATCTTTCTTAAGAGATGGAACTCATTTAATTATTTTTTGTGGTGATATTTTTCATGCACTTTTTTTTAATGATTAGAAGTTAGTTCAGGTCCATGTTTTCACCTTTTTGATCTATGCATGTCATTGAGGAGCCCATTTTGTTCCTGTGTGTGTGTGTTTGTATGTGGTTATTTATTACCCAGAGAGGGACACCTGAGAAAATACATGGCCTGAAGAGTTCATGGCTTCTGCAGATCCTCCAGATGTCAGTGGGAAAGGCGAGTGCTCATCACCTTAGAGAATAGGGCCACTGGTATTAGACTGAAATACTTGAGATGGGATACTAGAATAATTTTTTAATTTCAAAAAGCAGATCCAAACCACATTCTAATCCTGATGCACATGTGTGTAAATAGAAGCATTTTTTATGTTTTTTTCATTTATAGTATGTATTTGATTTAGACTCTGATTTAGAAAATTTTGTAATAAGCCATGTGCTAGCTCTGGTAGAACAAGTTTGTCCTTAGTTTCTCATATGACTGTAATATTCCTGGTATTCAGATCCTGTCTGTGTAATGTTCTTACTCTGTATTTGTCTGTGCAATATAAAAGCTGTGACTTGATGCACAGCTTGAGTCTGGTTGTACATCACCTATGTATATATATACATATATATATACCAGAATCCCAAGCTTGCTTACACTATGATTAGTGTAAAGATTGCCACACTTCATTTTACAGGGCACAAGTAATCATGGATTGGCTTTGTAAATGCATGGTAATTTGTACCATAACCTGCTGTGCGATCTCACAGGTGACATTTTATTAGTGCTCTTTGTCTTGCTCGAAGAAATACTAACCCGAAGTACTTGGTAAGATTGAAGGGTCCTGGAGTAGACCTGGGGCTACATGGAAAATCCATATCTGATATTGCATATCATACAGGGTTTTCAAACCATGTCCTCAATGCTTTCTGTGCCCTGTAAAATAGTGTAATTATATAAAATATATACTCCTTGTTTTGCCTCCTGCCTTGTTTACATTAAACAGAGGATATTCAGTAAAAATTTTCTATTAAACTTTGTGTAGGTCACTTACTAACAGTGTTGCCAAGGTTTCACAGATGTGGGAATTTCCAATGAGGAATCGTTGAAACAGCCACATTACCAGACATACAATATTAAGTTTTATTAAGGAGGTTGTGATAAAACTCAACTTTTTGTGCTAAAAAATGCATGGAGGATTAAAAGGGATATTCTCAAAATAAATTAATTCCAGTGAAGCGACTGCTTCTATTATTACAAAATCCGTAATAATTTTTGTATGGGTGACCTTGAGACAGAATATGTTTTAACATTTTACATCATGCCTTTGATACTGAAGTCCTCATTTATTTTGAGTCTGTCACTACAGCATCTTCTGGGATAAACGTGTTTCCTGTACTGTGCTGTGCAGGGCTCAGACTGAATCAGCATGCTCTTGCCCAGGAAAATGGGAAGCCTAGGGAAATGGGCAGGGGGGAGCCATTCTGGGCACAGATTAACATCTGCTCTTTCCTGGGAGCCCTGATATCTTTCCAGAAAGGCTGCAGCTGGTCAAGGCCTCGGTTTTCTATTGCATTTGAGTGCAGAGTGTGTCAGTCACAACATTGGTTTGTTGGAGACTAATGTCATGGGGGTGAGTGAGCATTATTTCTTCCTTCAGGGCCTTCAAGGAAGGCTTTTATACACAGGGGTTTATATATGTTTTAAATTGTGTTTGTTGTGTGTTTTTTCTACTTTTGACTTCCTTCTAGTTTTCATCAGCCTTTTAAAAATCTTGTTGCTCTGTAGGATCCCTGCTGAGGGCGGCACTTGGATGTTAAGGTGTTCCTCCTCGGTATTTAACATCTGCAAGTGGTCTTACATCTTTAACAAGAACGGTGCCACAGCAAGATGATGCACTTGACAGCTTTCATTATAGCACTCTGCATCTTTCTCCCATCCTCTTGGGTCTCAGAGGTTGTCATCTTCCACCCCAGATCATTTATCTGCTGTGCCTGCATGAGGCATTCAGAGATTTAGGGAGACTTTGCTTTCTCAAGCAGTGAGGAAGTTATATTAAAATGGAACGTTTTGCATCTTCTTATATTTTCCTCTTACTTTGATATTCTTGAAATGACTGAGTTATTGAAGCGTGGCTATCTTATGGCACTTGCATTTTGATATAAGATTTTGGGGCTCTACATCCTATTGGGAAAAAAAAAAGAGTGCTATTAGTGTGTGGTCTCTACTTGATATTCATTAACTCATCCTACAGATTATCAGCCAGAGTTCTCAGTGTAGATACAAGTAGCACAGGATCTACTGACTTTGTTAACCGTTGAATATCAGCAGAACTGGTGCTGTCAAAGCCTCAAGGATTTTGCTGGTTTGGTATGTGATCCAATTGGATTAAAGTGGATTAATGCTCAGTGAAGTGAATCTGTCCCAGGTTGTACGAGCCCTTTCAGCCTAAACCGTGTTCCTGGTGCATCCTTTATCAGCCCAGGTTCCCTTTGAACAGTGAGAGAAAGAACTGAAGAGCAATTTGGGAATCAAGTGAAGCATATGGTGGATTAAAATTTTCAGGTGTCATAAGCTTCTTGGAAATGCCAAAAAAGAGAGTGTGAAATTTTGAATTTTACGTGTTTGGACTGGTTGCCTTTGGAGTCAGATCTGTGAGGATAAAATGATGCATCTTGGAACATGGTATCTCACTGGGCTACTAGTTTGCCTTTGCTAGGATGGCACATACATTCTGAACTATGCTGCATTGAACTCCTGCTGGTTATTACAATTAATGCTGCTGCTGGTATAAAATCTGCCACAACAGTGCTGTGGAACTCACAACTTTGTCTTGTAGCTTTGACAGGAAAAGTAGATACATCTCACTAGCTTTGCCTTTCTGCTTTACAGCATCATAACTCAATAGGGGTTTGTGTGGTGTCCCCTCCCTCTGGCGAAACATTTTACATGCTGAAAAATAAGGAAACACATGAAAGGGAGAACCCTGTTTCTGTGCTAGGCTGTAGGAACGTATTCTCTTAATCACATTCACTTTCAAAGAGTTGAGACTCATTTTCTAAAATGAATGGTTCTCTTCCAAAAAGAGGGAGGATATCCTCCACAGGGAGCCCTAGACAATGAGGATAAACCTGCTTCAGTAGTTTGCCCTGAGCATGGCAGAAATGTGGTACTTGTTTGATATGTTCGAAGGTGTATAGTATCCCAATTCCAGTTTGGAGAGATGAAGCAGGTGAAAATGTAAGTCTTTGTGCTGTGTAATACATATAACAAGAGACAGGATACAAGAAGTTCTGCAGAAAATAGCAAAAGATCTTATTTTAGAGAGGAGAGCAACAGAGGTAACTAAGTTTAGCATAGTTAAATTATGGCTTAGGGTTAGAGGAACGTTAGTTCTCAATAAAAATATGTGGAAGACTTAAGCAGCAAGACTGAAAGAATTATGAAACCTTAATTTATGAGAATGCAGTTAAGGATGAAGTAACATCATTGAGGCAAACTGAAACTCGCTGTCAGTGAAAACTTCCTGACCTTGAATGTCAGTAGACCAGAAGTGGAAGGATCCTGTGACCTCACACTTTTGAAGCCAGACTGGACAGAAAACATGGAATGTTTCACAAGGGAACCAGCCTGTGTCGGTGAGGAGGTGAGGCAAACACACAGTTACATCCTCAGACTCCCAGCTAATGAACGATTCCAGCATGACTTGGGTTTGTTCTAGAAAGCAGGGAGATGGACTGATCCACTTGAGCGTCTCCTGTACATGAGGGAAGTTGCTGCAGTCTGAGGAAAGCAATTTTCAGCTCACTCACACAACAGCCCCTCTGCAGATGCAGCACCCATGGCACGCAGCGGGGGCACGGCTTGATTAGCAGGGCAGGATCCCCCCATGCTGAGCTGCCTTGGAGAGAAGAAACAAATTACCTGTTCTCTGCATCATCATTATCCTTTACTTGAGAAACCCACTTCTACTTCCCTCATCTCCACATCCACAGGAAGCACCTGTCAAGTTCATATTTCTTAATTTGGGTCATGAATTTTTATTTCCTAGCGTTTTCAGAGACTCCTATTTTTGCTGTTAGCTGGCTGTCCATCAACACTACACATTTCCAGACAATTTTCCTTTCAGCTTCCTGAAAGGGAAAAAAAAATCTTTGTAGTGTTTATCCTGGCTTTTAGACTCACATTCTCCTGCTTTGTTAATTCCATCCTTTCAAACCCCTGAAAATGTTTTTCGTCTTGTCCTTCACCTTGAGGATTCAGTAGTCAGCAGTTTGTGCAGCTCAGCAGGCAGGGAGGGTTATGGACAGCATGGATAAAATCAGAGCTGCTTCTGCCCACCCGGGTCCAGCTGCAGGATCTGTTCAGGAGGAAATCCCATCTGCGTGGCAAACGTGGTGGAGTGGTCAGAAGGAAAACCTGGACATGCTGAAATCTATGGAAGTTTTGCTGTCAGTAGAAATGCACACAGCCTTCACTCTCTGCTTCGCAAACTCATCATGGCATTTCTGATAATGTTTTTTTCAGAAGGAAAAACAGGAATGAAAATTAATAAAAAAGTGGTTACTGAACAAAACTGGATAGCCTGGACATGTTTAAAAGAATGACACTTAAACAAATGTCTTCTGCTGACCTGGCAGCAGTTCTGGGCTTCCCAACAGCTGTGTTTGGTACCAGCTCAGCACAGGGACAGGACCCATGTCACCTCCAGCATGTGTGGGACAACTTGTCTGGGACCAAGGGAAATATAACAGTTGGTAACCCTCAGAGGGCATTTTAAAGAGTTACCTCAGAAGTAAAGATAAACCAATGAGAGGAGAAACATATTTTATATATATTCATATAATATATATTATAGATGTGAAATATATATTTCATATCTATAATACTTCTAATTGCTAAAAAATTATTATTTTATGCTGTTTCTTTGTTCAAACAATCAAACACAAATTACTAAGGAATGCAGTCACCCCTTGCTTACATTGACAAAAACTTACCTGGATCACATAAGATACATACTTAAGCCAGTAACAACTGAAGTATTACCCTCTCACAGCCATACAGCAGAAGGCTGCTTTGCTGTTGGTAAATAAGACCTTCCATAACAGCTTAGAACTCTGCTGTTCCCTGACTTTTCACCAAAATTTAGGAAATATATATATATATTTATATAAATATAATGTCTGCTTCTCTGGAGCCATGATCTCAGCTTAGATCATTAAATAAGGAATTTGTTTAATATCAGCCAATAAATCACAATAAACCTTGATGTTTCCAAGATGGCAAATGCTTATCAGGCCCATATTTTTACATTCTAAAAGATCAAGAGTGAGCACAAACTCTTTTTCTCCCTTTTATAATTGATTCCAAATGTCAATTTGATCTACTAATATAATTCTAATTGCCGGATTTCTAAAATAGGGTTGCCTTTTTGTTTCCAAATATCAACCAAACAGAATAATGAAAAAATAGATGCATTGATATGATTAAATGTGATCTGATCAACCAGTGGAACAGGCCCACGGCTTCCTCTCTTTTCAATTTATGTCTCAAGTGAGATACTGGCAAGGACTGTTCTGGCTGGTCTTGCCTAACAGGGGAAAGCTGCAACATGAAAAGTTTCTACCTTTTACTTCTGGGGTAATAAATGGAAATACATTATGATGGATACTTTGCATTATGGTATATATACTTATCCTGAAAACCATGATTTTTATATTTCATTTTATTCCAGGAAGAAGCAAAGGTGGGGGAGCTGTAAATAATGCCGTGCTAATAATCCCAGCCAGCATCTGCAGCAGTTGATGCCATTTCCAGGCACATTTTACTCTTTAGCCCTGATCACTGTCTTGTGCTGCCAATTGTTTAGTTATTTTTAAGCAGTTTGCTTACTAACCACGCACTGAGGTGATGCTGAGTATTCTGAGCAATTTTGTTGAGTTTGTGGTTTTGAGTGGCAAATAGGGTTTTTTTTTCCCTGTGACAGATGGATGACTTAATCTGTTAATAGAGGAAGCTGTCACAGAGGAATTACATGTACAGACTTCATTTACATTTTTAAAGTGCAAGCTATATAGGTGAAATTCATCTTTTCAGCTCTTCAGGCATTAAACTGTTTGGTGGAAGGGCTTGACTTCTTAGTCTTGACTCAGTTTTCCACAGAAACTTTCCGTGCCCAGCAGCTATATGAACAATTACCAGAAGCCCCTAAGAAATTGCTCCAAGATTGGCCTCATTGTTTATTACTTCAGTGGAAAAGTGTGGATGTGCTGCAAGAGCAAGCTGACCCAGATGCCAGATAGAGAAGTTCTCCAGGTTGGAACTGAAATTTGATAATGAAAACTTGCACCATAATGAGCCAAGGTCAGTATAATTGTGTAACTCTACTATTTCAGCAGCTGAAGATTCCACCTGATTAACCTATTTATAGCTTTGTATTAATTCAGTACCATTTCTTCCAGATGCTCCATGGAATTTTATAAACAGCCAAGGAGACACCAACCCTGAGTGCAGTATGGAATGAGCTGGCTTTCATTAACTCCTGATGGTCTGCTGATCCCCAGCCTTGAGCAATGTATTAGCAGGGTCTGAGCTGGATGACAAACAAATGAGAAATTCTAAACTAGCATAATAATGCAGCTGTGAATCCCTGTTGTATTGTATTGCCAGCACTGGTAACAGGCCACAGGTTTAGTGCTGAGTTTGCAAGGTACAAAATGGTTAGCAAACATACAAATGAACCCAAATGGGTCTTAGACTGAGACAAAACTATCACCATGAACATCACAGTCCTCCTGGGGAAAGGCTCCAGACACCAGGGACCTTCAGCACCACCACCAGCATGACCACAGAGCCCCGAGGAGCAGGGAGATGGACCACAACATCAGAAAATGGGGTAAGACATAGGAAGAGCACTTTTAACTGTTTTATTATTAGCACTGAATTTTTTTGTGCCTAGACAAAGCTGCTTCTTTCTGTGATAATTACATCTGGGCTGATAGTGGCTCTTGGAACAGACTGCAAGTACAGGATGTAAGAGGATCAAATACACCAGGAAAAGTTTCGTCTCCTGCTGAAGACTGACAAAGCAGGGACAGATACTTCTGATGAGAAATGTCATCTGTTTTGTTGTTGATTTTGATCCTGATACACTCCATGCTGTGGAAAAGCTGCTTGGGGGCTTTTCCTGCATGAAAACAGTGACATTTGATCTGAAATCTATCTGGAGCCCAGACTGGGGATATGCATGAGGCTGTTGGCAAATACCATTCTTCAACATTTAAATGGTGCTGTAGCTCCAGTTGGGAAACTTTAGCCGAGTGCAGCCACACCATCCCTATTAAAGAAACAAGAGAACACCTAAGTCCTGTCCCCAACCATGCATTTTATAAGAAAAGCCTTTTTTCTTTGGTTTGAATATACACATATCTACTCAAGTCATATTCTACTCTGCTACTGCCTCCAGGTTTATCCAGAATAAAAAATTGCTACTGTGACAGTCGGTATGACCAGACTGCTAAAATAGAAACACAGAATTTCATTCAGATGCTCATCATTATTTAATCCAGCAAATATTAAAATTTCATTTCACCGGAACATATTTTTCTTTGGATTGGGTCCCAAATAATTCTATTCCCTGGTTTTTGTATTGTTTCAGTGACAACGTACTCACACCATAATTATTCCTAAGGGGGTCAATGTGCATGTGGGAAACAAAGCTCTCATCAGTGGGTACCATTCTTAGTATCCATTTGTCTCTTGGTTCCCTGAATCACTGTTGTGAAGCATTTCTAGGGAGCTGATAATCACGATTTAAACCATTATGTTTTCTACCATTTATAAGCAGGTCTGAGCCAGAAATCATTCTGTGGCTGTTGCTGCTGCATCCTTCAGGGACAAAATGTTCTAAAGAGCTAATGTTGCTCTTTCATTAAGAAACCTATTCAGAACCACAGAGAGTGATTTTGACAGTGCAATTGGTAGTTGCTCTAGGGCAGGAGCTTGACAGGAGTCCTATTTTAAGCTAAATGAATGTATTCTGTTTATTTAAAGAAGCAGAGTCAGTTACAGATTTTGGTATGCATGCACAAGTATGTACTTGTGCATCTTGTGCACTCTGCCTCTCCAAATTGCACAAAATAATTCTGCCTTGATACATAAAAAAAATGTTTGCTTCTGGGGAGCCCTGGCGTGAAGACTAGGAAAGAAAAAAGACAAAGAAAAAAAAAAGGAAAGAAAATAAAAAGAAAATGAGAAAAGGAAAAGAGAAAGGGAAATAGAAAAAGCAGAGAGATTTCTACAAACCCAAGATCAGTCATTTTACCATATTTCATGTTTTTGTAGCATGAACACATTTTGCTTTTTCATACAGAATCATAGAATCATTTAGGTTGCAATGGACCTCTAAGATCGAGTCCAACCATTAACCCAGCACTGTCAAGGCCACCACTAAACCATGTCCCCCAGTGCCACATCTACATGTCTTTTAAATCCACCATCCAGGGGATGGTGACTCCAGCAGTTCCAATGCCTGACCAGCCTTTCAGTGAAGAAATTTTTCCTAATATCCAATCTAAACCTCCCCCTGTGCAACTTGAGGCCATATCCTCTTGCCACCTGGAAGAAAAGACCAACCCCACCCCTGTTTTGTTGGGTTTAAGTGTGGGTGGAGAGAGAAGGGCATTTAGTGAATGAGGGATGTTGAGGTGAAGGTCGCTAAGATTCAAAGTGACAGAAGAGATTAAGTCCTTGCAAAGATGAACAGGGGTGTAGTTTCACATCACGGTTTTTCTAGTGGCAAAGCTGGTTTTCAAAAGTTCATATCCTTAGCTGCTGGGCATTGTGTTATATAAACAACATTACACTGGTCATTGCACCACAGCCCAGAAAGTTCAACCAGCACAGGCAAAGGTTACAAACTGCTGCACGGAGGTGGGAACGTGAAACAGGGTGGGAGTGGGCAGCACATTTCCATTTGTCTCCATGGAGCAGAACTGCAAAGAGCAGCAATCTCTGAGAAGGAAGGGTGCTCACGTGGCTGAGCCGCGGTCTGGGGAGCTGGAAGAAGCTGGTTTGTTCCTGACCCTGCTGCATGACCCATCAGCTCTGCTACTACAGCATCAGAGCAACATTACTGAAAGTATTTCTTCAGAAGGGTGTAGTTACGTCTCATTAATGCAAGTGTAACGGAAGATGGTATAAAAACCCAGCATTGTTATCAGTCTCTCATCTTTATAAGTGTCACTGCTCAGGTAATTGCAGGCTTTCAGAATTAGATCTCCTGGTAGTGCTACCAAACACATGCTTGTGTCTTAGCAAAATGTTCTTTGTGAGGACTTTGGAGATCAAAGAATTCTGGGCTTGATTGGAAACCAGTAATCTACTGCTGTGTGGATCTTTGAAAACTAACAGGATTTTTATTTCCTTTGCCCTTTGATCCCCAAAATGAGCAGTATAAAGATAAGGAATATCAGAACAAAAGAGTAGATGTACCAAGCAAAGAGTGGAAAGGGAAAGCAAGAATGTGCCTATAGGTTGGTTGGATAGATTAAAAAAAAAATTTAAAAATTGGGCTTCTGGATCAGAAAATCCCAGCAAGCTACAGGCATAAGCAATGCATCTTTCAGCTCAGTATCTCTGTAAATCAGAAGAACATCCAAACACAGGGCTGCAATATGGATTAGCCATGGATGTCCATGGGAAGGATATTTTTTTTGCTCTATGTGCAACTCGAATTACAGAATTACCTGTGCAGCTGATGCTACTCAAAGTACCATTCCTTTGCTGTACCTTCAATCTTATTGCCTAAATTCTTTAGCCTTTCTCCTACTCTTTTCCTTGTTTGGCTGCATATTCCAGGAAGAATCCAATGCCTCCAAGTGTGCTTTGCAGCTTCAGCTCTGTTGTCATTTCCAGTGCTGTCTGCAGTCTGTGGGCCAAGGAAAGCAGGTGCAGATCTGTCCCCTCCTGTAGCATTTCACCCACTTCCACGGCCCGTTACTTGAATTTTAGCTTCACTGTCTGGGGTCAGTCCTTGTACAGGGACAATTAACACTGAGCCTCTGAAATCTGATAGGGATTTAAAGCAATGGGTGAGTGGTTGCCACCTGGTGAGAGGAGGAGGAAGGAGGGGGAGGATGAATGAGCCGCCCTTTTCCTTTCTCATCCGGCGCACATTAGTGGATCAATGACTGAAATGGATGAGGGTGCTGCTGAAGTGTCGGCACTGCAATGATGTAGCTGCTATTAATGGCTAGAGCTCCAGCCCGGAAATTATAGATGAAGAAATGGAAAAAAAAAATATTTCTGTGGGCTCTGAATTGGTGATTTGAGGATTGTAATTTAGTGCTCGCTTTCATATTTCATAAAAAGGCTACTGTGCACATTTTCAGAAGTTCGCCTGTTAGTTAAGGAAAGAATAAAGTCAATAAAGTGTATTTGATCTCAATTCTCCTTCCACTCCCCATCTAAGATATGGCACACAATCAGCAATGGTGGCTTTCCTTTAAATCAAGGTTCATGCTTTTCAGCAGATCTGTTTGCAGTGGGGAAATGTACCATCAGCTCTCTGGCTGTCTGGATTTAGAGCTAATATACAAAATACTGTAGTTTATATAGCGTGTGAACTCAGCATATTTCAAGGTCAAATTCCTATTTCGCTAAAATGGCTGGCAAACACATGGTTATCTTCAGGCAGCCTGGATCTAGACACAGTAAAAAAAAACACCCCAAAACTGATCAAAGCAACCCCAAAATCCCACAGCAAAAGCACCTTGTCTTGCAAAATTGTTGAAAAGGACAAATCTGCTATTCTCAGCTAAATCTGTGACCCGAGGGAGGCTGTACCCTTCCACCAGCAGTTTGACCAATATCAGGATTCAACAGGGTTTTATCCATATTGACTTTCTTTGGGCTTCCCTTCTCCTACAGCAGACAGGTCACAGAGGGGAGCATGGAGGGAGAGAGCTCAACTCCCTCCTCACTGTCAACGATGCAAAGCAACACCCTCTGCTTCTGAGCCACTAAAAAGTGAATATATCAAATTCTATAAGAAGGATGTCTATAAGAGCAGTGTTTCCACTCTCATCTTTCAGGTTAACCTACTTTCTGCCTCCTGCTCTGAGGCTTTTCCCTGTGTCCCTGCTGCGGGTGGCTGCAGTAGTTACTGCTGAGGCTGCAGCTGCCCTTTCTGCAAGCAGCCAAGGGGAAGGCATCCAGCGTGGATTGGGTGAAACAACAATAGCTGGTCCTGAAAAGCAGTTCCTACCTAAATCCACAGCAGTCACGCCTGCCGAGATGAGGGAATTCTGCCCTTCACATGATTGCACGACGCTGCTGGGGCACCCGCCAGTCCCCACTCCCAGCCTTTTCTGCCTGACAATTAATTCCCCACAGCTCTCTTAGTGGAAGCTTCAGCATGTGCCAAAAAGGTTTATCTCTAATTTCAGACTCCTAACTTTTTTTCTGTGCTCCCTGAATAGCAAAGACTGTCTGATAAGGCAGCCCAGGGTAAGCAAGGAGAGGAGGCACTGAGGTAAACAACAACGGGTGATCGGGCATAAATATTTCAGAAAAATGTGCCAGCGTAAAAGGCTTGGCTGCAGCTATTCCTCCTGAGGGGTCAGGTTGCAAAAGCCTCTTCCTGACTCCCCCAGCATCTGCCTCCCTGGCTCTGAGGCATGGACACATCCAAGTGCCTAATAAATTTCAGGGATGGGCAAAGCAGGAGAGCAAGTATTTACTTTGCGCTAGTAAAAGAGTGCTTATAATTCTGCCTTGTCGCTGGCTAATTAAAGCTTGCACAGCCAGTTCATCATCAGCCAGGGGCTGCCAGCCCCGTTCCCTGCCAGGCCGTTGTGCTGCTGTTAAAGCCAGCCCGATGTGACTCCGAGTGTTCCCCGGTAACTGAAGCGGCTCGTGTTCCACAGGGCTGCGCGGCCACTGCCCAGCCCTGGGTTATCGCGGTAATGGGCACATCAGCGGTTTGACCCTTTTCTAACAGGCTGGTTCATACAAAACGCTTCACTGCAACTGGTGTTTATCTCAAAATGCGCCTTATAGAGAAAAAAAATCTGTAACACCCTGCCCTAAGGATCCAAAGCACAGATTCAGTGTTCCCTGGGGGTTTCTGCTGCGCTGCTTCAAGAGGCTGCTCTCCCCCCACAGCCCCAGCTCATCTCTCCCCAGAGCAGAGGCAGCAGAAGGGGATGATGCATCTGCTGCTCACCTCCCCTGGTTCCCAGGCCAGCTCCTGCCCTGAATACATCTGGTACATCCTGTAGAACGGTAGCACAGCCGTGTTATGCTGCAGGACAGACAGCCCGAGCTTTCAGCTTTCTGAGAAGGTGGGAACATCTTTGCTTTGCTGAATTCTAATGGGAGCTGGACTCTGAGTCTCTTAAGCAGCCTCTTAGTACAAAATATCATGTTTGTAAAGATTGATAAAGAACTCAGGAAATTACTAAAGACTATGGGCTGAAAGCCACCCTGAAAGCCACATCAGACCCAAATATTGTGTACACAGAAGCATGTTTAAACCACTCACGCTGTGTGGGTTAGGGTATATGCCAGCTTGGGAATTCTCTGTGGATGGATTCGAGCAGTGGGACTGCCCCATGAATAAGCAGATTGCTCACGGTCAAACCCAAATTCATCTAACATTTATGTTTTCTAAATGTGCAACGATCAGGATGCCTAGAGAAAAAGAAGTGGAACAAAATCTCGAGTTCTGGGTTCTTCTGAGAGCTTGCAGGCTCCTCTTGTGCCCTTTAGAGCTCAGACAGCCTCGGTGACTCTCAGCCCTGCAGCCATGAGGCAAAAAATCCTCACTGTGCTCCTGGAAGGAAAAATGCTGCCAGAGCCCCGAGGTTCAAAGGCTTTGCTCATGGAGTATGGGGCATTTTAGGAAAGCTGGTTTCTTGCTCATTAATAATTTTTCTCTGGTTCTGATTACACAGAATAATATTGCTAAACAGAACTTTAGAAAGTCAATTAAGCATAGCAAAAGACACAATAAGCACCTATTCTAAAAGTATTTCCTTATTTCTATTTTTTTCTGTCTGTCTGTCTCTGTAAACTCACCTGACTATATTTACATTCAAGATATATAATCAATATAACCTTAAACTCTCTTGTGGGAGATGATTACTTTCTGTATTTGATGTATTTTGAAAAAATACAGCCAGAATGTGGATTTTCCTAGTCAGGCCCACTGCTTGGACATAAATTATTCGTCTTTGTTTTAACATGTAATTTATTAATTTTTAATTAATAGTACTGACAAGACTCAACAATTAATGCTACTTCTTTTGGCCTTTTCCACTTAGCATATAAATTGGAAAAATAAAGTTTAGCATATTAAAAAAGATTCAACAAAATGTTATTTCTGACACTGTGTAACTCTCAAGGTTGGTTTCATTTCACATAGAAAATAAAAGTAAATCTAATATGTATTATGTGAAACTCTAAGGGGAAAAGCACAGAACCAACACAATGGTCCCAGTTTGTCCTCTAAAGGTCAGCTGTGAGGATGTGACACAGTGTTAAATTACCAGGGCAAAATGAGCTGAAATGCAGTTGTATGGGAATACAAAAGAAAGAAAAAGAAGACTTCAACAATTCCAGGTCACTATATTGTAGTCCTCAGAGCATCCAACTGCTCTGTAAATATTGCTTAATTAAATGTACTTGGATTGACAGCAACATTTAATTCCAATTGCATTATAACAGAATCACTACCTGCAATATTAATTCCAGGTTCTGCAGCAGAAGCAACCCAGGAGTAGGTCTGAACTTACATCCTGGTGAAGAATTTATGGTGCAGGTCCAAAAGCGTCAAGTCTAAGGACAATATTAATTTATTACAAGGTCATACAGACCTCCACCTTCTTGATTCATGTTCTCTGCTCGCAGCTTTACAGAAGACCTGTGTAAAGGGCAACTGCTTAGTCTGAATGTCATGAAGAAGAATGAAGCAAATAGGGTCACCCCTTCAAATTTTAGCTACCTAGATCTGGTACTACGTCAAACAGATATTTGTCTTGGATGCTGTGAGAAGGAAAGGCATTTTGGTGCATGAAGCAGTGGCTGAATGGGAAATCTGACATGACTACAAAAAAAATGGACTTATGATCTATAGGAAATTCAGGTCTGTCAGTCAGACAAAATGTGAGACTCTGCTAAACTAAATGGGCTTGTTTATCACTGTAATTATGTAGCTTTACAATGATAAGGTATTACATCTACATGTCTTAGTCTGTGCCAGGAACTGTTCTGCAGAAACCCAGTAAATTTAATTATGAGACATAGAAAAAAAATTCCTTTATTTCATGATCTATCCACCCCTGTAATGATTACTCTGGGGAAATTCCCACTGAAGCCAAGCAGATGGTTCCTACCTTGTTGTACACCCAGCTTATTTTCTTTTAAGCTATGAAGTGGTTTACAATGCCATTTTTCTCTGGAGCTGTCTTGCATTTGGCAGACCTCTGACTGCATGTGAATTCTCTTTTATTGTATATGTGGATAAATGGCTCGTTTTCTTTTCTACCCCAGATAGCAAATCCCACTTCAGATTCATATAAATAAGGACATGAATCAGACAAGTATCTAGTCCAAACATGCTTTCAAGAACATGACTCCCACTGGCTTTGTTACAAGGGAGTCAATAATCAGGTTTAATGTCACTGAGCCACATTCTCTCTGGTGCATTTCCACAAACACCCGTACTGAGCTCTTAAACACTTGTCTATGGACCAATATTGTGTATTTCTGCTTCTGACTAATCCCTTGCTCCCTTTTTGCACAGATTTGTAAACTTGTAGGAAACTGGAACTGGTTGGATGAGGGAGCTCCCTGCTTTCCCTGTGCCTGCTGGTAACCAACACTGGTCCTGAGGGCAGGAGAAAACGTGCCTGTGATACTCTCCAAGGCAACCTTTGCCCTTGTGTCAGAAGCCAGCTCAAGCCCTACACAGTGTTCAAGGGATTTACCCAGGACAGAGGTGTGGTTGTGCATTGTTCTCAGCAGAAAAGTAGGTTTCTGCTATTTCTCCTTTCTTCTCGTAATCATTCCAGGCTAACAGAAGGAATATCATACAGGTTTTGGAAAAGTGATGAACACTGATGATATCTCTCAGAAAACTTTTCTCGAAGTCAAATCTTTGTAAAACTACAACTGCCCAGATTAAAGGCTGAACCTAAATTGGCAGGTGCTTGATTGAGGAATAGTATATACTTTATCTGATTTGAGACTATGTAGCTCCAAGGAGTTCTTTAAAGAGAGATAAATCATTAATCCCCACAATCAGTTCAGAGCAGCCAGAAAAGAAGATAAAGTTCCCGTGTCTTTGTGCCACACATACCTCCAGGCATCTTCTAACAGATTTCTCTGCAGTTTGAATTCAGCTCTCTACTTCAGAGTTGGAGACACATAGGGAAGATGTGTTTGAAAGCAAAGAAAATAGCTGAAAACTCTCAAGAGATATAATTTAAAATGGATGGTGGTGTGATGGGGGAAATTTATTTGCAAGCATTATGTCATATTTTTTCTCAGATACCCATTAAGAGCATACACAATACCTGGATGACTTAACCTGTGACCATTATTTATTGTAACCTATGTTTTCCCCAGAGTGAATGCCCGAATTCAAATCTTCCATTAATGGCTAAGTGCACTTCTGGGAAGGGTAAACAGAACAGCAAAGGCCTGGATTCGCAGGCAAGAAGCACACAGCAATCAAAACCAGAAAGAAGAAAAGTGGCTTTAAGTGTCCTCTCTGCTCCCTGAGCCTGGACAGGCTGCGTAAGGCTCGCCCCGGTGGACACGAGAAGACCCTGCAGCTTGCTCATTCCGCCCATAGTTTGCTTCAATCTTTTCCTTTTTACTGTGGAATAAAGAGCCCATTTTCAGGCACCGGGGAGAAAAGCATTCACCCAGGAATGGCTCCAGCACAGCGATCTGTGCAATGCGGCGATTTGCCACACAGCATCTTTGATGCAGAATTACTGTGATGATCAAAGCAAGTTTAATCAGCTCAGTGGTTTGTGTTTGCAGCCCCTTCTGCCCGCCTGCCACCGGCCAGGATGTCTCCTTCACTTTGGACAGCAATGATGCAGGGAAAACCAATAATAGCTCTGTGGCCAGCCTTCCCCCAGGCATGTTTTCACCCTCATCCTTCAATGAGAGGACAGATGGAAATATGAATTACGAGTGGGAGACATTGCCAAGTCTACCCATTGAGGCAAGGACTTCTGAGGGAAGGTCATCTTTTCTATCTCTTCCCTGCCCCATGAAACCTCTGGAATGAGCTCAGAAGATTTTCAGAAATGTTTGGAAGTGTGTGCCTGTGAACTGAAGCGTGGCCTACCAGCATAATACTGGTTGTTGTTTCGGCACCGACCCCAAGCACAAAGCACAGCCGATTTTGAAGACATGATGGTGATTCTCTGACACACAAACATCTTCCTGTGAGCATCTCCTCTGGTTCCACTCTTGTTTTATGCTGGTCAGACAATGTGGAGATCCCTGGGGAGAAAGCAAGTGTACTCTTCTGCTGAGTCTCACAAACCCACAGTCTTCAGTGTTAAAACTGCTGGACTTCGAAACTAAATCCAGATGAATGTTTCTGAGGAGGAAAGCAAATCCTTTTAGAGTCCGAACCATTAAGCTGTATTTAAAAAAATGAGGGAAAAGTCTCAAAAGTCTCGTTTAATATAAACTGCTATTCTAGATTTCATTCCTCCCCCAGCTGGTATTTCCTGCTCTGCAAGACACAGGGGAAAGCTAAGGCATTATTTAATGGGATTTCTCTGAAAGAGAAATCTTTAAGCTCTGCTATGGCACTAGAAGCAGGGCGGCTGTGGGACCTGCATGGCTGGTACCTGCCCAGGAGTGTGTACTGTGCAGACAGCCCGGAGAGTGAAGAGCAGAGAGGCTGCTCTTCCATTAATCTGTCTCTGCTATATCCAAGACAAATCTAATTTAAGCTTTATTTTTGAGGATTTAAGCAGGGAAAAGCCTTGTCCTTGTTTTATGCACAAGAGGTAAGCTTCCAGCAGCTGGAGCTGCATGGAGCAGTTACAATAACTGATCTACTATTGCTGAAAAGTAACTTATTAATTTGACTGTCAAATCACAGATTTCTTTTAGAGTCCCTCTCTCCCATTGGCAGTATTGAACGGGCAGGTTCCCACATTAACTTTCTGAGTTGCTGTCATTTGTAGCAGTTCATCTTTTCCAACTCTTACCTCTTAAGCTCTTTTGGACTGAAACAACTGTAAGCTCTATGCAGTTCATTCACTGGGGCTCTCACTTTGGCAGAGTATCAGACTGATGCCAGGACAGCCACGGTCATGGGATTTTTTTAAGGACGTTTAGTTCCTGCCATCTGTCTGTTGGCTCAACTCTAAGAAATTTAGATTGTGCTGCCTTCCCAAAGTTGTTTTTTTCCCCCTTGGACTGCTGTCAGAATATGCAATCTGTCTCTGTGAGTGTTCCACTGAGACAGTACTTGAGATGTGATAAAATGTCTCCAATTCTTACACGTGTTACTTTATTTCTTAAGACCAGGTGATGATAGTGACACATTTACGATGCACATCACTTTAAAGGCAGTGAGTACAAAGACATTCCAACCTTTTACTGCAGACTTAGTGCACTTTACGAACAGTTTAACAACATTTTCTATGCTATTTCCTCATTTTGGCCTATTAGACCAGGTTGTTTGGTCAAGCTGAGGTGTGAGATGAATGATTAGTTTTCGTGCTGCCACTAATCCGGGCTGGGGCTTTCCACGGGAGCCTTTTCACTCAGCAGGGCAGGCATTGAGGAAGAAGTGCAGGTAGCTGCACTGCTTCTTGGTCGTGTGTAATTTAGTTAAACCCCACTTTATTTTTCATATTTATTTTCCTCCGAGGTGTTTTGGAAGGAGCTGGTATTTCTCTGATGCTCAGTACCCCTCCCCATGAGCCTGTTTTTGCCACAGTGTTAGACAGCCAGCTGGACTTGAGTAACACTGAGAGACAAACCTCAGAGCCAGTGCCATAAGTACCTGATCCATTTTGATGCTGAGCAGTTGTACATAATCCATTAAAGGTTTAAACTTAGAAGTGGTTTATGAATGACTCCCATGAGAACGGGAAATCCCTACTAGAAGATGGGAGCAGAGGACACAAGTCTCCTTAGGTGAGCTGTTCTTATGAAATTTCTGTTTGTCAAAGTTGGGGTACATATTTTGTGGTCCAGTTTTCAGATATGACTTTTAAGACTGGGACATTCCCAGCGAAGTCTGAAAGTATGGCCGATTCTGTCTGTTCTGGTAAATCAGTTATGAGCCCATCAACATTTACATTATGGTTTTAGACTCTGCTTGAGAGGCCACCTAGGCTTAGATTAGACCTTGTATCCTACAAGGTTTATTTATTTTAAAGACATTAAAAATATTACATTGATAGTGTGTTTCTAGATATAACCCATTCAAAAGAGACACTTAGTTTATAGAATGAAAAAATAAAACTCTAAAAATGTGGGACTGCAGCTGGTTAATCTCTGTGTTCTTGTCTAATTGACAGGTTTTAAAAAATACTGTCTTAGCTAGAAAATACAATCCCTGCTTTAACAAAACACATCTTCACAGTCCTACTTGATTTCAGGGCTCACATTTTATCCATATAGCTGAAGTCCAACTAAATGATCTCTGTTTTTAGCTGACTGCAGTGGTTTTGCAGAGAATGATGATAAATCTGCAAAAGACAAAAACTAGATGTTTTCAGTTTCAATAAAAATTAGTTATTTTTTAAAGTGAGAATAACAACAAAGAGGCACAGATTAGACCATGTAGGATTTAGATAAATTTAGGGTTACAACAGTTCTCCTGCCTTCAGCCAGTATAATGAATAATTTAGAGCCAAATTTAGGGGCACTCCAGGGCTAAAGTATTGCACTATCTAATTTCTGTTGTTACTCTGAAGTGTAAGCAGCAAGCTTATTAAATATGAATGGAGTAATCAGACAAATTCTATGACTGTGTGCAGGAGCTTCTCATTAATGATTCACAATGAAGCATCATGAAAGACTAAATAGACTGCACTGGATTTAAAAGTAATAAATATACTCCAGAAACAAAGTAATTTAATGACCTTCCCATGAACGACAGGGTTTAAAGCAGAAGGATGCTCAAGCAGAGTATCCTCATCCAAGCTCTAACTCAAGTAGATCACCTTTTGCACATCCCTCTTGATTATCTTTTGTCAAAACAGCCTTGCCATGGTAGCCTCGTTTAGTGCCTCTTTTAAATGCTGTGTTTATGCCCTGGTAAGCTCAGCCACCACAGCCTGCCACGATTTCACCCCTGCACAGGCTGATTGCTTCTCCTTAGTAGGACAGAGCACGTACCTTCAAGCCAAGTTAGCAATTAGGGCATGATTTTGAGCATCCTTTACCTCTCACTGACTTCAACAGATAGCACTCCTGGGATCAAGCTCTTCAGCTGTGTAAGTGAATACTGCTTCAAAGGGAAATTCTGAGCTAAAAGAAAAAAATACTTGGGCCTTTTCTCAGCTTTCCAGGAAGGGGCTTTCAATATCTAACAGAGGTAAAGATTCTTTAGCTTATTTTTGTATGTTTGAGATTAGATGCACTGATGTTCCTTTCAGAAGTGGAATGTGAGTCAGGATACCAGAACAGCAATTCCTTCCTTCATCAAACAGTTTAAACAGAGATTCAAATGAAACAAAAGCAGTTAAAATTGACTGACTTTCTAGTTGTTATCAGATTTGTAGTTCTAGCAAATTGAGTTTTTTCCTAAACAAAAATATTTCTGAATAAACTTCCATTATCATTTCTCCACAGTGATTACTACAAACCCCAAAGTTTCTCTTTGCCCAGCTGTCTTGACAATATCCTTACAAATCCTGCAAGATTAAATAGCCAATGAAAGAATGATAAAAATACATGCAAACCTGGAAGAGATGCCAAAAAACTGGGAAATACTTGACTCCATTTTACTTTCCTATTTCAAAGAAAAGTATAAGTCTTCAGATATGACAGGCAAAAAAATCAGGGTGCTCATTGTACATGATCAAGATATGGGATGGGATAACCCAGAGTGAGCGGAATATTGATTTAGGTATGTGTGCTGGTCAAAATATTTATCACTTTGTTCACACAGACATGATAAATATGGAACATAATTTTAATCATTGCAACCCAGAATAGAAAAGCAGAACTCATCAACTTTTTGATCTCCTTGTTTTTAACAATGTACCTGTAAAACCAGTCTTTCTTCTCTCTACAATTTTAAGTGCAACTTTATGAAAATAAAAAGCAGGCATTATCAATTTAATCCTACAGTTGGCAATTAGCATCTTTACAGACTCCAAAGCCTAAACAATTAAACGTTGAATAATTTATGGCAAATGGAACCATTTCTGTCAACAGTATTATAACATGCATTTGAAGTGTACTTCACTGCCCGGAGCTGCTCGATGATTGATCCTGGAGTTCTCATTAGTGATGCAATTGCTGCCCCCAGCCCTGGGCAATGGCTACTTCTGTTTGCCTGCACTTCTGAATTAATTGTAACTAATTCGTGGTTCCTTGTGCTTATTCAGGATGAGATTGTGACAATAAAAGGGCTTGGAGGAAGTGTGCTATGGCTGCCCTCATGCCAGCAGGGTATCTTCCAGGCCAAACCTGCTGGAATGGCCACTGACTCCTCTGGCCAGAGAACACAGCAGGCACTTCCTCAGCTCCAAGTTCATTCCTGGGACAATGGACAGCAAATTCACTGCTTTGACTTTCTTATCCTAGCCAGTTGCTGGTGATCTTTACAAGCCACTCACAGCAAAGACGTTTAGGTGGGCAGAGAGTAGGAAGCAGGTGTAAGGGGTGAATGATCAGGTAGATGAATATGGAAACTGTCTTTCTTTGAAAGAGGGTCAAAAGGATTGAATACTTATAGGGAATACAACACCAAAAAGGTGGCTTGAAAAAACTGCCAGGTTAGAGTCAGGCTGAGAAAGGCCAGTTTGTGCCCATGTGTGGCATGACTGTTGTGGGGGATGTCTCTGGAGGGATTTGTTGATTGCGGTCATGGCTGGGGGTTGGTCATCTACTTATGATCCTGCTCTTCTTGGCAGGAAGAACCCAAGATGCTTAACCATTGCCCTTTGTAGGGTTTCTGGACAGCTCTTCCTCTTCAGTGCGAGGAGAGAGATTTCTTTCTTCTTATGAGCGTATGGCAGACCAGAGCTTTGATGCAATTTTTACATTTTGGGCTGTAACTCCAGGACCTTCTTGTGGAGTGAACCTTCATCTCTGTGCTTCCTCCGGCTGCCTCATGCTGAAATGTTTTCGCCTGGCTGTTCACTTCCTTGCTGGGAGTCACCCAGGGCAGGCCACTCTCGCTAAGAGTGTGAAGGCTTGGCAGACTGGGAGGAAAGACTTCTTAAAAAATAATGATGTATGATATCCTACTTCTGCAGACAATAATTCCTTCCCCCAGTAATATAATTTGTGTTTGTCTCCCTAAGAGCATCCACGCAATGGAAGATGGAGGATGCAGGGAGAAAGAGAACAGCTATCAGGGATCAGGCAGCTTCCCTTGCAATGCCTGAAGTGTCAGGAAGTCACAAAGTGTGATGAGGGCCAGGGACACTGCAACTATCCGTGTCCTGCTCTGTTCATGATGCTCCATGAACTTACAGGTGCAGAAAGAGGCTCGAGAGCTTTGCCCAGGAGGTCAAGCTTTGCACCTCATTAAGAGATCAAAAAAGTAAATTGGGTGTTAAGAATTTTGGGAAGGAACACAAATCATAACAGAACTTCATGCTATAAAACCACAGCATGGCCAGGTTTTAACTGCTTAGTAAAATACTGGCCACCCCATATAAAGAAGGATCTTGTAAAATCTAAAAATAGATGGAGAAGATACAATCATAATGAAGATTATAAGCCAAAAAATAGCCTCTGTCCAAGGAGCGACTAAATAGGAAGCTTCAGAAAGAATTAATAGGATTCTTCATATTGAGAGAAGACAGATGGGGAAGAGCAAGATATGATTTAAGACCTTTCAAAACATGAAAGAGATGGAGGAAGTGGATGTGTGAATTTTTCATTTTTCATTGTACTAGAGTTGGGAAGTACTTAGTAAAAGAGAAGGTAGCTTGAAATAAAGGCCAAAATAAATAGGACTCCTTTACAGAACCTCCAACTGACTTGAGAATGTCACTGCACAGAGTAAAAGCTGAATGGACTAATGGCTTCAGAGCAATTAGGCAGATTAGACAACAGCCGGAAGATCTGTGAATAAGGGGCAAATATAATGGTCCACGTTCCAGCTCTGTCTAAAAATACCTCCAGCTGCTGACCACAAAAAGCTGGGAGGGTATGTAAGGGGAGAAGGAAACTCCTTGCAGTGTTCATTCTTGTTTCCCCAGCCATTTCTCAGGTTACCAGCAGCGGGACTGGGGCCTGAGCTGCCTCTATTTGTGCAGAGGAGATGGCTCTGCCACCACTGCAGTGACAGCCCATTGAACATGGAAGGGCAGGAGTGTTCTGGGAGAGAAGCTCTTCACTCTCCACAGGTGGCGGCTTCACAGACTTCAGCTTTCTCGTGCCAAGAAAATTACACAACACTTCTTTAACTTTAACATGAGTTTAATGGAAGATGTTGAAGGGGATTTTTTTTTTTTCTGGAGGTACAATCTCCTCCTTCCCTTGAGTGAGTAGGTGAGGAAAAGAGGTCATTTGAGGAGCTCAGGTATGCTTTTTTCTGCACATTCATCATAAACCACTAATCAGAGTCTGTATGTGTGATCACAAGATGAGAAAGTGTTGCCAAGGGGCTGATAATTAACACATTTATCTGAATGCTGAAATTGTACAAAGCCAGTTGAGAAAATGGGTATAAATTTGAACAGCTAGTGAAGATACAGATCTATTTTTTCCCTGTCTCTGAGAATCTCCAAATCAAGATTGAATAGTTTTTAAGAAAACACACTCCAGATCAACTCATTGCTGAATTTATTTTCTAGCTGTGGCATTTAGCAGCTTCTCAGCTGTAAAAGTGTTTAGATCCTTTTAACCTTATGTTCTGAATTTACAGAGGGGCAGGTTCGACTTAAATTGTCCACATAAACAATCTCTCATATGTTGCCTTCTTCCACATGCACATCTGGTAAGTTCTTCATCATTCCTAATTACGAAGCAGGTTGGTGGAAAATTATTTCTTTGACAGAAACTGTAGCAAGAAACTGTGCGAATTTAAACAAGAACTGAGAATCCCACTGAGTCTTTTATTAGCAGAAAAAATCAAAGATCTGCAAAATAGATTTTCTTTTTTTTTCCCCCAGCATCACTGAATCGTCTGATTCCAGAGCACAGATAGTCCTCTGTCACTACAGACAGACCTGGGCACATATCAGAGATTAAGAGTAAATTTCCAGATCTATCCTCACTAATGCAATATGTTTATAAAGGGTCCATAAGGAGCAACTGAAAACTCTGTCTTATTTTTCTGTATCTCTACATGTACCAGTGGTCTGGAAAAATTGTTTTCTTGTTTAGCTGACTGCCAAAATTGCATTTCACATAAAGAAGGAATAGCTAAAAACATTCGGATCCTACTGTAGTCTGTCCAGTTCAATTCAAACTGGCACTATAAATCTGCATTGTATCAGCTCACCAAAACCCCCTGTCTAAACTATTCTCAATTAAAAAGAATCCCACTACTAACAGAGAATCCAGCATAAAAATATAAAGAAAATATTTCTATAAATAAGTAAGTCTAGACTTAAAATCCAGATGGTGTAAACATTGACTACTGATCTTCTGGACAAAATGCAAAAATCTGCTCATGAAATACTTGCAGTTTAGGAATCTTTTTTCATGGGGAGAATGACTAATTGCCAAACCTACGATTGGTGTATGCTGTGGGTAGTTCTATCATTCTCTCACATTCAATAGCTGACATTCTTTTTTCAAACCTGCTGAAGTTCAGCAAGACACTGAAGAACCTGCCTTTGTTCAGAAGAACCACTCACACATGATGAATGATGTGCTTCATGCCCGTCTGAATGGGACCGAATGAACGAACAAATTGGTGTTTTTTATCTACAACTTATTATCCAAACAGATGGAGCAATTAGAGGAAAAAAAATTAAGTATTTCAGGCTTTGATAGTCCCTATTCCAGACAGAATCCCTCTGTGTGACAAGGGAGCTGTTTACGTGACTATGACCTGAACTTTCAAACAGCTGCAACTCTTTGTTTTACAGGAGACCCTGAGCTGTGATTGACCTCCTTGCAGTCGTTTGCTGTGATTTGGGTACAGACGATGAAGCTGGAATCATGAAGTGAGCACAAACACAGGAATGGCCTGTAGCTGCTGAATCTGCTTCCAAAGCTGTAATGCAGCACCGGTTTCTTCTGCACTGTGGTCTGCGAGCATTACCTCATCCACAGCCAGTCTGAAAGCACACAAAGCAGGGAACATCTTGCTGGAGGAGGTAGAAGGAAGTGTTGCATCTGCTGTTTGCATGTACAGCAGCTACTACCCATTATCTCTTCCGTACGATTGCACCAGATCCTCAAGGCACTGCTTTGTGCAGTTCCAGCGACCTGAGTGGAGGATTTGGGCTGCCTTTACCAGACCTGTCATGTTCTGTGCACAAAACAACATCCACCTTTCAGCCATTTACTGAGCCACTTTATTAGGGTTGCAAATAAAGTCAATAACTCTAATCATGCTTTTGGTCGTTGTGAATCCTGGCTTGGCTAGGAATTGTTGGAGATAAACATCTCATTTCAAATAAGCTACTGAGCAGATGGTAATGACTTTTAATCACAAGCAACACAAGGAAAATCTGAAATAGAGCCCTTGAGATGAACAGTTTGGTACATCATTCCCACCATTTTGAAAGCTGAATAACCTTGCCCCACAAAGAGAGCCATGTGTGATTTATGTACACATACACTTCCAGCGAAATAAAATACTGGCAGTCATTAACTGTTTTTCACAATTCTTATTTTGGGCCCTTATCCAATGCCCACTGAAGTTAAACCAAACCTCTTCTTTCTAAGCCTTCAAAGACTCCATCTGCTGCAATTACAAAGTGTTGTGTTTTAATTGCAGATGCAGAAGTTTGGGAGACCTACAACAACTTCCTGCTCAATAATAAAAACATGAGTGGGGGTATGTTTCTTTAGACACCTGAAACCCTACCCTTAAAAAAAAAAAAAAAAAAAAGAGCTGTTAGCCATTTGCAGAAACAGTACTGGGGGTCAGACACTGCCCTCAGCTCATGGCCTGTGCCTGTGTCAGGCTAATGGTCGCATTTTAAGCTCTCCTCAGTTTAGGTCAGTTCTGAGAAGGCAGTACAGGGAGTTTTTTCACAGGGCCTGTCTGCTACTGCATTTTTGGAAAGTTGAGATGCTCGTTGCATTAAGGACAACTTTATGCCAAGAGTAGAGCTCTCATTTCTGTATAATCTCCCTCTGATCCTTTGTGATGTGTTCAGAGCAGTCTGCTAACCCAACGATATTGCTGGCCATGACAGTGTGACAGGTTTGCATTTCAGTCCTTGGGCTGCAATCTCCCTGCCTGGAAGCTTACTAACACCATTTCTTAATGGTCATGTTTAAATAGTTTTGCTTGAGCCCACTTACAGAGCAATCTGTGTTCAAGCTCTTTTTAGCAGGGAATTGGCGAGAATTGGTTTTCAAACAACCTGATTAAACCATGTCTGCACCAAAAGCTCCATCACAATTTACAATATGCCTTCCACAACAGTGCTTAAATTTTAACTCCATGTAAATCAGTAGCAATTTTCCTGCTGACTTCTTCCCCCAGTGTGGCTTTGCCGTTTTGTCTTCCAGAGAAGGACTCTCATACCTCACTTCCATGTCCTGCAAAGACCTGCACCACTCACCAGGGAATCCACCCTCGCAGCTTATGGTAACAGAGAATTTTTCCACAGCCACCTTACAGCTCTGCAGATGAGATCCAAGCAAATACGGTGCCTGGTTAATAATGTGCACAAGAGGAGTGCAGGGTAGGCTGGTTGGCATTGCTGGTGGCAGGAAGCCATTCCCCGTCTCATGGACACAGTGGTAGCAGCTGCAGCTGGAAGCTCTGTGCCCTGTGCAGCTGCTGGGGAAGGCATGGAATGAACCACTGGCTCCAGCACAGGCTGAAAACCCACACAAGGACCTTGATCCTGCTCTGCACAGAGACAGCCATTGACTTCAGCAGCAAGATTTGCTTCTCTCACAAGCTCTGGAAAGGTCTGGGAACATGCATAGCCCTTAGCTAGCCATGCATTTTTTCCACTATAATAGTGTTTCTTTATGGTTTCATCTGCAGGCTCTTGCAAATGAATAATGAAATACATGAATGAAGCATCCAAGCTCTCAGTGCCTTGCTCAAGCATGACTTGTTTAAATGCCTTGGGAATGTTGTCAAAGAAACGAGTCTGTAGGAATCAGACCCAGAGAGGAAAACCCACACACTGCACTTATGTATGGAGGCGAGAGATCCGAGAGAAGTCTTGCCAACACTCTCTTACATGACACGTACAGAGGCAGGAAGATTAATGGACACAGCAACTAGTCAGCAGAATATCACAGAATCAGTTAGGTTGGAAAAGGCCTCTGAGATCGAGTCCAACCTATGGCAGAACACCACTGTGTCACCCAGACCATGGCACTGAGTGCCACGTCCAGCCTCTCCCTGAACACCTCCAGGGATGGTGACTCCACCACCTCCCTGGGCCGCCTGTCCCAGTGTCTGATCACTCTTTCTATGAAGAAATTCTTCCTAATACCCAACCTAAACCTCCCCTGGCGCAGTTTGAAACGATGTCCTCTTGTCCTGTCAAAATACAATTCTTTCCATTTGGGCATCGAAGGTACCACAACACACTGGTCAGCGAACTTCCCCAGAAATGCCTGCGAATGGCTCTGTATCTGGTGGAGCCGCCTCCAGATACTTTTGGGGTTGGTGTTCGCTTTGGATTGATTGATTTTAGACTTCAGTTCGCTTTTCCTCGGTGTACTCTACTAACCAGTACAGTGAGCCTTATCAACGAATTTTGTCTCGCTTTCACATTAAACATTCGCCGATGCCTCCGGCCGCGATTCTCTAAGCGACCTTAAGGCTCTCCCTCNGCCACACCCGGAGCGTTCGGGCCAGGCGTGCCCTGCCCGGCGCTGCTGTGGGATGGGGTCAGGTGTGTGCGGTCCTTGGGATGCGGGCGCTACAACCCCCGGCAAACCATTGCACCCTCTTTCTCAGCGCTCGGAAAACCGAAGGATAAGCAGGGTTTAGTTCCTGTTTGTTTATGGATTTTTCGTTTGTTTGGTAGTAGTTCATAGCCATGGCATGGCCCACCTTGGAGAATGGAGCCATTCCTGGGTACATCCTGGCTCGATGCGCCAGGGGAGGTTAGGGTTGGACATCAGGAGGAATTTATTCATAGAAAGCGGGATTAGACAGTGGGATGGGTGGCACGGGGAGGTGGTGGAGTTATGGCCTTGGAGGCCTTTAAGGAAAGACTGTCCCAGTAAGACTCAGTGTTGGTCACACTGCACGGTGAACTGTGAGACCCCATTCACCGCGTGCTGCTTGTGGCAGGTACCTGTGACCGCCTAAGGTACAGCAGGACGTGAGCCCTGAGATGGGATGGGGATGAGATTTGCCCCAGCAGGAAGCTCCAGTCCTGCAGGGCACGATGCAGGGGATCCCAGGCTGCTTGGAGAGCTGTGGGCAGGGTCCCAGGGACAGCGTGTGCCCATCTGCCAGAATGGGTGTCAGCAGCATCTCTGCAGCACAGCACCGGCGGGATGTTCTGCTGCAGTCCCACTGCCTATTGCCGTTAAAAAGTATCACCAAAGGAGTGAAAACCATAGTGTTTCAAAAAGTTTGAAAGTCCTGGACACAGCCTGCAGAAACTGCTCTTTCTGAGTATAAGGAAGTCTGTATGTCAGATATTAAGGGGAAAAAAGTGAGGTCTTTGCAAAGGTGTGACTATGGCCTGGATTCTTTTTATAGTGGATATGGGGACTTGATCATCTAGTCTGGGCTTTTGGGTGCTTGCTGATGAAGTGAGAACATACTTTCAGACTAGTGAGTGCTTGGCCTGATTTACTCTGTAGTGAACTATTGTGTAGGCACACACCTTGTATGAAAGAATGAGGTTCCCTGAGTGGAGAGATAATAGATATGGATAAGGGAGCGTAGACCATTTGTCATATTTAATAGTAATAAATAAGGGGCATTGGACTCTACAAAATTCCTGGAGTCATCAGCTGCATAGGAGGTTTGGTAGGTTGGGACACTGACAGCTTGAAAGCAGCAGTGAGCAAGTTTAGGTCACTGCAGACTTTTCCATAGCACTGTGAATATGCAAATAAACATGTCCCAGTATAAGGCAGTAAATACATCAAGAATTGTGCAGATTATGTAGCATAAAATTTGTGTTTAATAGATGTTTTGGGAACTCTGCTGCTGGTTCTTCCATGCTTTGTTAATGAAACCTCACAGGTGAACCAGGTTTGCTACCAGTACTTCCCAAAAATCTGTTTGTAACAGTATATGAGACTTCATTAGAATTTAAGTGAAAATACCTTGCAAATTGTAAATTAATCATTGGTTTTCTGCAGTACAGTAATTTCTGCACTGCTAATTAATAGTTTAAATATTTGATTTTTATTTCCTTTAGCAGTCTGGAAATGCGTGCCATTTTTCCTGTGTTCTAAGGTTATTTTATAATAGTTCCTTTCAATTTCTATTTGCAGAAGCTGGTGTGCAAACAAATGGGAACAAAAGAAATCAGGTTTTGAAAATTGGACATGGAGGAACTTTGGACAGTGCAGCCACAGGAGTTCTGGGTAATGAAAAACATAATTATAGTCATCAAAATATGATTTCAGGAAACATTTCCATGCCTGCATGAAGTCAGGTGGAAGAACAATTTGGGATACACGTGGCAGGTTTTGGAGGAAGGGTAGATTACTGTGGAAGAATGGTCTGAGTTAAATTTCTTGTGCATATACTTTTATATGCATGTAACATGTTTCTTAACAGAAGGCTGTATTCTTCCTTCCTGCCTTCCCTCCCCTCCTCCAAATCCTGAAATATCTTCTGGGTTATTACATGTGGGAAAATACAAACTCTTGTGTAATGAATTGTAAAGTACCTGAGAAATTGACAGCTTTTTTAACTTAAGCTGGGGATTTATAGTCATCATAATCTGTTGAATTATTTTGTCTCAAAGTAATGCTATTCTGGGATTTTGTGGGAGCCTTTAGGGCTGCTAATACTTGCCAAAAGAAAGATGGATAAGAACAATTCAGCTGCTGCTTTTCTGGAGGCACAGCACAGAAAAAGTTTTAGCTCCCTATCCTGTCTTGCTTCATAAAGAAGAGTCTTCAAAGATATTTTGTCTTTTAATTTTGATAGGAATCCATTTATTGAATTCCTTTGTTTTGTTAAAGAACAGGATGTGTCAGTTGCTGATGTTAAAACCTCAGCTGTGGGTGTGATTATTCCCACATCATACTTTGTCACCAGCAGCTTTATTGATAAGTAACATGTAGACTGCAGCTTGCTCCAATCATAACCTTGTAGCTCTCCTTGGCTTAGAGAAATAACAGCAATACATTTCTGCTGTTGAAAATAAACAGGTACAACTCTGAGTATACACTGAAAGTAAATGCACTGAGTTTTGATACATGACTTCTCTCAGGAAGAATTCAGCTTCAAGGGGAGGTTGGTTGCTCCGAGTGTTGCTAGACGTCTGTAGCTGGTAATTGTCACTTGTGAACATGGCAAAATGTGACAATCTTGGGTTAGAAGGCAGCACTGCCTGGTTTGGTTTGAATTTCCTGTGCTCTGTGGCCACTCACAAGAGAATTCAGTGTGCATTGCTGAAGCAGACGTTTTCCTTTTACACAGGTGTTCCGTTTGAGCATGCTGCTTCTCATTGTGCAAAGTCAACAGCATTGATCCACAGGAAAAACAAAATCACTCGTGCTTTTTTAATTGCTTCTCCCAGCTGTTCCGATACCCAGCACTCTCCAAAGCCTGCTTCTACGGCATGACAAAAAGTATTTGAGCTTGATGTGGTTGGTGTAGATAGAGAGGCACATCACGTTAGTATGCTGCGGATGGATTGAAAAAAGGCATAGGACCTTTCATTCCACAGCCATACAAAACAAGCAGGGAAAAATCAGTGGTAACTAGATTGGAAGGGACAGAACTGGAGAGGAGTGGGGAGGGGAATGTGCCCAGATTTCTTGTGCATTCAGTGGGATAATGAGGAGAGAGGGAAGGACACAACAGAAACAAGTTATTCAGAATATGTGTGCTGATTTTCAGGATGAGGTGGTGGAGCAGGAACCTTTCCTTCCTCATGGACAGGCGCACGATAGAAGTATCAAATTTTCTGAAACCCTTTGTGATCTATACTGCTGTCTCCCAGGTTTTATGTACTGCATGTCTGTAACTTCGTTCCTGGGAATTAATTGATACAGAGTCCTGCTTAGTGTGCCAGGTGTACTGCCAACAACTGAGCAGTGCTCTTTATCAGAAAACATACTTTTATATTTCTTCTCTTACTGGCAGGGAATGTAGATGAGGAAGGACCTTGGAGGCAGAGGTCAGAGATCTGTGACATGTAAGAGAAAGGCAAGGTCGAGTCTTGGTGAATATCTTCTTTTGGTGTTATTCTAGGGCTGTCGTTCCAGCTTGCTGTTTCTTGCTGTATAATGGGAATTTTATTTGGCTTATTTTTATATAGCAGTAATTACTTATGCTTCCACAGTAGAAGAAAACATGAAAAAGTATAAAAGAATAAGAATTCAGTTAAATCTTTTTGCATTCAGTGTAGTCTGGCAAGTGGGGTTTATGTCACCGTTCAATAACACACATTCTCTGTAAGCTGATGATTAATGGAGAAAATTGTTAGTATCTTGTTCACAAAAGCATTCAATGTCTCTTTAAAATTATTCTACTGAAACTCTTGACACTCTTCAGCAAATTTCAGCTCAGCTGTTGAAGTGTCAGTTATGTCATCATGTTGCAAGAAAAGTGCTTGGTTATAAAGTCTTATCTGTGTGCTTATCTCCTTTTCTCAGCCTTCTTGCAGCTCTTTCCTATCTGGCAAATAACAGGAACAGGTTGAACTGAAGGTACATGAAAGCACAGGGGCATATGTGACTAAAAGCCCTCAGGAATAAGAGGAGTAGTAATTGAGAACAAGGAGGAATCTGAGGAGTCTCAGAGCATGAAAATTGAGAAGCATTAGAACACAAATTTTTTTTTTTTTTTTAACAAAGTTAGTTTTCAGTTTGATGTTTTCAGCCCTGGCTCTTGATTAACATGAAACTGGTTTCCTGAAAGCTCCCTTAACTCCTCTAGTTTTATTAAAATGAAGTACATAAGCTGTTACAGATTCCATGTGTTGTACACAGAACTAATTTCCTTCTCAAATTTTCTTCGGATTGCTGTATGTGGAAAAAATCAATAGGAAAGCATTTTAAAGGAAAGTGCCTTGTAAAAAGCTTTAAAGTAAAATATAAACTAGAACTCTTTTTCTGTCTCTTTCCTTTATGAAAAGCTGACTGCTGTTTTTTAGAATGCTGGTGTTAAGATTGAAATAACAGTAATCTGTACATGCACAGTAATAGGCAGTTAGACCTTTTGATTATTTTACTTACTTGCTGTAGGCCTGATAAACAATTTCATTATGCTGTCTTGGCTGTATTACTCTTGGTCACTATCAACCTTTAAAAGGACTGTTTGGCTACAGTGAAGGGTTCATTCATTATTGGTGAGCCATAGCCTTCATCAAACCAGAGGCAGTGTTAATTGCACTCTCCATTTCTTCGGTAATTAAAAGATAAATAAATGTAGGAGTTGAATTAAAGTATTTTAACTATAGATGAAGGTTGTTTATCTTTTGCTTTAGACTTTTTTTTCCTTTCACTAGTCCCATGTTGTTTGAACATCAGAGATGCTTTCTCAGAAGTGTTGACTCTCTTCATATGCTAAGAGAGCATGAAAGGCTGAGTTTCTGACTAGCATAATATTTAGTATTGAATGGTGTTGAAAAAGGGGAACTGCAGGGCTGTTTTGAAGTAGCATTTTCTCTTCTGTCTTTGCAGTGGTTGGTATTGGAAAAGGAACAAAAATGCTGGGAACTATGTTGGCAGGTTCCAAGGTAAGGAATGCTAAATGACTTGTATTAGCGGAGGGTTTTGTTTACTGGTTTTCTTTTTTCCTCCAGTGAAGAGCTGAATCAACATAAAAGTATGTCAGCCATCCTGCATATTTAGTTCAAATGCATACTTCAGCTGCTTTTTGCAGTTAGTCAGAAATGTGCTACTAAGACTTTAATGGCCAGACTAGTTATTTAAAAAACTTCGTATGTCTTGGTTTGCTGCGAAATGTTAATAAATACCAAATTACCATTTTACAGGAAGATTTCTATACTATTTAGTGTATTTAAAAAAAAAAAGAAAAACTAATGAAGATGGCACTGAAACTGATGTTTTGGGGATGTAGTTGTGTATGACAGTTCAATTTTTGGTAATTTTCCTTATGTGTCGATAACTTACTTGTTATCTAGCTTGGAGTAACAGATGGTCTTTGTTTCTTTTCTGTCTTCTTAAATACCATGAAGCCTTAAGAGGCACTTTTTGGAATTTAGAGTGTTTTGGATTGCATTGCTGCTGCTGTAGAGGGATGCTCTACAGACTCGTCAATAGACACATGTGAGAAGCCAAAGGCAGCAAAAGCCCCGTGGCTGCATGAGAGAATCCAGACCAGAGCCTTGACAGAAATTTTGTTCATTGCTGGTTTTGATTAATTTTACTGCGTTAATTTTACTTTGGTGACTCCCCAGATTGTAGGTATTACATGCACAGAAAAGTGCAAGTACTCCCAAGAGTAATCTACCAGTGTTGATTCCTTCCTCACAAGTCAGATCCTCTGGGTTTAGCCGTTATTTTTACATGAGAAGTTTAGATAAGAATTACAGATGTAGAAATCAATTAAGCCTTCCAAATTTCATCTTATACTCAGGAAAAGTCAGTAATGCAGTATATTCTGCCATTTTTTCCATTCTCTTCTAGTTTGAACACTTAGGATTTTTACAGCTGCTGAACTGATAGCTTAAAGGTAGAATTTGGTTGACAATCTTCAGTTCAACCCAGAGGCAAATAATTTGACAGAAAACAACCAGGATAAAAGGACATAGCTGTAGAGTCTGATCCAAAACTCACGGTAGGCAGTTCCAGTCTCTGCACTGGCTGTAATGGGTTTGCATTTGGCTTATATGAGTGCATTTCAGAGGCATCTGTGTTTTGAAACATGCAGTAAACAGCTGGATTTACAGAGGGAATGTAAACAGTTACCACCTGACATCTCCTTTGAAAGAACTTTAACATTAAAAGAAGTCATAGATTTACTGCAGCTAAACTAAGTCATCATAGCTAAATGTGTACATTGTTGATTTAAAAACACGTAAAGTAATTGAATTAGCTCTTAAGCTGTTGTTCAAGCGGAAACAGCTGTGATGGATGAAGTACTTCCAGCCTTTTTGGCAGAAGAGGGTATGCTCAGGTTCCTTGATGACTTCAGTGTGAAGTCTTGTAGCCAATAACAGGGTTATCCAGCCAAGCCTTGTTCCCAGGTGGCTCACAGGGGCTTAGAGCTGCTCCTGAGGGGCAAGGGAGGGTAGAATATGCAGTGGGGGCAGCCTGGTGAGCTAGATCCATCATCTTTCCCCGGGCCTTACGGGGGTGTGGGCTGTGGGCTGTGGGCACTTGGTTCAGTGAAGCAAAGATAGATCTTTACATAGAGTTCAGCAGCTCTTCCACTGCAGCTGTTCCTGTACCTCCTCCTGTGGAGGAGAGTGTGAGGTGCCTGACATCTGTGCCAGGTATGGAATCTGCAGCATTTATTTGGAGCCTTTTGTGTCTCTGCCTTCCTGTTTTCTATTTGTACTTCAATAAATTAGGCATGCAATAATTTGTGAGGCGTAAGGAAGTTGAAGGGTCTCTCACAGATGTCTGCCTATTGGGTTTTTTGACCACACTGACAACTGCATCTCATCATGTATCAAGAGATAAATTCATGACTAAATACGTTTGAGTATCTTTTTGCATTCCACGCCATGTGCTTGGAATTTATTCTCTTATTTAATTTTTTTTCCACTATTTTGGATGCTAAAGTGTTTGTTGAAATGTGATGTTTTTCTTTTGTTCCTTTTGTTGTTATAAAGATTCAGAGGAGCTGTCTGACCCTCTGTGGCCAGGATTTACTGTTTGCTTCTAGGAATGCATCTTGTAAAGAAACAGCTCAGTCTATCATTGCTGGCAGCAGAGCTATGTGGAGTGGCCAAAACGTATGGTACTGCAGTAAACTCCATCTGGTGACTCTGCCAGGAATTGGACTGTCTCTGACTTTTTCCCAAACGTTGTGTGAAACTGTCCTGACTCTGTGTGGCAGCTCTGAGCATTATCACTTGGTGTGCAACTCACAAACATTCTGCAAGGAGTGTTACTTTTGATGTGTAAACTGAGTTCTTCATTGGTTTGACCTCCTTAGGAGTTAACTCAAGACAAACAGAAATGTGCAGCCAAGGGCAATACCTGCTTAGTGTTCCAGATTTCTCATTGAATTCTTAATATTTGTCCAGAAACAAAAATATGTACACGCTGGCTTAGCTTTTGTTTGTTTCCTTTATTTTGTTTCAAATGCTCCAAGTGAGAGAGAGAGAAGCTGAATGCTCTTGGATCTGGAATTTAAATACTGAGCATTTAATAAATGTTCCACAGGAGAATCTCTTTTTCTTCTTGTTCTGAGACTTGCACTTGGTCTTGTTTGGACTTTTTGCACTTCAGTATTTTTAAAGATTATTTTCTTTTACCATGTTGGCAAAATAAAGAGAGTAGAATGAGAAAACATTTCACGCTTCACCAGTAAAATTAACATGATGGGAGTGGACCAATACTTGTTATGGGAAATTGTTTCTGAACAATTCGGTCTTATGTATGACTTGTCTGTCTCAAACACAATGTCGAAGTATGTTTTTCTGGGGGGGAAATGGGTTAGAAAATGGTAGCACAGTTTCCAAAGTGGTAGTCCTGTTTAAAACCTCTCATCTTGGTGTGCGCTATTAAATGAAGGCAACGAGGGAAATTATTATGTACTAATCAGAGAAAAAAAAAAAATGAAGAGCACTAAGCAATGAAATTCTTCATTAATCTAATACTTTCCATTGGGAGGAGATGTCTCCCAACGCATGCAGCCTTTACGGATAAATGAAACTTTCAGACTTCAGTTCTGTGCTTAATTTGCTTATTTTTCAGTGAGACAGCACCTGGATTCAGCCTAAGAGAGTTTTAGTCATGCTAGTATGAATGAAGTCAGAACTTGGCCATCCATCAAACTGTCCTTGCAACCACTGCCTCTCCATTAGTGGAAAGCTTGGGGTGTATTGGTTTTATCTGAGGATGCAACTTCTTGTCATGGTCCACATACAAAATACCTCCCCAAGTGCTCAGTGTGAAGGAAATTTGCAGTGGTGGCACCAGCTTGGGCAGTGACTGGTTAAAATAGAAAATTTAATCTCAAAAGTTGTGGTTTCTCCAGAATGAAGCTATCCAAGAAAAACCTCAAACCTCTGGGTAGAGTAAAACCCAAACTCCAGGTGTTCCCAAAGCCTAGAAAAGGAAAGAGAGATTATGGGCAGAAGGAAGATACATCGGTGACCTGATATGTGACAACTTTCATTTCATATAATAGTTAAAATTTGTGTTCTTATGAATCCTGGATAGAAAATGAGTGCTAGGTCAGTGCTTAGGTTTTAAATCTTGCCAGTCACACTTGTATGGTGTGAGAGAGGGCTTGTTTGAGCAGGAATTGGTTCAAATCACCTAGTAGAACTTCTGAGGCATGTAAGTTACTTTTTGCAGTGTAATTCTGTGATTAGAGTTTGTATATTGCAAAATTCTTTCTCTAGAGGGATGGCATCAGATCCTGCAGAACAAAATGTCCATAAACAAGGTTATTTCTTTAACTCCTATGATTATCTTACTGTCCTAAAAATTAGTTTTTACTTGTATCCCTTAACTTCTCAAACATAAAGCTTTTTCCATGAATTCTTTTTTTTTTTAATGAAGTCCTTTGCTTCCATCTTTTGGCAGTGAGTTCAATGAATTAATAATGCATTAGAAAGCACATCCAGTGGTTCTATAAGGAGAAAAACTAATGAAGCCTTACCTTGTGACTTTGTTTGTTTACAGCTCGTTAGACACCAAAACCCCATGTGGACTTTTTGGTATCCAGTAATTCACTGGGGCTCCCTCTGGACTCTTCTTAGTGGAAGCTGCAATAGATTTATTTCCTCTATCTGTCTGTTTTCAGGAGGCTTATAAGAACTCGGCATCTCTGAGACCTCTATTCTTCTGCCAACATTTGTGTGTTTGCACATTGACGTGCACACCATGGTGGTGTAAGTGCTACTTCTTTGGAAATTCTAATTTTCATTTTAAATAGCCTCACTGTGCTGGTTTGTTGTTTTTTCTTTTTGGTGTATTTCAGTGTTTGTGCTCCAGTTCATTTTTGAGTTGCAAGTGTAAGAAAATTGAGTTGACTTCCCTTTGGAAGGATCCTCTTGGTGGTGTGTGCTCTTACTTTTAGTCTTAAAAATTTCTATAGGGTATCACCAGCTGAGCTCTTTGCTTCATTGTGCTTTCTTTTAGAGCTGGTGAAACCAAACCCACTTATTCATACAGTGCATAGGGATGTGTTCTGTTTTCTTTTTCAGAGTCTGATACTTTTAACATTGTCTTGGAAGGGCAGGATTTTTGGGTAGTGGTAATAATTTTATTAAACTAATTGTTACTGTACAGAAAACTAGGTGTTTGGATATGCAGGCCTTCTCTCAGACCTAAAATAGAAGCCGTGGACTTTAAGCATATTTCAGATTTGTTTAGAGCTTAATGGAGTAGATATCTTTTAGACCACTTCTGTAATAAAAAGTAGGTAATGCTTGTGAGTGTGGTATCCATACAATTCTGTGTGGGTAAACAGTTATATAGGTAATACCCCAAGACTGCTCCACAAAGATAGGCTACATTTTGTTACCTGCTTTAATAAAATACATTAAGAAAACAGTTTTATTTCCTGAGTGGGGAAGCAAGGATTTGTTCACAGTGTATTAGCCAAGCTCCCAGGCACAAGGCAAGGAGGACTGCTACTGCTTGCTTGATGATTCTTCAGATCCCATCTTGCTTGTGTTCATCTGCTTTTGCTTTCAAATTGCAGTATTAGCATATCCAACAGTATTTGTCTTGGAGGAATCTGAGTAAAAGTGGTTTGTTTGCTCTTTAGCCTTTTCCCTCGGAAATTTTTCATGTGCAACACCTTCTCATTTTTTGCTCTGTGGTTTATGCCACAGGTTTACCTTCTCACCTCTTTGTTCATGGTATCCCATCCAGAATAACCAAAGGTCTGACAGAATTTCTTTTTGTAGTGAGATGGGAGAGGTAACAAAAAAAGTGCAGTGTGTGACCTGCCCATTTAAAGAAAATGGATTGTAGCTACACAAAATGTCACTACTTTGCCTCTGTTCAAGCCCAAAGAAATTATTGTTTCCTTACAAGGGAGGTGGAAGAGGGAAGAAGGAGATGATGAGGTTATCTCCTGGGGGAAGGAGGAAGCCTGGTAGATGATATGTTGTGGCACGTAGAGGGGTTAATGTGAAGTAATATCATAGTGTGCCAGAAATCCAGTATCTCTATTGAGTCCATGGGTTTTTTTTTAACCCAGTGGAGTTACAAATTTTAGTTCCCAGGCTTGTCTTGAAAAATGTTTCATGGATTTTCCTTGAGGAATAGGACTGGCAGATTGGAGATGGAGTGATTGTTTTATGAGAGGTGTTAACCCATGGGCAGATGGATGTGTTTCAGCCCTTGTAGACTGGCTAGGTGAATCCTCCCTGACACGTACTGGTTGCTTAATTTCACCCATTTAGTTACTATTTTGAGGAACTATATTACATTCCTGAAATATAGGTACAGGACAGAGAAGTCTTGACATTCCTGTTCTGTGGTATTCTTACGTTATTGTGCAAACATTCAAGGAATACTTCCTCGTATATTTGCACAACACAGTGCAAAGATGTCTGTTAATAAAACTTGTCCTACTTAATGTCTGTAGCCTGTAACAGCAACATCTAGGAATTGCTATAATGGTTTGGTGAGGTTTTTTTAACCACTACTGGCACCTGAGAAGGTTTTTGCAGAACCAGAACTTTGTTCTGCAACTCCATGAGCTCTCTAGAGTAGAGGAGATTGGTTCAGAGACCCATTGTTGTGTATGCAAACTTGGCACTGTTTTCTATCCTGTGTGTTATTTTACCTTATTGATAGTGAATTTCTTGTTCCCCAAATGCCTCAATATATTAACTGGACATCAGTGTCAGTTTGTGAAAGTGTGGTTGTGTTCCTTATTTTGTCGAAAGGAACATAAAAGGAGGGCTGGGAAAATGCATGAATGAAGTTGGTTTTGATGTGTTTTGAGAATGTGTAGAAGGTGTTAGCAAAACTTGAAGTGGTGTCTCTACAAAACGAGTTGCACTGAGAGAATGCTAAGCCTGCACAGTGGGGAATGCAGGAATTGGGAAGGGCTAAAATGTTAGAGGGATGAAATGGCCTTACGGACTGTCAAGATCTTTAATTACCCGTTACTGCAAAACATATGATCCATTTTTTTAACCTGCTTTTTTTGGTAAGAAATCACAGGAGAAGAAGCTTATTTTAACGTCTTGTCTTTTCTGCACTGCCCAATATCCCTAAAACAAAGTAGTTGAAGAAGAAGCTTTTGAGTAGTATAGATACATCCTGTACTGCAGTGATACTATTAGTAAGCTGGCTTAACGTGCTGTATAGTGCTCAAGTCTCTTTTATACTCACCCCAGAGGCCTAATCTATTAATAGCTCAGCTTCATGCTCTATTAATATTCACACTCTTTTAAACTGTTGAAAATCTTGAGGAGACTGCACCTATTGTGCTGCTCTTTCCTCCCAAAATGCTGAACGTTTTAAGAGCATATTCTGGTGTGATTTTTCTGTTCCTCCATTCATGAGGTCCGTGGTGCTTACTTCCCTCTTGACCTTTCTATAATTGTGCATATGGCTGTGCTACCTGTGCAGTTCTTGCTTGGATTCATTAATAAAAGCAAGACTGCAACATGGCAAGGCTTTTTTCTCATTCTTCATAAAAATAACAGGTTAAAAAGGATGGTAACCAATTTAGATTAGCCATTCTACACTGTTTTCCCTAGTGTTCATTTCTAGTAATTTGGAGATGCTCTTAGCACTGCCTTTTAGAATTTGCTGCATCTTGGCCTTAGCAATGCTTTTGAATTCAGCTAAAGGCTTTCATGCATTCAATTTTACCTGTGATTTTGTATGTAGCTGTGAAGTCTTGCACTTCTAGAAGGACTGTCTTCTATTTCTAGACAGAGAATTATGTATTTCCTTAAAACTCTGTTTCCCAGATAGAATTCGGAGGTCATCTTTCTTTATTTTGTTTTATCTGTGATATGAGTACCAGAGGACAGAATGATGGAATAGGTATTAAAGCTGAGGATGACATTTAAGAGCCAACCTGAGACGTTTTGATGAGTGAGGGAGGTTTCCACAGAGAGCAGTTGCTAGAAAGGTTTGCATAAAGAGACTGTGGGTTTCTAACAGCCACTTTTGCACATTAACCTGCATCCCCTCTTGGATATTGTGAGCCTGCACTGTGTTTGTAGGTGACATGTGGCTTGGTGCTATCTCAGGTGCTGCAGTGTTCCTGTTACTGTTGGCATTGTTCTCCCGCCTGCCTCCTTTCCTGAGCTCCCTCTGACACCAAAATTTAAACTTGGCACAGTTTTTAGCTAACACCCTAAAGCTTCTCTGAGCTACAGGCAAAGTATCTTCTGTGGGTTCCCATTATAGGGGGTTCTAGTTCTTCCTTCACATGGAAAATCTAGTCATCCCATAATGTTTGAACTCTTTAAAATAAGCTGACATAAGAGATCAGAAAATCCTGTTAGTCCACAAAGTAAAGATCAGATAGTTCTTCAGCAGTGACAGTACAATTACAGCATCTAGCAGTAAATGCAATTTCGTGCAGGCTTAGCACAAAGTCAGCTTTTTCTTTTAGGAGAAAAAAAAGAATGGTAGAGAAGTTGTAATGTCTATGTATATCAAAAGGTCATGTTTGGTGTTTGATAATTTTGAATTTGCTCTATTGTAAAACATGAAACTCCTCCCTCATCCTGCAGTCTTTATTTTGCCCTCTCTGCAACCTGCTTTTAAGAGATTAGGGCTCTGTGCTTTTAATATATTGGAATCTGCTTAGTGAGAGTGCTTTGTTTTGGAAAATAATTGAAACTATGGCAACCCTTGGGGTTTTTTCCAGCTTATTTGTCTACCTCATGCACTTCTCTGTTTTGGTGGATGATTAGCATACTGGAAACCACTGGTAGCTGCTAATGTTATACAAACAGCAAAATAAGTTCTGTAAATATTAAATCCAGAACTGGTTATTTGTGCTTTAGAAATCATTGAACACAAACTGAATGTCATTACAAAACTGAGAGTTTAAGGCCTCTTCACTATCTCAGTGGCCTACGTCTACAAAACTCTAAGCGCAGAGCAAATGGTTTTGGCACAGGAGCGCTGATTCTGATCAGTGCTTGCCTGCTGTGTGCTCACCCTGATTTCCATCAGGTTCTCTAGAGCACTTGTTTTGTGTTTGTTTATGTTCCAACTTGTTAGCCACACGCAGACATCAGTTTACATAAATTGAATTTCTGTTTCTCTTGAATATGACTTTTCTTTCCCAGCTTTCAGTCTCTTGCACGGGGATTGTAGCCTTAATTTATTTATTTTCCTTTTACACTTCTGTGTTCAGTTGCTGCTGTGATTGGAAAATGGGTCATCCTTGGATGAACTCTTATGAACTGCCTCTTCCAGAGAGCTTGCTTGCCTGGGAAATTCTTGTAGTGGGAGCCATCTTAAAATCTTCCTGACAGCTACTGGTGACCTTGTTTCGTAATTACTTGTGTTTCTGTCTAGCTCCTCTAAAGTGTTGCTTCTCCATGTATGAAAAAGCTTTTAAAACACATTATAATTTAAGATTTCAAGTCTCTGGCTTCTTTCCAAATAAAACCTTGATGTCTCAACAGTTAAAACTGAGAAGCTCTGTTGCATGGTCTGTCTGGCATTTGCACTGATAAGTGGGGCAGACATGCCTGGCAGTCAGCCCAGGGGCTTCAGCCTCCCAGAGCCCCCCTGGGTGGGGCTGTGCAGCTGAAAGCTCTGCTGGCTGTGCAGCCCCTGAAATGGGAGGGGATTCTTCCTCCTTCCCCTCCTCTTCCTCCTTTCCCAGTTAAATATGTATACTGATAAAGTCTTGCCTTTATTCTCTCTCTTTTTATGGATATTCTTTCTCTTTCTGTGTTAGTCTAAGAACTTCTCTGAAACTGGGTATGAAATTAAAAAAGCCAAATTATAGCTACTCTCTTACTAAAAATACTATGGTAAACATATGGTCTATTTGTGAGAATGTTGTGCCCTGCGGTTGTGACACTAAAACAAAATTCCCAAGACCTGTGAGATTTATTAGAGGTTCGTAATTTGTTTCTTATAGATTCCTGTAATCCTATTTTTATCCGGTGCTGGCTTTTCATGGCATGTTTCTTTCTGGTCGTGGGTATGGTGCACGTGCACGACCACCCGAGCATTTCACTGCCTGTCTGGTCTTGTTGGGGTTGCATCCAGCACATCCCCCAGTCTGTGTGATAGAGTTTGTGCATTGTCAGTGACAGAGTGCAGTGTTTTGTCGCTGTAAAGTATCTTCTTAAGGCTGTCTTCTCACTGCTGTGAATGGTGGAGCTGCTTATACTCAAGGGCTTCTGGTCACTTTGCTGCCTTTTATTTCACTTGCCGTAATGGTTTTCTTTTTTTCAAGGAAATGGTTTTCTGACTGGCGGAGAGACACAGCCATTCCCTAGTGCAGGATGGTTTTGGGAAGGTCTGTTTGTCCTCAGGGCACTGTTGTACAGTTGTGAGGCTCTGCTTTGGGACCAGCCCACCGTTCTGTGTTGGAATTAATTCACGATGCTGCAGGGCTGGCAAGTCGTGACTGGGAACGCTGGATCTCAGCTTTTAATGTGCTACGCTTGCGCGTTGTACAATCCTATAGGGAAGCTGAGGTGCTGCTTTTAATCTTTAAATCATTTGGGTCCTGATCTCTTGAGATGAGTAGAGGGGAAGGATGTAGGGGCTGTTGACTGGCAGAGTGTTTTCTGAGGAGCTGCAGTATAGGGACGCCTTCTGTCACGGTCTGCACTTGTCAGGCTTTGCCGCTGCCTGCAACACCTACTACCTTGCTTTTTTTGTTTCGGCTTGAGTGGGTTGAAGGCAGAGTGTTGTGAGCAGTTGCTGTCTGTGTTCCTGCAGTGATTTGTAATTTGAGAGTACAGGGAGAATGCCCCTGGATGTATTTTATAAAACTGGAAGAAATAAATGATTGCCATAAAAGGGGAGAAAAGGTCACTGAACACTTATTAAATGACTCAGAATCCATTGGGTGCTTCTGAGGGCAGTGTGAGTGAGAGTCTAAAGAGTGTTAATGCTGAATTTTGATACAAATAAGTCTGGACTCTCATATTATCTTCTACAACCTCCAGGTTCTGCACCCTACCAAAGGGGAAGAAGTAAACCTTATCCAGTGGCAACTAAGAATTACGATATATAATTGTAGATAGCCAAGGGCACTCCAGAGACTGATCATAAACCAACTGTAATTCTTAATTTCCTGACCTGTTACAGCCTTCTTTGTGGATTATTGCATTGCTGGCTTGAGTATTTTGTGACTCTTTAAAGGCTCCTGTAAGGAATGGGGATTTGTGACTAGCATTTAAAGACGTTCTTTTTACAGACTGCAAACCCTTTTGCTCTTTTTGCAGAAATTAAAGGGGAGATGTTGAGATTTGGATTGTATTGTTCATGCAGTTTGTGTTTACGTATTAACAGATGAGACATTATCTCTCTATTGCTGGCAGGTCAAATACAACATGTTATTGTAACAGACAGCCTAAAGCAAGATAACCAAAACCAGAATTAAAGGAAAGGAAGTAATTTAAACTGAAGTAGTATGAGTATTTTGATGTGGAAACTTCAGAAGACAGACTGTGAGTTTTTGAATTTTCAGATTTAGAATTTTACTGAACTGCTAAGATCACTCATCATGCTTAGGATAATGATGATCTGCTCACGTGTTTTTATTAACCTCTAGAATAGGTGCTGAATAGTTTCTTTCTGGCTATGCTATTAAATGTTCAGAACCAGATCATTAAATGTCTCAGAAAGCAGTCAGTTTTATGGTCCTAAAAGCTAATATAGTAGTAAAAGATAATACACCTTAAAGTTTATTTAAATATTTGTTGTGGAGCAGCATTCATCCTTTCTTCCTTTTGTTTCTTTTTTCGTGCATACCAGAAGTGTGTAAACTTCAAGGATTTTATTTTAAAATACCTAATTTTGCAGAGTTCTCAGACACCTGCAATATTTAGGAAAAAACGTAGCCCTAGTGTGGTGTTGTGGTTGAACCTGGCAGGCAGCTAAAACACCACACAGCTGTTTGCTCACTCCGCGGAGTGGGATGAGGACAGAATAAGAAAAAGGGTAAAACTCGTGGCTTGTGATAACGGCAGTTTAATAAGTGTAATGGAAACATCTGTGTTATCAACGCTGTTTCCAGCATAAATCCAAAGCGTAGTCTCATACCAACTACTATGAAGAAAATTCTCTGTATCCCAGCCCAACCTAGCACATGAAGTAAGCAAAGAATACAGTTATTTTTATATTAAAGTCTGCACTCTGCTGCCTTTTGTCTATTGACTATTTCTGCTGCTTCCATTTTGTGGCAGTTGCTCGAAGAAATACATTGAAGTGGCAGGTTGTCACATGGAACAAAATCAAGACATGTCTTCCTAGTCCAGTGGTGTGGGTGTGATTTATATGCCTACACTGTTATTACTTGAGCTTGTTTGTACTTTGCAAGTACATGAAGCAGGATGCATTGCATCTCAGAGTAGAATGTTAGTGCTTATGCCTGTTTGGATGTGTTCCAGTAGAGTTTGGTCAGCCAGCTTCTAAAAGATACATCCTCAGATTTGTATTAGTTCAGCTAGGGGTATAAGTTCACTGGAACCTTACTGGGAAATAGTGGAACACTTCGATTTTTCTCTCCCAGGCTTTATTTGAAGGCCTCTGTACTTACCATAGGGAAGCTGAGGGGAATGGAATGGGACAGGCAGTGGGTCAAACCATCGGTGTAATACCTGCTGGTATCCCTAAACTTGACTCAGACTCATGTTACAGAGTGAGCCTCAGTGTGTTGACAGCCTTGTGACAAGTCATGGAGCAACTGGTTCAGGGGAAGCCTCTGTCAGCTTCAGCAGGTTCTGCTGTGTGCCCAGAGCATGGCAGTTCTTAGGGTGAAAATGTGGTAAAAGAGGGCATCGGGTGAAATGCAGTAAGGACAAGAACTACTGTCCTGGGATCAGGTTGATTCCTTCTTGGAAACTACAGACACATACACTGAAGAATTTTTTAGAGAAGAACCCTGAAAAACCCTGAAATAAATACTCAGAGAACCCACAATGAACAGAGATGTTACTCAGTGACCTTGAACTCCTTTTGCTGGTCACAAGGTTCTTGCCAGATTCTGGGAGTTCAAAACTACAGCTTCAGGCTATTGTATATCCCTGCACTTCATGGCAGAACCATTGTAATGCTTTGTCTTGGCAGTGGGTGTTTTGCTTTCACAAATGAAGGTCTTTGTGTCTTTTTTTTTTTTTTTTTTAATGTGCAAAGGAACAGAAAAATTGTCTATGAAAGGTACTCCTCTATGTGCCTTGCTTCAACCGTGACATATGACACCCCACAGAGACTTTGATGTTACTACCCTATTATTTTCTTTATGGTATTGATGTATTTATAGTAAAAATTAGATTCCGTGTTGCTTCTTCCTTGGGTTTCTAAAACCGAAATCACAGGCACATGTAATACAGGATCTACTTTTTGTTTGATTCCGTGTCTTTTCATCTTGACTTTTGCTTACCTAGAGTTGCTGGGTTGACCACTTAGGCAGTATTCTCCCTGTTCTGATTTGAAGTAATTGGTAGTTGCAGTCTTTATTTTTAAAAAATAAGAAAAAAAGAAAAAAAAATGCTAAGAAACAACCTTGAAGACCTGACTCACTAATCTCTCTTATTCCTTCCCAGAAATACACTGCCATTGGAATGTTGGGCAAGGCTACTGATACATTAGATGCTACAGGAAAAGTAACTGAAGAAAAACCTTATGGTAAGCACAAATGTATCAATACACTTGATGTAATTTGAAGGAATAAGTGGTCTCTGTCATAGGAAAGCGGAAGAGATGTTTGGGACTCGGAATTAAGTTTAAATGTGAAATTAAACTAAGATTATTTCGTCTTCAACTTCAGTGCTCATATAATTCAAACCAGCTTCATGCAATTATGTCCAACGCAAGTGTTCATTTCTGCTGGAAAAAAACAAACCAGGCATTAGATTAGGAGGGAGGAAATACAATTGGGCAGGACTGTGTCATTTTGAATCTTTGACAGGCTGACAAATGACGTGCTGTGTCCAGTAACATTTTCCTCTCTCAGAGTGTAGTCCCAGGAGTCCTCTCTTAGTAAAAGCCTTTAAAGCCAGTGGAGGAATAAAGTACTTGGATCTTCCCTCTAGGACACCACTTTACCTACAGACTGCTTAACATTTAATGAGGATGGCATAAACTACGTTCTACATATGGCTGTCTTCCAAATCTTGGTCTTGCTTGCATCTTCAATAAATGAAATTTTCTGACTGACAGAGCACAGTGCAAGGATTTAAGGCTTCAGAACTCATCCTCACTGTGGCTTTACTGGGCATCTTAGAAACAATGTAGAACTGAGCAGGCTCACAGTAAATGTATTTGTTATTAGTTCTTTCACAAGCTTGGGGAAAAAAAAATTAAAAAATAATAGGTAACCAGTTGCTTAGCAACTCTGCAGGTCTGACATTCTTTGTACCTGGTAATAGGTACATGAAGTAAATAATCTTTTTTTAATGGCATGATGAAAAAGATAGCCCGGATTTCACTTCTCACTCCCAATCTCCTTTCTTTTGCAGTTTTCCTTTTCTCACGAGGCAGGCAAGCATGAGTTTCTCGTCCACATTCTAAACAGTGTTATTTACTAGGCAGTGTTATTCAGAGATGTTGCATCATTTATTTATGCTTCAGGATCAAGTTCTGAGTCTCTAAGCTTCTGGAGGACTGAGCATCCACATGTTGTTAGAGTTGCCAATACTTCATGATGGTTGAATGAGGTGAAGATTCACTTTCTTGGTATTTATCTGTACCTCTCAAGGCGGAGTTTTGTGGTTATGCTGCGCTAAGAAGTATTCAGAGATCCTTGCTCACATATAAGATGTGAAATACCATTTCAAATACATGCAACTTCCATGGTCAGTTAATTAAAAAAAATTAAATCTGTTTTTTGAAACGCTAGCTTTGCTTTTTTCATTTTGTATTGTTTACTGCAGACAGAATTTAGCGTGTTGCTTTTGTGTGTGTTTCTCTCCCTGGCAGCTCCTGTTACAGCAGTTCCCACCTCTGCACTACCTCCTCTGTTCTGGTGGTTTACTTCTCTGTTAGACTGTGTGCTTGGGGAACTGATTTGGCTTAAAAATACCCCCTTTGTTTTGAGTTGGTTGTCATTTTAAACTAAGATCAGTTGCATGATCCAGTTCATCACGTGGTCTCCTGAAGAGCTGCCTTGGCATTGCTGGGACAGTGCAGTTTTGGGTGCAGTTCCTGTTGCCGAAAGTGACGGCTGAAAGAAGTGCTCGTGACATTGGTCTCAGTTGCTTTCCGTGTTGCTGCAAATCAGTCAGATGTGATTCCTTCAGAAAGAAAAGAACATGGATGCTCCTTTTTTGTTCTCTGTAATACCTACGTGTTTTGTATTTCTCATCTTTTCCAGTGTCTTCTCCAAAGCAGCTTGGTTTTCTGCAGGATACTCTCTTTGGCCCACCATCCCTAATTTCTAACCCTAATAGGTACTCCAATAAAAGGCAAACCAGATATTTGAGCTGAATTTCAGTTTTCTTTTGATGCCTACAAGGATCCTTGAAGAAGCAGAGCATCTGCAAGAGAATATAAATCCTGCAGTGCCAGCATCATCCAGGATTGGGCCTTAGTGCAGAGAAGGGCCACTAAACCAGTTTGCAAGATGTATAAAATATAAAACTCTTCCTGAATGACTTCATTGGAACATAAGAGGAAGGTGCCTGCAGAAAGTTGCCAGCTATATTAACTCCTAGAAAGTGTTACATTTTAGTCCTCAAAGTGTCCCTAGACAGCAGCTTAGGAAGCAAACTGTACAGTTAGTTACAATGACAGGATGTACTGAAGAGAGCTCCTTGCTTTTAACCCCTTCTGAACTTCTCATAGCTTTTTGTTTCTTATTAGACAATGAGTTTGCATTTCCACGTGAAATTAGGTTATGGTTTCACACTGCTGCCAAGCTGTCAGATGCTGACTTTGGAAGCAAGTAGCATTTAGTATTCCTCTGATGCTTTTTTGAGCACGTTAATGTTAGTAGCCCTTTTTTAATATTGGTAACTGTGTACAGGAATGTACATTCTGAAACCCACTTCCTCCCAGCTGCCTACAGGCTATATCCAGACATGGAGAACAAAATTAATGAGACTCTTCTGAGGTCTCTGATGATTATGCTGAAATATATGTTTAATAGAGCTACCTGAATAATTTGGAAAGTGTAGTCCTTTCAGGATCTTGCTTGTCTGTTTTCAAATAATTGGTGCTGGGCCAGACTGAATTGAGGTCATCTGCTGAACTTCTGTTTTGCTGTCATGGATAATTCTTGTGTTCCCTTTTGGAGCAGTTTGTTAACAAACTGGGCGGAATCACCCTTCAGTGGAGGCTTTTTGAGGTTGTGGCACAATTGCCACCTTTTGGTTTGGTAACTTTATTTTCCTTCCTTTGTAGCAGGGAAATCAGTCAATAGTTACCAGTGTTCAAAAGCACAGTAGTTCTTAACAAACTCATCTATAAATATTTACTTTGATAACACATGACACAACTCTTGTTTATTGATGGCTTAATGCATCATTCTTCACATGGGAATGTTTTTTTCTCCTGAGAAAGAGGTTGCCGATATCACAAGTGACTTCCTCGGAGGCCACATGTAACCTCTCTGTCAGGGGAATATGACATCAGAGCCAGAACTGAACTCAGGTGTCTCATTAAATACCCTGCAGTTCATGGGGTGAAGATTGGAAGGAGAACTCCAAGGGACACTTGTGTTTAGGTCTTAAATACTGAATTCTAACCTGAAGCAATTTGGAGATCACAAGAAGGCTGACAGGATCACTGTCATGGAGCTGGGTCATGCTGACTTTCTATCATGTAGTTTTGTTGTGATACGTTGCTAGATAGAAACAAGTTTGAAATAACCCTGTAAAAACACTTCAGAAGATTCAGACTTACTGTGCAATTGATTTTGTTGTTCCTAGCCTGCATTCTGATGTAAATTGGTCTCTCTCAGCATCCCTGACTGAGTTTTGTGCCTTGTGCCTTGCGATTTTGCTGTTAATAACACATCTTGGGGCAGCTGCTTGGGCCCAGGGACAGCATCTGCTCTTGAGGCTGCAAAGTGTGCTTTGCAGAAGTGAGGAACCGCAGGACCATCTCCCAGAGCTGCTGTGAAAAGAAATCTCATCTTTTTTGCTTACAGCATGAAGTACATCTGGTTTTTAAGGTTTGCAAGTAAAGGTCTGTTTCAAAATACAGTGAAGGCTTAATAAATAAATTTGATTGGTTTATGTTTCAGAATGCTATTGACTTAGCAGGGATGACACTAATTAAATATAACTTATGAGAAACAGGGCTAGTCAAACCCTAGACAGTAGAAATGCACTGAAGTGCATTGTGATTACAGATCTTATGTTTGCACTCTCTAAACAAATTAGGGATGAATGTCATCTCTGTTGAATAGAGCTTCAGAGGACCAGTGCAATCAGCTACTTAAGTTATAGCCTTCCAGTAAAAGTGGAACAGATGTGTATGTGTATTCTTAGAAGAAAGTACATTGCCTAAACCAGCTGTATTTCTTTTGCAGAATCTTGTTAGTAAAATTGCCTTACCTAATATATAACTATACCCTAGAGTACATTTGCAGGTTAGTTGTTTGACAGGGAAATTTGATGTGTTTTTTCAGATACAGTCTTTTTCTACACCAGTGGTTTTGTTCTCTAATAATTCGTTGTATTTTTCCCTGCAGTTAGGTTCTCTTAGAGAGAAGTTCCCAGGGTTAGATGAGCATTTTATTCTTTTTGGTGCTTTTTAAAAGAATAAGAATATTCCAAATGTTGTAGCTTTTGTGTAGTTTCCAAGAAAGATGAATTTGCAGCCTCAAGAGAGGGAAATTACAAAAGAAAACATTAAGGAGGATTTCTGCCCTTCTGAAAGTATCCAGATTGTCCTGATCACCTTGGACAGTTTGTTCCACTCCTTTTGTGATAATTCACATTCCTGCCTACAATCTGGCTTTTATCTCTTTTCTTTGGTATTTTTCACCCCATCTAAATTCAGAAGAGAGGGAACTCTAACTTGTATCTGTTTGTAGAATGTGATTGATGTCATTAGTGCCATGGGAATAATCAATACTAACATACTGACTGTTTTCTTTCCACAGACCAGGTAACAAAAGGAGATCTTGAAAATGTTCTGCAAAAGTTCACAGGGGACATCATGCAAGTTCCTCCACTGTAAGTTCCATGATATTCACACTCCTGACGGTTGTGTTCGGCTGTCAGGACTTGCCAGCAGAAGTCAGTTCTCTCAGAAGTATTAAGACACATTTTGACAAGAGGATAGAGGCCAGGCAGTCAGGAGTTTAACATTTGCAAGTGCAGGTCATGCCTATTTGAAGCACAAATGGTGACCTGGAGTCTGTGGGTGTTTTAGGTAAATGCAAAGTAGCAAAAGTCTCAAACAGCTTTGCAGGGCTTGTCTTCCATCCTGTTTTCCAGTCTTACTGACATCTCTGTGGAAATGCCTTAAGTGACTTTGAATTAGTTTTCTGAAAACTGAGAGTATGAATGAGCGATCAGTGACTGAGCTTCTGTAGCTTAGCAGATTTCTTCTGGTCAGGTGAGCCATAGTAGCTAGCAGTGGGCATGACTTAACTTGTGACAGGTGGCTTTTATGGTGATTTAAGCTAACCTGCTTTCCTTTGCATTTGCCATGTGTCACTTACTGTGGTTCCAGTGTGAGCCCTGTAAGGTCAGTAATGCCCCACGTGTTCTGCTTCATGTGACCTGTGTCAAATTGCCCTCTAATACTGTGAGCAAGATCTTTTTGGATTTTTCTATGGTCATCTTTCTGTCGTGACCAAAGTTGGAGCTTTGGATAAAGTTCCATGTAATCAGTGAAATCAGTTTCTTTGGTTCTGTAGTGGTTCCCTAAACATCCTACAGCTTGGCAGCTGCTGTTCAGCAAAGACCCTGGTGTGGGGCAAGGAAAGGTGCAATGTGGAATTACAGGAGTTGCCCGAGTGGCTCCCAGTGCTCAGCTCAACATGACTCTGAAACAAAGGATGCCCTGCAGACTTCTGAGACACGGGATGTTAGAGGCAGCTGCAAGTGTTGTAACCCTTATAGAAACCCTTTTATTTCATAAACTACAAAGTGAGTGATAAAATGCTTTTAAATCCATACAGCAAGAGAGAAATACAGGACCATTTCTTGTTTTCCAGTTTATGTAGCTACTGGTAAATGGGGTGATTCTGTGTCCAAGAGATTTCAGCAGCACTTGCTGTGTTTTTGTGGGTTTTTGTGAGTACTTGGAGAGGAGTAAAATGTGTGCTACTCTAGTACAATATTACCAGGATGTGGAGAATGGGAAGCCTGTTCTGTTACAACCGTATGACACACATTTTCATGCTCTGTCTGATCAGCTATTCTGCTTTGAAGAAGGATGGAGAAAGGCTTTCAACTCTGATGAAGAGAGGAGAAGCAGTAGAAGCAAAGCCTGCTCGGCCAGTAAGAGTGTATAGCCTTTCTCTCCAGCAGTTCCAGCCACCACTGTTCACACTGGGTAAAGGTCAAAGATTATTACATAGAGCAATGCTCCCAGCTTGTTAATGTTTATTTACACTCAGAATGGGACTAGGAGAGTGAAAGGGGTTTCATTTCGCTCAGCTACTTATTTTGGTGTGAGCCCATGTGCAGAGACTTTCACTTTGCATTAAAAGCACCGTATTTTGGTTTTAAGTTAAGCTGATTATATCTAATCTCTCAGTGAGGGAAAATTCGGAGAGGCTGGTCAGGGGATTATTTGCATCTGTCCATGATTTTGCAACCTCCAGTTCATTCCTCTCTCGGGTCTGCTTACTTCACTTTGCCATTCTTTTATACAGATGCCCAGACCTGCTGGCATCTCTCCCAGGACCAGTTCCAGTTACTGTCAGACCCCTTTCTTGTTGAGGAGGCAGGATCTTATCCTTCCTTCTGTCATTCATCAAGAAACTTGGGTAGTACATTAAGAAGCATATTAATAAATAAACCAAAAAGGCTGTTGTAAATGTTTAACGCTACTGTAAGGTCAAGATGATGCTTTGCATTGATCTGTCTGCCCGGTTGATCCCCAGCCCTGTGATGGACCAGATGTTTTATGATGAGCAGGTATGAGTAACAGAACTCAGTTCTGTGTGACTTCAGCCCTTACTTTATGGTTGGGTGACAGGTAGCTGATCACTGGCAGAGGGGGAAGGGAAGAGCTGAGAGAGCAAGGAAAGTTAAAGGTGAATTTTAAAATTTTAGTGGAGCAGCCTGTCTGCAGTATCTGAACAGCACTGATAGTCAGTTTAGGCTGTACTTGAAATAACTTGCTTTTATCATTGGAAATACGGATCAACCTGAAATGCTTAAAATGAATAGGACTGAAGCTTTTCTTAACATACCATAGCAGGTACTTAAATTCTGGTGAGTTAGTACAGTTGCCATTTTATTTGCTTTCCCTCCTGTCTAGCTTAGCAATCTCACCCTCACATATGTTACAGGATGAATAATTGATGTTGCATCCTATAAATATTTTATCACTGGGTTGTTTGCTTAGCGCATTTTTACATTTATGTGGGGGCATGGCTTCTATGTAAAGCAGATTTCACGTGGCACTGGCGATTTACCATGTCACTTTTAACATTTCAGATGTTGAATGTGGTGGTGGCTTTTATGTCAGGAGCCTGGTCAATGACATTGGCAAAGGTAGGCCTGAAAAAAAAAAAAAAGACAATTTTAGGAACAAGTGTGTGTTTATGGAAAAATTTTGTCATTCTGTGTATCTCAAGTTACTAGACCTGTGTATTATTTTGCAGAATTGTAGTGCTATCACTTGTTTTTATATACTCAGGTAATTTCCTTAGGGGCATGGGCGAATGATGGCTAAATAATTGCCAGGGACCTTGGGGGCCAGCTGATAAAAATGGAGCAAGCAATAGCACTGAGCAAGATAATAATGCAAGGGAAGTGGGGGGACTTCTTTCCCCCCTCTTTCTTGTGTTAAAGCTAACTCAGATTAAGGATGAGAAGAAGAAAGATACTGTCTTTTTAAACATTATTCATCGCATTTTGAAAACAGATTGCACAGAACATTACCATGCACATAATAAACCCTATCTGCTGGAAAGACTTCCACACTGGTGATGATTTTTCGAGTGTTTTCTTTCCCCTTTGCCTGAGCTGTGAATAGTTTTGCTTTCCCACAGGGTTATTTGTCTTGTGCTCTGTATCTATCAAACTGCATGATGGAGAATAGATAATCTGTTTCAAACTTTTTTTTTTTAAATGATACATTTGCAGGAAAGCAAGTAATGTGGAAAAACCCTGTGAATTTCAATGTTGTTATTTGTGCTTAGGCAGGTCGAAGTTTCTGTTACTGCCTTCTGAGCATACTGGCTTATGTTTAGCCCTTTCATGACAAACCAAGATAGAGTCTGTCCACGGCTGGCTTCTTTTCAAAAATTGAAAATGAAATAAAAATCTTCCTGCATCAGAAAGGATAGAGTAGAATATTTTAGTATACCTGTGTGCTTACAAGTCAGCTCTGGTTGCTGTTACGTTTTGTAGCTTCTTGATATGTAATTATGTCCTGCTGGTATTTATTTAACATAGGAGAGCATTTATATATTTTTTTAATTTTTCCGTATCTTAGTTTCTATTATCCTGATAGGCAGCACAGGATAAAAATGTTAAGAATTCCTCTTGAAGGGAAGAAGTGCTAAGGCCTCAAAATGTGTGGGAAAATAGTTCACGGTCACTTGAGAATGCAGAATGTTCTGCTTACATCTTAGGACATTATTTCCTCACTTTTCATTCTGATCTAAATCTGGGAAAATTCTTGACAGCTTTCTGTCAGATTCTGAACTCTTTACTACACTGGACAGCTATTGAAATCAAAGGACTTCCTTGGGTCAAATTTAAAAATATATAAACGAGTGATAAATGTTCATGACCTTCTTTGTCAAACAAAGCAGAATAATGTAAAAGGCTACATACAAAAATACATTTTAAGTGAGCTGGAAGTGGTTGCACTTTTGAAGTTTGTGCGTGTGCTTTGTCCGATGCCTCTTTCCTCCTTTGCTCCAGAGCTCTCCACCTGTGCCACCGTGCAGGAGCTGACCCGCACCAAGCAGGGGCCGTTCACGCTGGAGGAGCACGCCCTGCACGAAGACAAGTGGACAATTGATGAAATTGCCCGGTCCTTGGAGCACTGCACAGCCCTGCTCCTGGCAGAGCCAGCTCGGAAAAAATTGAAGACAGAGCATCCTGGTGAAACTGCTGAGATCTGTGAGGATAAGTGATAAGTTGGGTCAAGGAAAAAGACGGAATGATTGAGATGTTTTAAGATTGGATTGGGATTGTCTCGCCTCCTGTGTAAATCTACAAGTCTCTACTGGGAAGGTGACAAACTGCGGCGCAAGAGAAATGGTTCTTTTGTTTCCTGGGGTTAGAACGTGCACTGAAAATATCCAATGCTAACTGTTTCTTGATTGTTTATTTTCCTTCTTGCACACTGCAACTGATGCCAAATTTTTATAGACTTTTAAAGAACTTTCAGGGTGCAAGATGACTGCTGTTGTGAATTCATCAATAAAAAAATTATATACAATGATGTGTGATAAATGTGCTCCAAAAAAATTTTCTTTGCAGCTGGTAATCAAATCCTGAAATACCATGGTGACACGTCCGTCATAGCTTGAAAGGCACAAGAATGTGGTGTGGCAATTTGCTTTCTTGAAATCTGTTTCAGGATATATCCATTTTACCATAGTTCTTCCTATGCAGATTGTTCTTCCAGTCAAATATTCCTAGAATGCAGTATATGAAGGTGCTATTATTTTAAGTTAAGTCTGAAATATCAGCCTAAGGGAATAGTTTTAAGTATAAACAATCACTGAAGATGATTGGTTTGTGTCTGCGTCTTACAAAAAGGTGTTACATGAATTGGTGGTTCCACATTTAACTTTCAGTCTAAGAAATTAAATAAATACCCTGAAGTTTCTCATTGCATGATAATTTTCCAGACATCTATAGGATTTATTTTTGTTTTCTATACAATAAGAAATTGGAGTCTATGCAAGATTAGTGAAGGTTTTGTTTAGAGAGAGGATAGACTTTGCTTTATTCAGTAAACAGTTTTCTTCCTTTGTATATTCTTACAGAGAACTTAAAGGAAATGTTGAAAATAGCACAAGCAAATTGAAATATTAGAGCACTATAGCAGCAGCATATTTAAAGTACAATATGGATGAAGTAATGGATACAAGAAGTTTTGATTTCAGGGATGGGAGAAAAACTTGTGTCCTGTGAGGTAACAGTGGGAAATTTTTGTTTCTTTTTGGGGCGGGTTTTCTGGTACTTTTGGTAGAAACGAAGAAGAAAGAGATTATTTCCTAAAGAAATCAAATAAAGCAGAAAATTTTATTTTCCAGTATACTTATCTTGAATGATCAAAGACTTTAATTGAAACACAGCTTCTCTTATTGTCCGAATCGGTATTTTCCCAAGAACCTAATTTATGTTATCCCAGTGGTTTTCTAGATTAAGTTCTCATTTTATTTATCTTCCTGATTTTTGAAAAATAGCACAGTAGATATAATTCTATTAGTCTGCTTCTTTCATCTTCAGGGATTTGTTTCTTTAAAAATCAGTGCAATTGAGAAATCTCTCTATTAATAGGGTACATTTGGATACAGTGTTGTAAGTGTCTAACACATTCTTAATCTCATCTGTTTGTTTAATGCTCACCAAGCCTTTCTTGCTGTTCCGTTTAAGAACCCCTGATATTTTTAGTTTCAAAAGGAGAATTCGATTTTCATCAGCTTTTTGGTTAGCTTGCAACTGGTCTGTTGTAATTATTGCTAACAGATCTGTGATCCTGAGAAGACAGGATCTGTTCCGTAGTCTAGTCACTGGAGAGGAATGAAATGGCAATTAAGAAAAGCATCTTGTGGACATCAACAAGTTCTGGTTTAGGCTGCAAGTCCTGATGCATATGGAAAGCATAGAGAGAGATGGAATGCAGTTGTTCATGCTCAGGAATCTGCACAGAATCACTCAGGTTGGAAAAGACCTTTAAGACCATCAGGCCTGACCATTACCCCAGCAATGCCAAGTCCACCACTTCACCAGCTTTAGCTAGGCCTTTTTTCCTGAAATTCCTCTCATCTTCCCCAGTGCATCAGAAATTAAGGCAGAATTTCTTTATCTCAAATGAGTGACAAACTTCTTCCCACATAACTTGTATGGAACTACAGAAGGTATTTCCCTTAGCAGCTGGGTAGCAGGTGTGTTTGGCTGGAGCTGTGAGTGGCTGGACAAACCCATGGCAGGCAGCAGGAAGTGTTCCTGGAAAACACAGTGTGAAGAGTGCATAAAGCCATGAACACATTATGCAGTAAGCACTGATGAGTGTCACCCCCATTCCATTCCTAAACACTTCAGCTGTCTGTTCAAACATTCAAACTCCTCTGGCTACTTCCCAGTGCTTTTCCTGTGTGCTGGGCCTCACTTGTGTGCTTTTTCCGAAGTTCCCCCGTGCTTTAATGGTTCTCTGCACCCTGAGCCTGTAGTTCCAGTGAATAGTAACTGGGGAGCTGCTGAAGAGTTCAGAAACAGCTGTTGTAGATATGTTTTAATAAGTGTTTAACCCAGTATCTTGAAACTATCCAGATTTGGAGGTAAGTGTTGTGTTCCCATGGGAACCTAGGGAAATACTTGTTTTAACTTCCTTATTCTTATTAACATGCTCATCCCAGAGCTACCAGACTTCAGAATTGGGCTATATCCACAGCAAAATGTATTCTTGTTAGAAGAAAATATCCCATGATCCTGGATCTTGGTTACTGACAGTCATTATATCTCAACATTAAAGAGGAAGAGCGTGTATACAATATTTCTGAGACTACTAGAAGAGTGAGTACTGAGAACCCAGCTGAAGCAAATGGTAGTTAATAGGAATTTTATGGTACTCTGGCCAGTAAATGTGCGTCTGTGATTTACCATTTGAAATATACCCGTGACAGAGATTGAAAGATTTGTCTCATTTTAATGAGCGTTACTCATGGCGAATGTCCTGATGCAAAAGCATGTCCTGCTTTTTGAGCTGAGCATTGTGTGTCTTCAATGTAGACTTGCTGTCTTTAGTCCATGGAGCGGTACCATAGCCTGGCCCTGAGTGCTCCAGTGCTGCTGCTGCTTCAGTGAGTTTGACAAGGGCTTCGGAATTCATCTCCCTTTAATATCTCTGCCTGCCTTGCCTGCTGTTCTTCCTTGTTTAAATGGTAGTTTTCACTTCATAATGTATTTCTGCTGCAAACAGAGTAAAACTTTGAGTAACTCCCCCAATTTTGGGATACCTTATTTTTTTTATTTTAATAGATACCGAATTTGCTACTCTGGGCATAAATGGCTCTCCGATTCTAACGAGTAGGGTCATGCTGCTTGCTTGGCAGAGTCAAGGAGTGAGTTTGCAGTGGTGTTAATTTTATTAAAAAGGCTTTACAGAAGCAAAGTGAGAGCGTATGAGGGTGTGACTGCAATACACAGCCAGAGGGAAATCACAGAGACAGTGAATGGATTCAGCCAGCCTGGGCAAAACTATTGTCTTTATTAAAAAGCAGTCATTGTTTCTAATAGCCAGGGGTTTAATTCTCTTCTTTGTGAGACCTGATTAAGTAAATCACCAATAGTTAAAGGCATGTGAAGCAAGCAGGTTTATGATGTGCTTACGTCTGCTCTGGGTGAGGAGATGCCACATCTCTGTCTCTGCCATCAACTGCTAAGATCATACAGGTGTAAACAGGCAAAGCAAGAAGTCGGTAATCGGGAGTGGATGGTTGCAGTGCTCAAGAAGAAAAGGACTATGTTGCAAGAAAAAACACCATTTTTTTTTCCAGTTCTCTTTCTGGGCAAGTGTTGGAGACAATGCCATGGTTCAGAGAAAGTCTTAGTGTGGCTGCCTGAGAAACACCTTTTGTTTTTGTTATGGGTGTGAATGTCTGGGACTTAAATCCTCGTCCTTCCTCACCTCTAGCTCCAAGAAGTGGGTTAAATCAAAGCTGCAGCCTCCGCCCAACTTTGCTGTGTCACATTGCTCCGTGTGTTGTGGATGCTGGAACAATCCTCTGCTCAGATTCTGGGCTCTAGGGGAGACTGTGCGGCTTGCCCCAGAAGTCAACAGGAACAGAATGAGGAGGACGAAATACAAGGCAATGTAAATTGAAATATAAACACAAAATAACCTTCTGACCAGACGTATTCGTTTTAGGTTACAGCTCTGTGTCTGGCCTTTCCACTCTGTGTCCCATTACCTTATCTACTGTCCGAGAGAGTTCATCCTAAAACTCTTCTTATCCTGTCTTTTGAATTCCTTTCTGGGTACATGTGAGCCTTGGGGTAGTGTGGAGCAAAGAAGCTGTGTGGTTTCTGGGGGGCAGGAAAGCTGGGAACAAAGCAGAACTGAAAAGGATGAGGTGTGTCTGGTCCCTTTCTCACTGCGACCCTTTCGTAAGAAAGACGTAGTTCCGAATGCTTTAGTGCTGTTTCCCTGGGACATGGGATTATTTTAGATATTTCAGAATTAAGTGCTTCAAAGTCAGATCTGCAGCTGAGTGCATGCATTAGAAACAAAATGCATCATTTCACAGATGTCATGCTACTTTTAGTGGCTTCAGAACATGATTTTACAGCTTGAAAGGAGGGGGGTAGAAAAGGAATGGTAAAAGGTAAATGCATATTTCAGTTCTTACATTTTTAAAGTAGATGAACTTAGTTTTGGTAATTATGTAAGAAAAGACATAAGTGTTCTAATGGAGAAAAGGTAAAGAGAAGGAGCACAATTTTTACTCCTTTTCTGTTTCTTTTAGCACATAGAACAATTAGCTTAAATATGCCATTTCAAAGCTTAAGAAGCTTTTATGTGGAAATGATTGAGAGATTGTTACTGTGTGCTGATGTGAAAAAAGGCATTTATTTTCATTTCAGCAGTTGAAAAGATAGTTTTCTGTGATGCCCTTCAAACGGCAGTGTTTTGTTTTGCTTATATAGAATTGCAGTAAATCCTTAGCATAACTTAGTGGTGTGTTCATAGTAAATCATTTCCTGCAGCTGGCTGTCCTCGGGATCACAAAACTGTTTCAGGTTCTGCAGGTACATAGTAGGCATTCCCAGTGGAAATGGAGCATTGTGTACAAACACTAAATGTATTTAGAAGACAGGACTAATTCTCAGTAATCTTTGCTCTGCAGATTGCTCTTTTGGTAAAATATCCAGGCTGCGTTAAACCTTGCTGCTGCTTTGCTGCGTTGCTTTGTGTACAGTTTCTTACTTTATACTCTTAATTTGACAAAGGGCACTGGCAGGCTCTTGATTTCTTGTCCAGGTGATTAATTTCACCCAGCTGCTGCATACACAGAGACATTCCTGGCTTTAACCTCCTCATTTACTAGTTACGATTTCCAAGGACAGCGAGGTGCTGGCAGAAAGAAGCATGTGTACACCTCATCTGTCCCATCATGGGCTGGTGTGTAACGTGTTGCTGGTGCAAATAAACCAGAATGCTGGGAGAAGACCGTGTGTCTCATTCTGTTGTCCTGATAACCTCCAGCAAAAGATGGAGAGAGCAACAGGGGACAACAATTTTCCAGTAATCCTCCCTCCAAGTAAGAATCGGTGGGAAATGGCAGTGAGGTCTGTGGGTACAGAGCTAGCTTAAAGCATGTGATTATTTCTTTTGACCTCAGTGAGAGGACTCCTGTCCTGTTTTATTAAATTATGTAAGTTATTACTCACTGAATTAAGGCCTTGTGTGTTTCATTTTCACCTATCATGTTAGGTTTTTTTTTTCCATTTTAGTAATGCGAACTGATGGTTTGAAAAATTATATTGCTTCTTACAGGAGAAAAAAGAGACTAAAATAAATATTAATGGTGTGGCACAACACTTAGAGTTGTTCCATGTCTAATGAATACATAGCAGTTCTATTTTCTACTTAAACACACAAATATTGTCAGAATAGAATTAGTGTTATTTTTTAAAAAATATGTTTATCTAGGAAATTAATTTCTCTAGGGAACACTATTGAAGGCTGTGCAGAGTAGAGAAACCTATTTGACTGTGTTGGTGATCTGTTTCTAGAGTTAGGAACACTTTTATTGAATTGTGTCCCATATCCCTGCACCAGTTTTGTCTGTTTTTCTTTGCTGTACCATAGTTGTTTATTACTGGAAAGAGCACAGTCATACAATCCAAGCTGCTGTTCAGCCATCCCTTTCCATCAGTGGAAATAGGGAGTGCACATCCCCACTTTGCTCCCCTGCCTTAACAAATCCAAGCTGGTCCTTCAGAATTTTGCAGAAGTGACCCAGAAATCAGCCATCGTGCCACAGAGAAAGCAGTGATTAGGATTTCAGGAGATGAAATTTTCTGGAAGCAGAGCATGGTTTAATGGGTGCAAAGACAGAAAACTCAGCAGGATTGCCTATCCCATGAATCTGCATTTTGATCCTGAACACAGCACAGCAGAGAGATTTTCCAAGGAAGTGCATCTTGTAGAAGAGCATCCAGCTGTTGGATCACAGGAGTAAAGCTCCCACCATTTCTCTGTGGGATTATCAAAATAATTGGGTGAACTCTCCACCTCTCCTTTGCTGAAGGAGCTCACTGATTCTGTTTGACTCTCACATTCCAAGGCTGTTTTTCAAGCCCTTTGGTCAGCTCTTGAAATTCCTGCAGTTTTCTGTGACTCTATACACACCAGATGTGATTCAGAGAACATCTCTGACACTCCATTTTTTTTAGTTTTCACTTGTTTAGTTTAGAAAAAAAAATAAAAGAGGATGACTGGCAGCATCTCCTCTGTTTCAGGCACAGACTTTCTGCTTTGTGGCTGTTGTTCTGTCAGGTAAAGCTGGCAATAGGAGAGGGCATCCCATGAATCTCTCTCTCTCCCTGTGTAAGAAAAACACACCTTTGTCTCATTACTTCTGGAACATGTGCCTGCTTGGGGTGTTTTTTCAGAGCTGGACAGCTTTTCCCAAGCCCTTCTACTCCTTGGTATCCTGGAATCATTTATCTCTCACTGCAGCAAGGCGCTGGTTTCATAACTGGCCTCAGGCTATAAAGCAAAGTTACAGTCTAGGGATGCTGCTGACTGTGGTCTGGAAGGGAGAAAAAAAAAAAATTGACCAGGAGCAAGTAATTGTTGAGTGGCAGAAGCACCTGAGAGTTCTTGGTAAATCAAGAAAAATGGCTGGTGTCTGAAAACACTGCTGTGGTACAAGGCTGCAAAAAAGTGGGCTTCGGCTTTCTGAGGTGTTTTTCTAGCACTTGGCTTTGTTCTTTCTCAGCAATGTAAGAGTGCTCCCAGAAAAGTGGGATTATTGGTATCCAGTCACACTGTTGCAGGTTTTGGGAAGCTCAAGTGATACGGCATTTGTTTCTGTCAGACTTTTACGAATATGTAACATCCTTCAGTAAAGTGCAATAGGTAGTCAGCAAAGCTGAAATTCAAACTTTCCAGTGAATTTCAGTGCACTTCCCGAGGAGCAGCTCTGGAGGAGTGAGGGGGGGCCCCGTGGCTCCATTCCATGGGGTGCAGAGTCATTGCTCATGGAGGTACAGGCATTTTAAGGGAAGGGGGCAGCTGGGAAGAAAAAGAAATCTTCAGCCTTCGTGTTTAGTGTATTTTATCCTTCAGTGAGAAAAATGTCTTTTCAGTGTTTGTTTGGAGGTAAGGTCAACCCAGTGACTCTTCTATTATATATAACACAAGCCACAGGCTTCATCTTCCATTCTGGAGATTTATTTGACCCAGAGAGACCAGTGAGGAGCTGCAGCCAAGGGAAGAAAACACTTTATTTCTCAACCCTGATGAAATACCAGATGTTTGCCCACAACAGAAGAAATTTTAGACTACGGTTACCTGAATTCATTTGCATAAAAGAATAAGAAACTTTCTGATGTGTCAGCTTATTTCATTTCCTGGGATGTTCTCTCATTATAGGGGATTACTTTAATTACTGCAATAATTATAATTTAACCTCATTCTGTGTGCATCCCAGTGTATGACTGCAGAGAGAGACCTGATTCTTGCCTCTAAAATCTACTGTCTGTACTGACTCCAGTGTAAGCTGGGGAACTGAATGGTGAATACAGAGAGCTTCAACCAAGCACAGCTGATCTTGTTATTTTAATGAGTATGAAAATCTTTAAAAAGAGAGTGAGTATCAAAAATTATTCGAAAGAGGAAAAAAAATTTGTATTTTGAAATATTTTCTGTGGAAAATAAACCTGTCAGTAATCTCTCAGGGTTAGCAGGGAACTTTTCCAAAATAGGGATTAATGTCTGTTTAGAGAGGCGGATTCTTAGACAAGGTGTTGAATATTCTGGTCAGTGGGTTCAGTGAGCTGCTCAGGCCTGACTGCCAGCTCAGAGGTTGCTCCTCACAGGGTCCTGCTAAGTCAACAGTATTTAATCTGAGCTTGTGTTTCTGTCATGCCAACTTGGTCAGTTTGTTGGCTGCTCTGTCAAAATTACAGCCTGATGCATCAAAGCTTGAAAGCTGCCACACAGCTGGCTGAGTCCAAGTGATCAAAATTAACACTGTAGCAAAGATGCATCGTATCAAGGAGCACTAGATGGAGCAGGCATCAGATATTGCAGGGAAAAAATGTGAGGAGGAGGGAAAATTTCTTTTTTGCTTTAAAACTCTATTTTATTGGAATTTATTTAGCTTTGTCTGTTCAGCCTTACACTAGTCTATGCAGTCTATTGCAGGCTGAAGGTAGAATGAAAAGAAGCTGCAAATTCACAGAAATTCTCCAGGTCAGAACTGTTAGTCATAATTGCAGAACTGTCAGTGTCATAAGGTTGTGTCATGTAAAGGCAGTTTTGAGTGTTACCTAATACTTACCTGCTTGTCTTGCACATCTGAAAGTTCTTCATCTGCCCAGTTATGCTTCACAGAGGATGAGTCCAGGAAATGTAGGTATTATTATGCTTTAATTTCATAAGCAAATGGTAGACTCAGGACTGCTGACTCGTGGTCACAGGAGTGTCAAGCAGGGCTTTAAGGCAATTATTGAGGATTTTAGTTCACTTAGAATAGGATCTGGCTTGTGAATGAGACAGCATTAATGTGAAACATTAGAGTTCCTTCCCAGACAATGTGTGTGTCACAGCAGATGATGTTTTACCTCTCCATATGTTTCCCAGTTTAAATAGGAAGCCAGACAAATCATGGAGAGGAAATAAACATCCATGTTTATGGGTGTGAACTCTTAACAGCAATTAAGCTCAACAGATCTCTTAGTCAGTCTGAGATTAGCAGTTACCTGGGTCATGGCTTGTTCCACCAAACTGCAGTTCTGCTCACCATATAATTTAGGATCCATGTACATATGGTTATTGGAAATATAAAATGGTACCTTAGGGCAGGAAATGCAAAAAAATGTATAAAATGTATAAAACTATTTTTTAATATTATGGGGAGTAGTTTTATGTGCCTTAAAGCCTACAGCTTGCATGTGATAATGCCAAATTTTATCAAAACAACACATGCAACCTGCTGTGCTCCCCTTGCCCCTTAACTAATGGTGGAATATCTGCTTGTCCCTTCTTGTAATTAGATCAGTCTTAACCAGTTCTGCTCAAAATTGTCTGTGTAATGCCCAAATATTTCCTTTGAGTTCACTGACATTATTCCAGATTTATATTTGTGTGATGTAGAGCAGAAATCTGCCCTGGAGAATGTGGAACCCCAAAGGCATTCACAAAAGCCATTTTTTAATAATAACACAAAAAGAAGATGTTACAGTTGAATGTCATTTGTCATTGTCTCCCATTTGCTTGTACCTACTTACAAAGGAGGAATGCAAGAAAGCTCTCCCATTAGCTGCTAGTTCAAACCTAGTTCAAAAAGAAAGCCCAGTGCCCCCAGGAATCTCTTTTGAGCAGTGGGCTGATCTCTGCAGGTCGCTGTTCGGAGTCACTTTGGATCAGCCTGTCCTTTGGCTTTGCTGGTTGCCCGAACCTGTTATCTGCAATCCTGTTTAACTGGCAACTTTAAAATGTAATCGAGGATGTTATGTTCAAAGCACAGTTCTTTCTGAGAAGGGTTTTGCACTTTAACGAGTTGTCTTCTGATGCAGTGAACAATGACCTCTGTCCTGTTTTAGGTAAAGGTAAAGCTAACATGGAAGGCTCTGCTATTCTTTGAATGTCCCAGCTAAATATCCTTTTATATTTCTGAGGTCAAAAATGCAGATGACATTTCAAAGTCTGGGTTTTATTATTTTCTTTATTCTCTAAGTAATTCCTTTTTCTCTGCACTGCTGAAGGAGTTCAGGCGTAAGGGCTGTTCTTTTATAAAGCCACGTATTTGTATTGAACCTCTTACCTGGGGATATGAAAATAATTTGCAAATATTAATTAAGGGTTCCACCTCAGTCAAGTGGTAAGGCATTGACAGATTTTCTCTGGGAAAAGAATGAGTTAGGAGAAGGTTGGTGAGTAGTGCAGGGTCCTGTGTAGCGTCTAACTGACCTTAACCTCTCCTGACTGCTCTGTCTTTGCCCTCCCTTTACCTGCTGCTTTGGTCTGAAGTGGTTTATGGCAAAAATACCTTCCCAGTGTGGGTAAAAAAAAGCCCCTCTTTCATTTTGGGCTTTAGGAACACCATAAGATAAATGGATTTATGCTCGTGGGCTCGACGTGGTGTAACTGCTGGTGGATCTATGAGAAGGAGCAGCTCTTGGGCCAGCAAAGCTGCGGCTGAGCTTCATGTCACGTTTGCTGTGCAAAGACCGTGGGTGCGATGGAGCTGTGCCTTCCCTCCTGCTCTGCTCAGTCCCCAGGTGCCTGCACAGCCTCCTTTCTCCTTGGGGAGGTGAGCTGCGGGTCAGGCCACGGGTGGGGACACCTGGGAGCAGCTGGGTTGAGGTGCCTTCAGCTCTGCAGCTGCAGAATCCAGGGAGAGTCTTCGAGGGCTGCCGGCAAACTCGGCACCTGCAGTCCTGCCTCTGTTTGTGTCCTGGTGTGATGCTTGGCTCTGGGTGTGCCTAATGAGCACTGAAAAATGGCCCTCTTACACTGCTGGGTTTTCCAGCAGACTAAGGAAAACCTTATAATCAGCTCGTGATTAGCAGGTAGTAAATTCTGCTGAGCAGTGAAGGACCGTGTTATTTAAAACAACCTACCTTGTACCAGCATGAAACAGCTCTGCAGTGGCACCACTGCAGCCTGGGCTACCTTAGCAGAGGCTGTAGGCAGATTTCTGGGGTGGCAGGTTCCTAGGGTGGGAAGACACTGAGCAGTTCCCAGCTCTGAAGAGGAAACAGGAACGAACTGTATCACCCAGCCCTTGCTTGTGCTGCCCTCACTGCCCTGACGGAGCGGCTCATCCACAGCCTTGCAATCACCTGCATTTTATGAAATGTTGACCTATAGGAGCTGTGATGCCCTGGAGCATCAGGCTCGGTAAGAAAATGTTAATAATGGAAATGTGCTGGTGATGAAGGCTAAACCTCACAGCTGTTCCATGAGCAGCTGCAGATTCCACTCATCATAATATGGACCAAAAACTTCATGGCTGGAAATTTGTTCTTTGGTCCATCTACGAGGATGGTTCCTGATGGGATCTGATCTGAGGACCCTGAGGACCTTCCCCTGCCTTCTCCCTGCCACAGAGAGAGATTTAAGGCCTGGAGTGAGTTTGTCCATTATCCTGGGGAAAATTTCTTCTAGATTCACTGCCAAGGTTGCAGGATTGTGTCTTCTCTTAGGAAGACTTGATTTAGACTCTGCAGATGATACCTGCAAGCAGAGTTAAAAGGTCAGTCTAGCTCAGATCTCTGTCAGTTCTGGTCCTAACCTGTGGCTCCCTTAGTGCTGTCAGATGCTGTTTCAAGGTTATGTTTGGTTTTAGGCCAGTGCAGGAGGAAGGAGAGAGGTGTCCAATAGTGTAGGAAATGCAGAAAGTAAAACTTGGATTTTTCATATGCTCGTGAGCGTGTTTGTGGTTTTGCAGCCAAGGGAGTTGTATCTCATGAAGTTCAGGTGATAAGCCTAGATTTTCTGGAAAATAAACTGGTTTTCATTTTATACAATACTGGAATGCAGCTAGACTGAGGGGGTTTGTGCCTCTTCATAGATATTCGGAAAGCGGAGATGCTGACCGTTGAGTTGTACCTAACAGTACCATTACAGGAAAATCTCTTCTGTCAGTAACTACTCTACACTGGCCTAGTTTCCTCCCAGCAGCTGCACAGCATGGCACCAGCAGTGTAATTCAAGTCTAAATTTATGGATATCTGTTAAAGTGCGAGTTGCACTCTCATGCACTACTTGTTCTCAAACATGTTAAAGCAGTTAGAAAATAAAGGAGTGGAGGGAAAGAAGGCACAGTAATGTAATAACAAGAGTAGAAAGCACATTTTCACCTCTAGTCATCTAAGAAAAAACATGTTAAAGGGTTCTGAGAGAATGCTGAGAGTTTGGGGCTGTGGTACATGGCTCAGAAATTTTAGAGGGGAAATGTTCATCCGTGAAGACATTGCCTGCTTCTCTCTCTGAAGGGCTGGTAAGCTCAGCCACAGCAGCAAAAGATAATCAGTTCTGTGTTCCTTCTGCATTCGGAATTGTAGTTGAAACCATCAATAACCTGGGATGCAAAGACAATGAGGGGCTTCAAGTGGTGGAGAACAAAAGGCTTTCTGAATACTTTTGAAAATCCCAGACATTAGCATCACAATCCTTTTACTGTCTGTTCCCATGCACTAATTATAGCTAACCTGCTTTGGCAGTAACTATCTTTGACCCTTTCAGGGTGAATTCTGTCCCAGGGATCCCCCCTCACTCCTCCCCCTGCTCCCCCAGCATGTTTCCTGGTGACCTCTGTAGTGGCAGTGTTAGTTCCCTACCTCAGCATTTTCTTTTTATAATGGATTAGAGCTCTCTGGTCTCTACTTCACCCCACTCTACTGTTTCTATACACATTCTTTATTTTTTTTTGTTCTCTTTTTTTTTCTGTCCTTGATTGGCACTGTGGTTTGACTCTGTTTTTGAGGGTTATTTTGTTGTTTTTGCTGTAGTAAGGGCCCAAACAGCTGGATTTCTCCTTTCCTCTATCCCTTTGTATTGTCTATTTTTTCTTACACCTTAATGAGCACCACACTCCCTAGGTTTTCCTGTACAATGCAGGTTAATCAACAGGGATTCTCCAGCATTTTCTTAAATTATCCTGCCCTTAGCTGTATTATTTACTGCTTTTTCTTTCTCTTCATTGTCAGCTCCAAAACAAGAAACTTGATTTCATTTGTGATAAGCAATATACAGATAGAGGGAGAGATTTTATGTCAAAGAAACTGAAACTTGGCAGATGAAAGATGGGAGGAAAGATGGGGCCTGGAGTGGTGAGTGGTGCCCAGAAATCTCCTTTTAACATTGTGTGCTGAATCACAGCACTCCAGTCCCTGAGGAGTTAAAACAAAAGTAATGATATGTGTGAGGGGGAAAATATATTCCTAGAGATGTCTTCCAATATGCACTCCTGTACCTGGGAGAACAGGAGAATGAAGACAAGGCAATATTCTCTATTCAAAGTGATTTTTTTCCCTGGTTCTTTATTCGTGTCTCTGGGTATTCATTCTTCTCTTTGTCTCACCCTGACCTATGATCATATAACAGTAAGAGCCTGCTGTGGACCAGAATTCCAAAGCAGTAGGTGATGGATAAGCTCAGACCCAGAGGACTCACAGGGCCCTGCGCACTGCTGGGCAATAGGCAGGGGCATAGGAACAGGATGAGCCCTTGGGATGAGCAGGAGTGGGGAAAGGTCACATCAGGAGAGTCACAGAAAGGGGCTACAGGGTCGAGAGGAGCACGGGAGGACTGTTCATGAAAGGTATTACTTATAAAATAATTTGCAATATGGGCATGTGGCTTGGCTGTCTGTAAGATCCACTGAAGGGAGAGCAAACATGCCCAGAGATAAAGCACTGAGGCATCTCACAGTGACCCTCTTTTCACTTTACCTCCCTTCCAGACCTGGAGAGGAAGATGAGCATGCTCCAGAAAATATACTGAGGGAGTGATTAAAGAAATACTATTTTCCCTTTTTTCATTGTTTTCTTCATTTCTGTAAAATCGTTTGTTTTCAGTTCTCTCTTCTCAGCCCAATACATTTCAGGTGTTCTTGTTGCCTTCTAAATCCTGTTGCTTCTAAGCAACCTCCCTTCCCTTGTGTCTCTTACCAGCTCTCTCTCCAGCATCTACCTCTTTCCAGTCTCACTTTCCCTTCTCTGAATCACTTTCTGAGAGTTTCATCTGAGCTTTTTCCCTCTCTGCAGACTGAGGAAGGTGGGGGCAGCTTTCTTTAAGAGAAAGGAATGTCTGTGGGCATGTACCTTAACTCTGTGAACAGCAGAAAAAATTGAATTGTCGTTTGCGAGGTTCCTGAGCTGAACTGATGCGAGGCAGTTTGCCATGTAAGGGTGTTACAGAGAGCTGTACTCTTAAATTTTGAGTTAGAGATGTCAGCAGTGGTTACCAGGGAAACTTCTAAAATTACACTGGCAATGTCTCTGCTCAAGTACTGTATCAGATCTTGGGGAAATGGCACCGAGTGAGCAGGCAGAGATGGGAAAGTGTCACTGTGTAAGACTCAAGGATGCTTTACCTACAAATAAAATAAAAATTTAAAGCTTTGTGGTGATGCAGCTTCTCCAGCTCTGCAGTCCTAAACCAGGAAAATAGCATGAACGAAGTAAAAAGCAGTGGTTTTCTTAAAATGTCAATCAGACAATAGATTTAACAGGTTTGTAGTTGTTAACCTCCATTTTGCGTTTCGTTTTTCAACACTAAGAAAATAAGAGTTGCTTCTGAGAGGTAATTCACAAAAAACTTACTACTAGAAACTAATGGCAGAAGATATCCTATGCTCTGCCACCCCCAAGACTCCAAAAAAGGCAAGAGTGTAGATGGGGTAATGCATATTTAAATACATGCTAATTAGAAAGAACATTTGGGATTTAAGCAAATGTCAGAAACCCATAAAAGGCAAAGTTACAATTGCAGGTTCTTTACCTGAATACTGTTATACCTTCTCTGGCTGAGTAGGTCTGAGCCACAAGCTACTGGAGACGGGGACAATACTTTAATCACTCCCTGTTTTCCCTATGCTGGTTCTCTCTTCCAGTTACTTATTGGAGGATGGCCAAAGGCCTTTTATTTGGTTTGTTGGTCTTGGGTCTCGCCTGACACAGCTGGGCTTATATAGGGACAAACATCTGTCCTTCCTGGAGCTGTCAGTTCACTGCTCCTTGGAAGGATGGGCCTGTTATCCTCTGCCTGTGCACCTGTGGGCCTAATGGGAATTTTTCTGTAGCTGAGCTTGAGGTACAAGCAGTTTGTCCCACATATTGCGTGTCTAAGTTGGACATACTTTATTTTTGTCTTCACCCATGCGAGTCTCACTCTGCTCAATAATACGAAATATTTTAATCTGAAATAGATGTTTGTGTATATAAGACAACTTTGCTTTCAAAATACATTGTCTGGCCACATACATTTATTATTTATAACAAATGTTGTTGCATTAGCTCTTGATAACATTTGTGGAAAGTACAGTTACATTCTAATACATGTTAAAAATATCTCTTGTTGCATGGTGCTGACTGCAGAGTGTCGATGCATTAATGGGCTGATTTTTGCCTCTTCCATGCAAGTGCTCCAGGAGCAGAATCCAAACACATGAGGAATGTTCAGAGAATATGGTACATGTGCAGCCAGCGACAGGTAACCCCCCAAATTCAGAGCTCGGGAATATGCTGCTGCGAGGAGCTGATTGCTATGCTGAATTCAAACCAGAAAGAGTGCAAGTAATTAATCACCATATGATTAATCAAAAGCTCATCGTGCTCTGGATGTTATGCATGAAACACAAAGAGCCTTAAGCAGCACACTCTCCTGGGGCTATAAGGAAGTTATTGTAGCTGCTGCAGCGTGAAGAGCAGTGGTGCTGCTGCTGGGATGTGGATGGCTGCCCCGGCTTCCAGAGCTGCCGTGGGAGTAGGTGGTGTCTTAATGTGGATACCCTGATATAGGAGAGGGACTTCTTTTTGACACTTTGTGATAATGGAAGATAATATCCATTCAAATACATTAATAAAAGATCAAGCTCTATTTTAATTTTGTCTGCACGAAATTGTTGGGTTTTAGGCTTTGGCGTGACAGGATCTGCAGGCAGAGAATGTTCATGGCAGTCTAGTCCTGCAGAGCTGGTGGGAGGGCGGCTCTGAAGGTGAATGGTGAGGTACAGTGAAAGTACCTGGTTGTTGCAGGAGCAACCTCAGGAGTATGTGTTGACCTCCTGATGCCATTTCTTTATGCTTCCTATTGTTTCACCGCAAATACATTTTTTATTCTTGATGAGAAAAGCTGGTGTCCTGAAAACTTCAGCATTTTGAGTCATGTCTGTGCTGAAGGGGTGTTACAGTCTTTTTTTTCCTTTCTGTAGCAGAAAGCCACTAATGATGCAGCCGCTCCTTTCCCGAGGAGCAGAGCTGACACACAGATCAGCAGTTCTGAGAAGCTGTGGGAACATTTAATGAGATGTACAGCAGCCGGCCACAGCTTGCAAGCTGACACCCTGTGGGGAAGGGGCAGCTCCTCCGCCCTTCTGGGTTGGCCACTGCTTTGCTGGGTGGGAGGGGGCAGAGCTGCCCCTCCCTGGGTGACCTGACTCCACACTTTCCTGAGCCACCACTGCGCACGGTGTCTCCTTCCTTAGGGGCAGACAGTGGAAGTGAAATGGTCCTTTTCGTCTGAGAAGCAAAGCTGCACTTTAGAAAGAGAAGAATATTTTTCCCAGCTCCCCAGAAAACCCTGCAGGAAATGTAGGAGTATTCAGCATCACAGGCAGTTTTTTTTTTGTCACTCATAAATTATGTTTTAGGTATAATTATTTGCAGTACTCTAGTGTAGACAATAAACACACAAAAGTCTTTCATGAAAACTTGGAGCTCTTAATTTAAATCCTACAAAAGTTCTTTAATCTTCACAAAGATGTAGAGAAAAGCTGAAAAAAGATGTGTGTGAGTGTATAAGATATTCCTGTTTCTTTAGGGTAATGTTTAATGATCAGTCAGTGACTGAGTTTACATACATTAAACATTTATTTTTCTTCTGTAGAGCTGAATGGGGGAATGTGCTCACTTTCCTGCCAGATCACTAATTGGGTAAGTGTGGCAGCTCAGGGTATTTCTGAAGCAGCAGTTCTAGCTGTGGTACTTGTCTCATTAAGGATTTTACTGTTTGTATTCCAGAAGTCACGAATCCTCCAGCTGGGGTTGGGGCTTTGATAAATTGTCATTTCTTATGCTTGAAATGTAACTTTATTGCCTCTGAGTAATAAAAATTGTCACTTTGCTTTTTTTTTTTTTTTTTAAACATTTTCGCAGCACAAATTTCTATTCATTTTCAGTGTTTGCAAAATCATGATTTTACTGAAATCAGTGGGTTTCTGCTGGTTGGTCTGACTGCAGAAGCAAGGCTACCCACACATGGGATGTGTGTGATTTCTTCCTGCTCCTCTATTTCTTTAATCTCTGTGCTCAGATTTCTGGTGGGTGGCTCAGACCTCTCGTTGTCCTCAAACCAGGACCATCCTTCTGGCAGACACGGAGTATCCTTGGCTTTTCCTCAGGGGAGCAACACTCAGGTGGGGCTGGCAGCCAGGGGAATGAATCCTTTCCACCTGCTGCTATTGAGGTTCTGATGCCAGCACCAATCTCCATTTCGTGTCTCACCTGTCCCTGATGTGTTTCTGGGGGCTCCTCGTCGTGCTGGGCTGAATCCTGCCCCAGACAGAATCTCCTCCACCACTGAGGGCAACAGGATCAGCAGTTAAGGCAGTGCTCAGTGTTTGCTGGGGAGGGTAGATTGAGCTGTAGGAGCTGACCCTGCTGAAGTTGTATTTCAGGCCCTCCCATGCTCCCTCTGGGCTTTTTTTCCCCCGGAGGACAAGGATTCCCTTCCATGCTGCTTCCTTACTCACCCCTGAGCCCAGTTGTGATGCCGGCAGCTTCATCTGTTTTGCTGTGCATTGCTTTCCACACTCTGATTTGTTTTTTACCAGGAGAGCCCTTCTCAGGAACTCTCTTCTTTGTCAGAGCTGAACTGTGCCATCGGTTTAGCCCAGCAGAAAGGAGCTGAGCTTGCACAAGGTGTGCAGGGAAGGATCCTCCTGCTCAGGAGCAGCTGGGCTCAGCAAATGAGTCACACGTTTCTTCTTCTCAGGAGAGCAATTTTATCTACTGCTTATTTTATGTTCTGCCCCAGCTTCATTTTAGGAGTCTAAGAAATACTTTTAAGTCTTTTATCAGCTTTTGGGTGGAAAATAACATTCAAATAGAGTATGGGTGCTCAATCTCCTACTTGTTTGCAAAAAGCCCTGAGATGCTGAAATACTGCACTCTTCAGAGAAGAATATTTATTTACCATCTTTCACAGTTGAAGTGCGTACCATTTGCTGCCCTGAATGTTATTGCATAGCCTAAGTATCACTTTTAAAATGAAACTTATGTTGAGTCTTTAAAAGATTTTTCCCTAATGGAGTTTTAAATACAGATAACTGAACACGTGACATGCGAAGGCTTTTTCTGGTTGTTGTTGTTGTGATTTGGTTACTCTTAATTGTTTGTTTAGTTATGACTGGCTCTTTTTCTTGGCACATTAAGGGTATTTATACATGGAGCACTCTAAGGAGGCCTCATAGCCAAAATATTTGACATTACAAAGGGTCAGAGCTAAAATTCTTCGAGCTCAGCTCAGAGTTACATTAATGAAATCCACAGCTGATTGTTTCTAAGGTCACATTGTGCAGGTTTATTTATCTCTTTGTAGCCCATGAGCAGTCTAGTTAATGACTACTGCTTTTATATGGAAGAAAAAAAGAGTAATTCCACACAGTTTCTTTGGCACTTTCATCTTTAAAAAGATTTAATATTTATGCTGTCAAAGTGAAAACTTCCTTAAGGTAATGACAACTGAAACAATTCAAAATACTCCTGCAAGAAGTGAGGTGTCAGACTGGCGGTATCGCTTCCTGCCCATCCCCCTGCTTCTCTCTTGACTTATCTGCCTTGGAGCTTTTATCTCATATGACTCTCTCTCCTGCCTGTGAGGTTGTATATAATATTTTCTTTATGAGACAAAGGTTATCTGTAGAGTGTTTTGGGGTTCTTTTTGCTAAAAAAATATAATTTAAGTGAGCCAATTTATCTGAGCCACTCCACTGTTACAGTGTCAGCCTTAAAAGCAAGATTTTTCTTTTATAACCACATTGACTTAGATACACAGTAATGTATGTCCTTTCACTATTGTAATAATTTATGAGATATTACAGTATAGGATGCTCAGTCCTTGAGAAAAACCAAATTGTGTTTTTGCTGTGATTAGTTTGTTACATCATTTTCAGTGCAGTAAGATCCATAATAAGGGGAAACCCAGTCTCAGTGTGTTCTGTTCCAGAACTGTTACTGAATCAATAGTTCCTATAAATAAATTTAAAGCTAAAGTAGATATTCATGCATCTACTGTCATTAACAGGGGTTTTTAATGCCTAAGTTGTGAAGTGGGTGTCACCTGAAGTAATTTTTTGAGTAGAGACTGGTCTTGGTGAAGGTACCTACAGGAAAGCTGTGAACTGTTCCTGCAGAGGATTCTTTTTTCTCTTCAGATATTAAATATATTCTCTGAACTTGAGTAGTTGATTTATTTTGGTTGAATCTGGTGATTTTATGCTGATTTATGTATCCACATTTAATGTTAACTGATATAAAGGACAGATTTATCATTGCTTTACACAAATAGATAAATAGATATAGATACATACAATAAAATGAACCACTAATGGATTAACACAATGTTTCATAATGAAAAATTATACAGAAAACCCTGGGCGCCCTGAAGCAAAATATTTAAGGGCAGAGATCAAAATTGTCCTTGGCTCTGCCAGGGTGTCCAGGTTCCGACAAGGGCAGCTTTACACTAGCTGGGACAAAACAGCACTGCAAACCAAGGTACAATGGGATCATTTTAATGTTTGAATGAACCAGAGAAACTCTGGTTGGGCCTTAACTTCTGAGCGCTGCCTTTTTTTTTTTTTTTTTTTTTTTTTTCCCCCAGAATTTCCTTCCTTTATTTGATAAAGCCCATGGGTATCATGCCCAACCTCAGTGTGTGCTACAGAAACTGTCGACAAGACAGTGGAGTTAATACAGAATGCAGCTTGCAGTGTGTTTATAAATTCTGGGCAGTAAGTGATGCTTCAGCTCCTGGAGCAGTGCTGCCAGTGGGGAGAGGTAGAGAGGTGTCATCTATTTAAGAGTTTAGACAAATAGACAGAGAAATAGAGGAGATCTGAGGCCAGACGGCTTGCCAGTCCCCTTCCCTTTATCAGCCTGCCTATCCCTTGTCTCTAAAATTTCACACTGAAGAAAAAGCAAAGACTGAAGAGCCTTGATATGTTTTATAGCTGAGCAGTGTGCATTCAGACAAGTTTTCACAGGGAGCTCTGACAGTTTTGTCAGCCACAAGTAGGTGGTTCCATGCAGAAGGCTGCAAATCTGAGAGCAGAATGAGACCTTATTTCTTCAGTGAAGTAAGTGTACTTATTAACTAATAATAAAGAAAGAGAAAGAAAAGCTGAACCGATTCTGCTCTGCGAAGAGAAAATGAAATGTATATTATAAAATCTCTGAATCCTGCTACTTCTAGGAAAACTAATATTTTGCCCAGTTCTACCATCATAACCTGCATCCTAAAGCAGGTACCTTTCCCAAATAGAATAGCTTTCCTTTCTTTTTCCTGGAAATATTCACCACTTAGGCCTCTTGTTTCAGGGAAAAAGTGTTGTTTTATTCTGTGTGGCTTTTGTGGAAGGTAATACTTAAAGTAGATTAAATCCAAGTTTCCCTCTTTTTCTTATTTTAATGTTTTGTCAGGAAATGTTAATGCTCCTGTGCCATTGCTTAATGGTTTGGCCTGTTTCTACAGAGGTCAGAAAGAACTACATTTCCTTCCATTTTTAGAACTTGCTTTTGCATCCCCTGTGTATTATCTCAAATTATTGCATATAATTTTCATTCTTTTTTTGGCTTGCGCTCTTCCTGAAAGCAACGCTCTGTATTGCACGTTGCTCTGTAATCTTCTTAAGTCATCATTTCACTTGCACTGTAAATAGAAATCCATTTGTGTAATTAATGATTTTGTTATTATAGGAACTTTTTTTTTCCTTTAATTTAATTTCTCTTGTGCATAGCTGTCAAACTTGCTATCTTTAGCCCAGAGCTATCCAGCAGAGTATGTTTAGGGGCCTGTTTCTTGTTGGAGAAAAAGTTGAGGCTTTCAGGTAAGAAGCTACATTTTTGACCTCGTGATCGTGAGAAAGACTCTTCTCAAAGTGGAAATCAAACAGCTGAGCAGCAGCGTTTGCCCCAGTCAACATCTCTGAGAGAGCATGAACTTCCCAGTCCCGTTATTCCAATTCAGGAGTTAATCCCCGAATCTCATGTATAGATCAGCAATCTGTTAAATCTTTTCTTACAAGTGTAGGGAAGTGCTAAGATGCAAAGGCCACAAGTGAGGGGAAGAAGTGCAGAGGGAATCAGTGACTGGCTCGTGAAAGAAAAAGAGAAGACATGGAAGAGACTGCAGAAAAGCAAAAGGTAATAATAGCAGATTTAAAAAAAAAAATTAATTATGCTCAATGGGAGAACACAAGAGTGGAAAACTCATGCCCTGAGGATGTGCTCAGAATTAAGAGAGTATCTCTGAATTCAGAGTTGTTTGTGTTTGACTTTCACTCTCCATGTCAGTCTTCTCCTGACAAGAGAATGGGTTTTGCTGCTGGCAAACGAGCCTGAAGCACCATCAGTTCTCATCGTGGCACATGGACTTTCTCCAAACATGGGATCTTTGTCTTTGGTAGAATAACCCGGCTGTGCTGCTTAATAAGAGGAAACATTCACATTCTACTTCAAGCTTTTTTCTGCTTTAGCCATATCTAAAGCACTCTAGAATATCCCTAAACTGAGGTGGGAAAAGAGGAAAGTAATTCCAGCTTTACTCTAAAACTGTTCACTGATAAGCTTTCATTTCCAGCAAGATGGAAAAACTCTCTTTATTCCTTTTTAAACAGAAAAGTGGTTTCAGGAAATGCAATTTTGAATTCTCTGCCTGCTGTCAGGAAAACGTATTTGTGGTTTTCTCTCGTGTTGGTCCCAGAACTGATTGAAATGCATGCATTTGTCAGTGCATTGATATTTAATTTCTTTAGAGTCCCCATATCTGAATTTGATATTTTGTATTAAAAAGGAATTACCCCCAACCCTCCATTATTATGAAAAACCAGAAACCGAGAGATGTCAGACACTGAGGTAACCGTATTCTTTTATGACCCTGCCTTGCCCTTTATAAAAGCCAGCTTAAGTTGGTTAGAAATGCCTGTGATTGCTCATCTTTTCTAGTCATTACTTCCTGCATACACATAGCAGAAGAAAAGTCTTGTGCCAAAGAAGATTAATGAAAATCTACATTACACTTCATTCAAAGCATCTGCCTGCTTTGGAAGTCATGCACTGGCACACATACTAATTAGAGCAGAACAAAATGTGCCTTTTAAAAATTCTTTTGGGGAAGAAATTGAAAACCAAGAAGCTATTTTCTTCCTAATTTTTTTAAATGGTCACACCAGCTGTGCACATTAAATTTCTCATATGCAATGTGCATTTTGTAACTGAGACTGCTGCAGGGGTTAAATTAATAATTCTGCTTTCTCAGAAAAAGCACAACATAACAATCATCCTTGAAGAGGGAGAAATCTGCTTTTCTACAAATGAAAAAGTCAAAATGATCACTGGAAATATATCCGCACCCTGAAAGAATGCCCTGATGCTCTGTGCACAGTGCTATGTACTGGCTGCTGACTAAAGGGGAAAACAGATGGTGCACGGTGACTAATTTTTACAGTGGGAATAAAGCACAGGTAATAGTATGCCTGTTAGCAGAGAGAACTAGTGAGGCATTTCCTGGAACTGTGGAATGAAGTGTGCACTAATACATGCTCATGCTGAAGAGATTTCCCTGCCTCGTGGCTGTGAAGGAGCGGGCGAGGAGGAAAATCGATCCATGAGAAAGTGAAGCCGTTCTCCCAGTGCAGGTGTTGCGCTGGGACAAACAATCCTTGTCCCTTTGTGTGCGTGTTGGCTGCCCGTTTTTCTCAGTGACAGGCTGAATCCAGCATTTCCAGCCTGTTCCTGGGCATGGCCTTGCCCTCGCCCCTGGAAAACCCCTTTGCTCCAGGGACCAGGTGGTGCAGGTGAGTTGTTGCCGTGGAGCATCGCAGTCCGCAAGGGGAAGCCAGAAGAGTTCCTTGGAACTGAGAAGATCACCCAGTTGTGCTGTCAGTTATGAGCCTTCAAGGAAAAGATTTCATGTGATAGAGAAGAAGGGGTGGTTCTAGGCAGACAGTTTAACATTCAGGAAAAGATTTCGGAATTGACTACCAAATGTGTATATTAAAAAAAACCAAACAACAAAAACCCCAAACAATCACCACCACCACCAAAGCCACAAAAAAAACCAAAAACAAAAACAAAAAAAACAAACCAACATCAAAACCCCACCAAACCAACAAAAAAGTAGCATAAATGCATTTCCAGGTATCTACTTCCGGAAGATGGGTGTGCTTGGAAGAAAGAAAAGTTTACATATCTCTTCATCTAGCTTGCTACATGACAGAATAACATCCTTCAGTCTGTCAAGTTCTTGCCATCAAAAGGCTATGAAATTCAAAGAAATGTGTTCTTTATACATTATTCAGTGTAGCTTTCCAGTTGCATACTTTGTAAATAGTATTTTTAGGGGCTTTGAAATTATGACAAGACAGGGGATGGCCAGTTTTCATTAGAATACCTAAAGTTTTCAGCAGAACACAATTCTCTAGTGCTCTAGAAAATGGGATAGTGCATGAGGAACACAATCACCCATTTTTCCCAAATGGGCTGCAGAAAAAGACCCTTCTGTCAGTGAAATGTAGTTCAAGTGAAAAATCAGAGTACATTAGCTATGTGGCTCCAATTTTGTATGTAAATTGCCTTCCCACACCCTCTCAGTATTAGTGCTTTGGTGACAAGCAAAGAATGTAATTCTGTTTTGAGCTTTTTATCTGATGATAAGTCTCTGTTCTCACTGCTCCCTAACTTGTCACCACTGTGGTGAGATCAATTGCATCTTAAGTGCTTCAAGTCATAAGATATTTAGCATATATTCATTAAAATTCTGTATTTTCCTCCATTAATATTTTTAAAGTAACTCCCTAAGGTTTTGGGTTTCCCTTGGTGTTAAAGCTAATTTTCAAGGACCTGTTTCAATAAATTGTTAAGAATATTTTCTTAACATTAATTTCTTTTGTCAAGAGGAGATCATTGCTTTTCTTTAATTCTATTGAACTTGAGTGCTCAAGGAGACATCCAGCAGACAGTGTTACACTTCAGTAAATTGGCCTGCAAGATTTTACATGGAAAAACTAGAATTGATTCCGCCTCAAAAATTCATGACATAGATATATGTCTTCAGCTTAGAAAACCTGGGCCCAGAAAATAAAAACCTGAGAGCTTGGATTGTCCATCTTAGTGATGTCAAGTCAGAGGAATGTTAATATTGATATCCATGAAGGAACTGTGGGGAAGAGGAGTAAATGCCAGGGAATGTCAGAAAGTATTGGAGGCAGAAAAAATCACACCGCTGGCTCGAGTGCTGATGTACAGACACTTGCCCCAGGTACACTCAGGCTAGAAATGAGACATTTTTTAATGATTAAAAGACTTTGGCTTTGCAAATAGATTTTTTAATGGCAGTAGCAAGAGGAAACTGCCCCGGCAGATGTCAGACTGGCTGGTGGTGAACGGACATTGGGGATGTTAGGGCATTCCTCCTGCAGGTGCAGCCCAGGCTGGGACCCAGCAGCCCTGTTCAGTCCTCAGCTTCCAGAAGCTTTGGATCTCGTGTAACTGTCAAAATCAAAGCTTTGTGCTGAGGGAGGCAGGTCCTGAATTTTGGTAATGGTATTTACGGAGCTCAGGTTCTGTCACAAACTGTCTGCTGTCTTGCAGAATAAAGGGGGAAAGAGGGGAAAAAAAAAAAAAAAGATTTGTTTTTTAATAACTGCCAACGCAAGAATTTTAAAATGATGCTATAATAATTCATAGCTTCCTGCATTGTACCTTCATTTCCTCAGCTGCCATTTCCCTCCAATACAAATAAGCTATCCCAGTAACCCTGCTGGTAACCAGCACTATGGTGATACGTGATCAAAATATATTTAAGTCTAAGAAGAGAAAAACCTGACTGACGCATGTTCAGGTGTAAATTCAGTGTTTCTTTTACTGGTGCTCAAGCTGTGGAAGAAAGAAGCTGCTCTGAAGGGGAGGCTCATCTTTGACTGCTGTATTGCTTGCAGGGGCTTGCAGGCAGCCACTCTTTCAGGATGAAAATTAGATTTTATTGTGTATAGAGACACTTTTAAGGCACTTTAGGGTGTGGCGTGGAATTAGCCCCCCGCTCTTTTCCCCCAAATGTTGTCATGTCATGAGACACAATGAAGTTTATGGATAAACAAGTACAGCATCAAAATGAAAACCAGTGCATAGTCCAAAGAGATGGAACAAGGCAGGAGTTTCTTGATCAGGGTCAGTTGAGAGGTGTGTGAATGTAAGCAGGTGCTGCTTTATCACTGTGATCTACTTATAATGAGTGAAGACATTCTGGGAATGGGCTGACAAAAGAGTCTTCCTTCAGAACTGGAAAGCAGCCTCCTATCACAGCAGGTACACCCTCAGAGAGAGTAGCAGGGCTTTGAACACTGATATTATCTTCTATATTAAACTCTCACATTACAGTGGGGAAAGGAACACAACCAATACCACAAAAGTGCGTGATAGTGAGAGAGCAGAGAAAGCATTTAGTGGAGCTTAGACTGGCATGGACTGTAGATAATGCTAATAATGTATATTAGGTTGTGCTCTTATCTCTGTCCTCTTTTTATTTTGATTGTTATAAACAAATTCCTAAAATTCTTATCACTTCATTGTCTCTTACACTCAGTGTGTTATTAAGATGATCTCATACACTATTTATTCTTCCTGATGTATTGAGATGGTTTGTTATACTGTTGTATTCCAATTTTGAGATGCTGGAGACATCAAAAAATTAATTTGTTTTTAAAAGGTGGGGAGGTTTTTTGTGGGGTTTTTGTTGTTTATTTATTTATTTATTTACTTTTCTCTTTCACCTCCTTGTGGTTCTGGGAATGGGAACAGGCAGATGCCAAGTCCTAGGTCCTACGGGACATATTTCTCAATTCATGTTTTAACTTGCATATCAAAAGTTCTTGGGACAGCTGAGGTTTGGACCCTAAAGATTCCTGAGCATTGCCCAGGATGAGCCACACATTCGATTTTGGAACAGCCTGAAGGTGTTGCAACAGCTCAGAAACAAATGTGTTGGCTAAAACCTGCTCCAATGTGTCAGGAAAAGACAGACGGGAATTAGACAGATCTGAAGAACTTAGGCCTGTAAACCTGCAGGATGCTGCTTAGGATAACAAGTAAATCCAGATTTAAATATTTAAACTTCTAAGTATCAGAAAATGAATGCGTAAATTTGAAGCCCTGTAAATCTGCTTGTCAGCCCGTGTGTAAAGTGAGGTCAGGTGGGTTGTCCCATCTCATTTACTCTGCACGTTAGCTGCAGTACTTCACTTCTGGCAAAATCAGTTGCTGAACTTTTGTAAAGTGTTTATTTACTTGTTTCATTTACTGATGCAAATTCATATAAAATAGCTCTCCTTGCTAGAAAAGCAATCTGGGAGAAAACCAAGGGTGCTCTCACTTTCTGCATATTTAAGAAATGCTCAAAAAAGAAAAGTCTGTAGGATTTATTAAAAGATATGGTTTTATCTGTGAAATAACAGGAATATGTCAAGTTTGCTTGCTTAAGAAAGGCTGGGAACACAACTGTGGAAGCATTACCAGAGATGTGTCTCTGTATTTCATATATAAATTGTATTTGGAGACAAGCTCTGACAGAGCTCTTCACTGGAAACACCATGTTTGGATGAATCACTGTATTTTCTGGTGTCCTTTCTTGCATGCTGTGAACTTAAAAATGAGCTGATATGGCTTTGGCTAAGAGCAGAAGAGTGGTTAGAAATATAATTCCACTCCAGAGATGGACAGTGCCCTTCAAGTTTGGCCTCAAATTCTCACATTCCTTAGTGTGTAATGTGGAAGTCGGCAGTACAGGCCTAATTTATTATTTATTGCTTAGTCCTGGGGTTTTTTTTTGTTTTGTTTTGTTTTGAATAATGGTCTTAATTCTACTGTAATGCTTAAAACAAAGAGAGAATTTGTCACTTCATAGTGAAGTCAAATAAATGCAATGACTGGGAGAGCCTAGTCCCTTCTGATTTAATAAAATGATTCTATATCTGGAACAAGGTAAAATTACTTCCTATTTATCCACACCCCTGCTGAGACTAAAATTAACCTAAAGAGGTGCTTAACGGCACCCACTAAGCCATCATATTAATTAAACAGCTTTATAACATTTACTTTCCGGGAAAGAACCTTTTCTTTTATTTTCATTATTTCTTTTATTTGACACGGTAGAAATGCTGTGTTCTAATAACTCTTACGTCACTAGTGACTTTCAGCATTTTTTTGGGAAGCAGCTCCCACACTGTTCTTGGCTATATATATATCTTTTCATGAAAGTGGTGCTGGCAAAACATCCCCTGCCATCACAGGCACTGACAGCTGAGGCAGCCTGGAAATGCCAGTTAATTTGGCCATTACAAACTTTATACTAAATTTTGTCTCCTTTTTAGGGACGTTGCAAGGATAAAGTGGAAGAGGGGAAAAGGCTGGCTGGTGGAGGACATGACATGGGTCTGCTCATGGTAATTCAAGCATGGAAAAAGCATCCTACTAAACGTAGTGATAAAATATACTGAAGAGGATTGGTGGCATTTACTATCAATTTTGTGCTTATATTTTAGTTTCGTTCAGTGTGACATTGTCTGAAGATTTCACAGATACCAAGGAGTACAGTCTTGCTGGAGCCTGAGGGGCAGAGAGGCACCAGAGGAGCAGGGAATAATAACCAGGTCTCCTGCTTCATAGTCCCATATTTACATTAACATTTTTCTTCTCCTTCTTTTTGTATGTCATAGTGACATTGGTGCTGCTCTAAATGCATGAGAAAAAATGAGATTTGTGACAGGAAGGTAAAGCTCAGCAGAGGATTGTACCAACACGGGTAGGATGGATAAGGATCTGCACAGGTGCAGAAACATTTTCAGGGATCTGGTTCCCCCTTTTCAGCATCAGAATTTAAATGGAACAGGCAAAACCTGGTTGCGTAAAGGTTTCAATTTACTTTCTCTCTCTTTATATATCGACTTGAAAATTGCTGGTTTTCTTCCTGGGTAAAGATGGTATACATGCTCGTGTTTCCAGACTTTTTGTAGTACAAATCCCTTTGTGTTTCCTTTGAGCCATTTCAGTAACACTCATGGCTGTGGATGTGCCTTTCACAGAAGCCTGACGGGTGCACACACCTTTTCCTTGCATGGCCACATATTTCCTTATCTTTTTCTTTTCCTGCTTTTCTTCTTACAAGTAAGCAAAAAGTAATTTCCTTTTTTTTTTTTTTTTAAATTTATTGTTTACAACTGGCGCATTATTTATTACGCTCAGTTCTTAAATCTATCAGAATTTTATTTGAAAGTCTAATTTGCCTAAGGGCTGGACCCTATACTTTTATTCCCTCATCCAGTGCAGAGGCAGTGTTCTCTATCAAAGGATGCTGTTGGACCGGATTCAGGAAAGATTCCAGGTCAGCTTCAGAAGCCCAGGGTTGGGCAGTGAGAAGGAGCTGGCTGTCCATCCACCTGGGCTCCCTCATTCACAAAGAGGTGATTCTGGGCCACTATGTGATTGCAAGGGGAAAGCTTTATTCAAAACAGTAATCCTCAGGTGCTTGCTAGAGCCAGCACAAGGAATCCCTTTCAGAAATAATGCTGTGCATTCCTAGAGGTAGCACAACTATCTGTGTGTTCTTGGAATTTGGTCCCTGGAGCATGGCTGAAGCCTTCTGAATAAAGGAAATAACAAGTCTGATTTAGGAGAGGAACCAGAAGAAACAGCTATTACTGATAAGAAGTTATTGAAAGCAAAGCCCGGGATCCCATGCCAGTTGGCACGCTGAATTATCGACCAGATTTTCATCAAAAGGACTTGGATCATTTTGAAAAGTGATGCAGGAACATGTACTCGAGTTCAGATATTTAATGATCTAGAGCTTTGTATTAAATAACTATTCAGCTGCAGTTACCAAGTCAGTCCTGCCCACCTTAAATTCCTTTCCCTAGCTTGGAGCATTGTAAACTTGGTGAAAAATACCACCTTCCTCTGTGTACATTGTAAAAAAATAAATTATTAGCTTTTTAGAAATGATGAACAGTTGAATTCACAGTAATTGTCTGTTACATCATAACTTGCATTTACAGATTCCCACTGTGATACAAAAGCTGAAAGTATTTTTCCTTCAGCTGGCTAATGTATTCAGAGTCTTTTAACTATGGCTGGAAGTGATGAAAACATGTCATTTTTCTGACATGTATTCTCAACCAGGAACTCTTTACTTGTCTTTTGCAAGTACAATAGACTGTCTATAATAATATCTTAGCTCTAGCTGTGGTATTTTTGAAGCAGATGCTCATGTTAGTCATCAACTCTTGCACATATTAGTATGCCTCGGATACACCAATATCTCATTGAAGGCAGTGGGGGTTTTCACTGCACGGGTACATTCTGACATGAATTGGGGCTGCATTATCCAGCCCCTTGTGTCGAGGCCTGTGCCCAAGGCAGAATGTGAAACACTCCCAGAGAATGGAACAAAAGGAAATTGCAAAATTTATCTAAATCATATTTGTTGGTGGCAATCATGGTGCATTTGGGAATGGCTTCCACATGAACTCCGCTTTCCCTGGGTTGTGAAATTTGTTATGGAGAATTAACATATTTTTGCCTTTTTATTTTTTTTCTTAATGGAAAGAAACAACAATAGAAGGATTTCTCAGATATTGCCATTTTGTGTACGATTTCAAACCCTTACATTACAATTTTATAGCTGTTCCTAAAGTCAGCTGGAGCACTTACATATTTTAGAAATTATGACTTGTTTGGGGCACTGTATTGGCACTGAGAACGAGCAAAATATAAAGAGAGATAGCAACAGAGGAATGGGTATGTACAGTAGCATACAAAATGTTCAATGCACACAAGAAAACCACTTTTGTAATACCATGTCTCCTTGCTTTTAGCTTTGACAGCCCACACTTGTGCTCCGGTGGGCTGCCCCATCTTTTATAGATTCTGCTGGATTCCAGCTGCCCTGTGACCTTGTTCTTCCAACACTGCCCAGCAGCATCTTCAGAGGTGAGCTCCCTGGGCAGTGGCAGCACAATCCTTCATCCAGACCTGAAGCACAACACCTGTGTGCCCATTTGAAATGCCCTGGGTAGGGGAATTCTGAGATGGTGTTGGTCAAATGCTGGGAATTGCCTAAAAAGAAAGGATATTGCTGCAGCAGAGACAACTGCTTTTGAAGCAATTTTCTGGCCCATACAGCTTCAGGTCAGTTTTGGTTACGGGTGATCAAAGTTTAGCCTGTGTATTTTCAATTATTTGCTGGAAATAGTGCTGCATATGACATCCGTGGAAAGGAATTAGTTTGGTTGCTGGATGGTAAAATGATTATTTCAGGTATTGTCACTTTATCTTTCTCCTGTGAGCACGGATTTACATATCTACAGAAAGAGCAGTGGAGAATTACGATTTCTAGAAACGTTTGCCTTCTAGCTGAAGCCGCAGTGAAATGATTAAATTCATCTTAAAATAGGGTTGTTCAGAAAGTAAGCTGACAGAATGGAGAGGGTTCACTACAGGGCTACGAAAATGATTCAAGGTTTGGAAAACCTGCCACGTATTTAGAGGCTTAATTAGCTCACTCTTCTTTAAAAGAAAATTACCATGTGATCTGATCAGCCTACAAATACTTATTTTGTCATTCCTAGTGACAGCTCCTTTCTCTTTCTCACAAAAGCATAACAATATCCAGCCAAACTACTCATTGCTTGAAAATAAGAAACAACATTTCTAATTAGATTGATAACTAGATAACTGTCCAAAAGCAGAATGGATACTTGAAATCTTTAATTCAAGACCATTGACTTCCTAGAAGGATGAACTTAGCTCGAACACAGGCTGATGAGGGCTAAAGGACACTCACCACCAAGGACATCCAAAAGATCAGTCTGAAGGAGGAGGTGAGATGACAACAATTACTTCTGCCCTTGTAATCTGTGACTGTGTATAAGGGAGATGGATAGGCAGTAGAGAACAGAGCTTATTTGGAATAGACACTATTTTACAGCCTACTAAAGACTTCAAGGCCGAAGTGAATACCCTAATAATGGCAATTAAGGTAGAGCTGGCTATCTTTCCAGGTTAGGCTTTTGAGTTAATCATGCAAAGGTCATTACTAATGCCACTCAAGCACAGCAGACATGTAAAGCCACCTCTAAACCACCTCTGATAAAAATGGGTTGCACATCTTATCTTTCCAACAAGTCAATTAAAAAGGTGTTATTTTTGTCAGCTGTACAGTTGTTCTCATTTTATTTTAAGGAATGTCTGCTTTAGAATATAAGGCCCATTCCTACGGATCTAAAATATTTTACTGGAATTTCAAGCATACAAACAGAAGTTACTTGAAATTGTGTCAATTAAGAAAATATGGTATTGCTAAGTTTGTTTAACTTTTCCTTCAGAAAAGTAAATAAATACTGAAGTGAGATAAATAGATACTGCCTCAGTAGGCAGGCAGGCAGACAGAGAGAAATAGAATAATCTTGGAAGTCTGCTGCATAGAATGGGTAGATTGACTATGAAGTATAGCATAAAATGTGATTGTTTAAAAAGGAAGCCAATTACGCTTCTGTTTTGAAATACAAATCTTGCAATCTTATTCATAGATCTGCTACCCACTATTCCATGCAGCTTGCAAAATTCTTGATGAAAAAAAATATTTTTTTCATCTCTTGTGGAGAAGCTGTTTCTATTCAGATGCACAGGAAAAGTTCTAATTATTAAACCTTTCCTCTCTTAGACTGTGCTCCCATTGCATGACGTTCTGTCCTTCAATGGCCTTTTTCCTTCATGTTTTCTCCATAATTAGGAAGAAGGCACTGTTTGAGTCTGTGCTGGCAGAGCAGGACCTGCATTGTCAGGGCTTGAGTCTTTTGCAGAGGATGAGTCTCTGCTGTGCCTCCGCAAGGAACTTGCTGCCAATTATTTCCAGGGAAGAGCCATCTCACAGTAAACATCTCTCTCTTAATGGTGACAGACTTAGTTAGGAGAGTGAAATAATAAATCTCGTAGAAACAGGGAGCTGACCAAATTATTGAAGGAGAAATCAGTCCTGCCAGGTGCTAAGAACTTCGGTGACAACGCAAAAATCTCCAAGCCCCAGAATAAAAGTATTTTGCATTTTTAGAGCATTTCATGTCTTCAAGATGCAGAACAGATGTTTCTTAATTCTTCTAATGGTTCTGTGAAGCAGGTCAGCATTATCTCAGCTTCACAGATGGGCATGGAGTACAGAGAGGTTGAATGATTCGTCTCGGCCCAGGGTATGAATCACTGTCAGAACCAGGAATAGGATTCAGCAGCTCTTGGGAGTACATGCACATGCTGAAACCACTCAACCACACTGTACCCATCGTAAGAAATGGAAATTAATTTTTAATATTCCTGTTTCTAAAGCGAGATTTTGGATTTCAGAAAAATTAAATATTTATTTCATTATGTATGACTTCATAAGCCTATAATTTATACCAGATAGATTTATTGGCTTTATTTCCCCATGACAATTAGATAGTCCTTGTTGATCTAATGGGTTTGTGATTTTTAGTGATGTATCCATCTGCCCAAAGAAACAGCATTACTTGCCTCTTATGTACTTAGGAACAGACTTAAATGGTACGCACATAAAAATCTTATGGAGCTACAATATTAAAATGAAGGGGTTTTCCTTCCCCTAAATGCAGGTTAAATATACTAAATTAATTAGTAACTACTTCAGTTTTCTAAGCAAATTTAATCCTCTGATATTTATCAGGCTGGCAGCATTGCAATCTTCTATGTACTTAAAATATTGAGTATTTAAACTGCGGATATGTTGCAATGATACCAGCAGATTGCAAAGAGTTTGCAAACATTAATTAGTTTGCCTTTACCAGGAAAAAAGCTGCGCCCAGTGCCTCGGGCTGGATGGTGACTCAGCCCCGTGTGCAGGACAGTGACTGACACTGGGAGAGAGAACATTTCAGACTGAGACAACTGCAAAGAGAGGTTTTCCCTTAATCCCAGCAATCTCCTTTTGCTTCAGAACCTCCTGAATTACTTCACTGCTGGTACTATGTTACTGAAGCCTCTGCAGCCATGGTATCACCATAAACGTTAAAGCGAAAATTCTCGTCCTTTTGCCTGGCCAGCCTCAAAATTCATTTGTTTCCATCACTCTTTTCTTTTTTTTATTTTTTAAATCAAAAATATCCTTTCCCAGAGCCACAGGGCTCCTACTTTCCCTGGGCAGAAATTATTCTCAATCTCCTTGCCCAACAAGTCAAAGACTCCTCCTGTTTCACAGGCCAGTCTTGAATTCTAAGCATTTTTTTTTCCTGGGTGAAAACCACAACTAACTGCATCTTCTTTTGTATAACTAGTATGTAGGAAACTGTGAAAACTGTGGCACTGAACACAGAAAACCTAAAGAGCATCCTGACCTTTTCCACAAATGAACATTGCATTTTCAGCTAAAATGTAAAAAAAGACTAAGCATTATCATATTTTTCATTCCTGCATTATTATGTTCATGATAAATTTGGGGAATCCTGCGGGTGTATTCAGCCAGAAAGTCAAAAGTAGGGCCTTGCCGTGTAGTTTTGAATAAATGTGTCCTTTAAAGGTTAAGTACAGAGGAAAGGATGTAACATTTTTGTTCAGTTACACTAATGTTTTAAAGGCAGCATTACTGTCAAGCCAAATAACATCTTAGGAAAAGACAAGGATTGAGGGAGGCTGAAAGAGTGACCCAGAGGAATCTCTATATAAATACAGGAAAAAAAGACAACAGCAGAAAGGGTGAATGGACTAAATTGTGAATGGATATATTGGTTGTGATCCTGCTTTTGCTTCTTCTTTCTCTTTCAGTCCCAAATTAGACTTCATCCATCTGGGTGCACATGCCCTGCTCGCCAAATTTCTGCTTAGCCTTGCAAGGATCAGAACTAATTACCCAAGCAAGAGATTCTCATCTGTTCCCCTCCCTTGACCTCCCATCGGCGCTCTGTTCCTCTCCAGACAGCCTGTGCACACACAAGAGCCAGAATCTGGCCAGCCTGCTGGCAAAGGGAGAAGAATTTAAAAGGGAGAAAAGAAATGCAGATGGCTGAGAACCACCTGTCAAGGATTCCCAGGGTGCAGACAGATTAGTGGTGCTATTTGTGGTCGCAGTGGATGCAACAATCTCTTCCCCACAGCGCTTGACGGGGACGAGTTGCTGCTCCAGGGTGCGTGGTGAGAAAGGTGGTTCCCCTTTTCCTTCACCTGCTCCCTGGCACATGGGGGAGACACATTTAGAGCCAAAATGGAGAAACGAAGCTGTTTATGAGAGTCAGTGTGTTCTTCACTTCACAGGAAATTTCTCTTATAATATGTTACAATTTTTTCCTTTGTCTTGCACGATGTATGAAGGGCCATCCCACTGTGGCTGGTTTGACAGCCATATCTTTCTTGTTTATAATACAATTTGACTGACAATAAGTCAGGGAACTGTGATTTGAACTCCTCATTGTGACTGGCCTGACAATAATCTCTTTCTCATTTATAGTGCCATTTGATTGACAATAAGTCAGGGGATTGGCAGCTGCTTAGGGTTTTTTTTTTCCCTGAATGTATGTTTCTAGCTAAGGCAAGACATCTATTCCTAAATAGTTTGACAGATAATTTGTACAAAATTCTGGAAGGGTGATACTCCTCAGCATTCTTATTAAAATATTATTGTTCTTTGGCTTTGTACCAATTTCACTTTTAAGATGATGGTTTTCCTTCTTTCTCCTGTGCCAGTTGTGTCTCTATTTTTCATCACCATTATTAAAGCATTATAGAATTGCAGTTTATGTGTTGGTAACTGTTACATGTGTTCTTGACAATTTTTCTTCTTAACAAGTATGAGAAAAGCTATTATCTGCTTTGCAGAATCAATGTAGATGTGCTATAATTGGGAGCTTTGGGGAACTCTTTTCGTGGTTCTGCTCGTGTATTGTTAATTGTAGTCAGTCACTTCCAGGATATTTTCTTTATTTTTATAGAGAAGGAATTCTGGCACTCACTGTGCTGATGATAATTATCATCTCGAAAGAAATACACTTTCTCTGACACTTGGCACAACTCTGCCTTCCACCAGTGACTCTCAAAGCCAAAACCAGCACAGTTTGTGGTGATGTAATAGCAAGGGGGTAGTTTGCAGTGACCTTCTTCAGAACTTGGCCAGGAATCAATGCCAAAATGGCCCATGAAACACACCCTGGGCAGTAGAATAACAACCTGTCAGGCTGCCTAATGCATCCGTGCCTTCCCTGCAATGTCCAAAGGCAGAGGAAAGTGCGAGTATGGATGGAAAACAGAGATCCGAAAGAGCATTTTTAGCTGGAAAACAAAAAAAAAGCCCCAAACCCACAAACATATATTTGCATATTAGTGCTGCTGTGCAGTTTCAGTCTGATCATTAGGGGCTCTCAATTGGATATCCCTCATGAGTGCAGCCACTGTGGAGGCGGGTTGAAGGGCAAGGGAGAAGGGTTCATGGGCAGGAAATCAATAATGGTGCAATTCCCAGGATGAGGCAGCAGATTCTGCAGCCACTTGTAAGTCCATTATTCACTTCAGTGCCAGTGTCCATGGCTATAAAGAGCATATTTTTAATACCCCTCTAACCCCACACAAGATGCAGTTAATATAGCTACAGAGAAGGACTAGTTTATATTTTTTGCAGAGCACCCATGAATTTTTTAACTGAAGGGATATGATCTCTGCATAGTTTAAATGTCCCACTTTCACATGCAAATATTTTGTATACAAATACTGGGGAGATTTTCTCTAGTCACTAAGTAAATATTCTGCTCAGAAGCAGTTTCAAAATTCTTCATAGGGAGTCCAGTCAGCTACATCATTTGAATATGCTTGAGGGACTGAAGACTGAACAAGCAAAAGCATAAATTGCATTTGAGCTACTGAAGAACAAGAAGTAGAACAGGTACGTTTGTGTCTGTGCTTGTTACTAAAGGATGAAAGTGTGAAGAAGAACTTTAAATTGGTACTGGAAATACATTAGATTTTAGAATTCTAATGCAAAAATATTCAGGAGAACAAGAAGCCTAATATGAGAGCTAAAGGCACTAGGCCAGAGGATTGAAATGTAGAGTTTGTTCATGGTGGAGAGAAAAATATTTATTCCTTGTTTTCTATTCCAAATAAATTTCTTTCTCATGCTGTAATCTCATCCTGCTGTTTATCTCAATCTGTGACTTTTCTTATTCCCTTTTCTCTTCTAAAAATCATGAAGCTGGTGGTGTATTTAATCAGCCTCTTTCCTAGATGATGCCAAACAGGGAGCATATTCCCATGAAACACTTGAGCTGGTGAATTCCCCCAGTTAAATACCACCATTTTAAACAGGGAAGATTAACACAATTAAAAAAAAAAATCAAAGGGAACAGAATTATATTTCAAAGCTACTCCAGGCTAACGTATCACAGCGCTGAGATCCGTGCTCACACAGAGAGCTGCTGGCCTCAGGCAGGCTAAATAAAACGTGTTTTACATCTGGATCAGAGTTAGAAAAATCTTAATACTGCTATCGTTGCTTGTTTTTTTTTTCCCCTGAACAAATGGTGAGGAATATAGCAGCCAGTGTTGCTGTGGTATGGCTTTCATAAAACAGAATGGCTGTGTTTTCTCACTCCTCTTCACTTATGCCACTATTGGGCAATCAGATAGGGATATTCACTATAAGTTTTTTTTTTATTAGCTGCTGGGGGTCTGTTTGGGGCACAGTAGGGCCAGCTGTGGGGTAGAAGCAGACACAGCTATTCATCTTTCCAGATCCATTTAAAGTGGTTCCTACTATAGGAGTAGGAGCTGAAACAGCTCTTTCTCTGAGGTAGAAAACAGACGCATCTATGAACTCTATTTTTTTCATTCTGGGTGTGCCCTAAACTATACTTTCAGTAGTAGTTAAATTTTTTAAATTTTGTTAATTATGGAGCCCCCCATTAAAAAGTGGAAAAATGGACCATTTGTCCTCTGGTGGACTATAATGGAAGACTGTAGTGCAGGAAAGAAAGATACAGGACTAAAATTGGAAGCCCTTAATTTTTGAATTATGAACTCTTTCCCAGGTGATTGTATGAAAAGTGAAAAGTAAAATAGCAGCTGTGGTTAGACAGCAGAAGAACATGGAAACCCAGCTTCCCTGTTCGATGGGCTGTTCCTAGGGAATACTGCTTAAAGTAAATATGCAAAGACATCAGCAAAATATGGTGTATTTATTGTCTTCTCTCTAAGAAACTGCCAAAGAGCTTCCTCTGATTTATTACAATTATTAACATTTAGCCATTAGAGTATCACAGGTAACAGTTATTCTTGTTTCTTCTCAGTACTTCCAATTATCATGTCCAAGTTACATGTTCACAGTTTCAAATGACAAGGAAATTCTTATCTGTGTGAAAACCTTTTCCCTCATCCTTGCGTTACCTCAAATACAGATTCTTGCCTGCTTGTATTTGATCTCATATAATGCAGCTCAGATAGTACAATACTTGGAAGGCAGGTTTGTGGGGTTTTTCTAAATTGGTAGCTACCATTTTTTGTATTAATGTTTCACTTTTAAGGAGGGAAAGAATGCAGTTAGGCAGAAGAGACAGTTTTCACTCTTTCCACCACTACTGGTTAAACATACTCACGGTACATGATTGAGAGAATTGACTTTCAGCTCTGATAGGTTATAAATAGGAGGCATTGTCATCGTCTAGCTGTTCTTCTGCAAAGGAGAGCTAACCAAGTAGATTAATAAAATATTGGCATTAAAAAACCATTTTCAGTTAAATTTTAAATTAGCTGATGAAATATTTCTATAGCAGCCCTGTCAGCTCGTGCTCCAAGTCGTAACCTCTCCTGCTTGGTTTCTTTGGGTTCAGTTGGTTTGTTTTTTTTTAGTAAAATAAACCTTACCCCAAAGTCAAAATACCTGAGCTTGGGGAGAGTGTGAGAGTGTCTCATGCTTAGAGTCATAGATTCATAGAATGGTTTGGGTTGGAAGGGAGCTTTAAAGAGACCCCATCAGACTCCAGCTGGTTCTTGGGGTTCAGTTCAGATATGGTGTGGGGGCAGCCAGAGAGATGGGCATGGGAGGTGGTTTGTCCAAACTGGCTCTCTTGTGGCTGCTGCACTGCCCTTCTGTGCACAAAGAGGTGAGCAGAATGTCAAAATAGTCTGGGAGTTTGTGAATACCCTTAATGAGGCATTGGCTTTATTTTATACAAAGTACAATGTGTGTTATATAAGGTCTGGTATTTCAGAGACAGATAATTTAATAGTAATTTACCACTCTAACATCAGCCAAAACATCTCTGTTTGGATTTTAATTCTTCTCCAGCTAAGGGATGACAGCAATGAAGATTAAAGCTTTTTTTACTTCTCTTTATGATCTCAGCAAAGTGCAGATTTGAAACACAGAAAAAGGTTGACCTTCACATTAACCTGAATTTCTTTTCCTGTTTCGTCTTGAACGTATTTTATTCTCTTTATGCACAGTGGGGCTCTTTTTTCATGTGCTCTGCTGTTGAACAAAATGCCAAAAAGATGGAGTGTGCACTTTTACATCAAAGAAATGATGAGACCATGAAAACTCATTTCCCTTGTGACTTCTTAAATTGTTGCTAAGGAATTGAATGTGTCTGTTTGAAACAATGTGTCCCTTTAAATTCTGTTTTCTTATTTGTCTTAAAAAAGAAAACCACTGTTTCATTTAGATCATGATCCAAAGGCCACTGAAGTTAAGAAAAGATTCTTAGTTACTGCAGTGAGTGGTAGGTCAGATTTTTCAAGTATTTCACTATGTAAAACCCAGAACCGACAGTTTTAAAAAGAATTGGTTACCTAGAGGGGAAAAAATTGCCTGGTGTATTTTGTTTATTCAGCTAGTTAAAAATCTTACCTTCAGATGGGCAAGAACTAAGTGAATTCCCTTCTTACTGCACAGAATGGATTTGACAAGGACAAGAAAGGTCAAGCTGTACTTAAATTCAGAGAGCCAAACCAGAGAAAATATTGATTTACTTCAGTTTTTCTCATACATAAAGGTGATGTGAGGTAGAAGCAAACACAGTAACAAAATCCACAACATAAACTCTCTTGGAGGAAAACCGTTTCCAGTGCTGCACCACAGTTTTGGATAATCCCTCACTGCTGGGATGAGTGATTTATCACTGCTACAGTCCAGGAAGTTGCTAGAAATGGTTTTGATTGGAGTGAAAGGCATTGTAAAGCAATTAAGTTCTGACTATTAACAAAGCTCCCACAGGATTCATTAATTTTTAAAAGTAGACAAAGACTGCATTTAGTAGCTGTAGAACTGTGGCTATACCAAAATATGGGAAAATGCTGCACCATGTCCATGCTGTTGTAAATATTCCTTATCAGTTTCCAGAAAAAGGTTGTGAATTTCTAATTTAGAAAAGCATTTAAGCATATGATGAAATTTCTTTCATTTTGACTGGATTTAAATTAAACAAACAGCTAAGCCCTTTGCTTAATAAGGAGCAATTTGAATATCTGCTTATAGCCCAGGTTCAGATTTCATTGAAATTTCCATTCCTCTGAATTGGAGCCATAATCCCCTGAATCGTCATGGTATTTTTTGGATCTAGAATCCATAAAATTTCACTTTCCTTCCAGACACAAAGCAACCTTCTTAAAGATACCTACAGTGCATATCAATGTTCCTTTCCAGAGCTCCAGTCTTGTGCTCTCTTTAATTTACAGTGTATTTCTCACTCCCAAGGCATGTAGTAATTTAAGCAGGTGATTTTACAGCTCCTCAAAACAGTGATTGCTTACTCTACTAGTTCAAAAGAAATCCAGGGCTGGAGAAGATCTAAACCTTCTCTGTGCAGGTCTCTACCTCTGGAGGTGCTGAACCGCTCCCTCTCCCCTCTTCTGTACTCCTGTCACACTCCCAGCCAGTTTCTGGTTGGTCAGACTCTATTTTATGCCTAGAAAGAGTCACTCTCTGCTATGATCCCATGCCAGGATAGCACAACAATGGAAAAAACATTGCTACCAGCAAAATATGTTTGACTGTTTCCAAAATGCTGGAGTGAGCCAACAGTCCGTATCAAAGCCTTTGCAAAGGCATCAAGCCAGTTTCTCAGATTCCATTGTTTATAATCTCACTTCAGTTATTTCCCAACAACTCGGAAAATATGTGACTGCTTTTGTATCTGAAACGAGTTTGTCCAGTGCCAAAGTGAGAATAAGGGATATTTACAAAACAAGGCTATCTAGCATGACTGGCAGTCTTTAGCACTGATTAACTGAGTGGCTCTAGCAGTTCTGTTACTGAAGATATAGCAACTATATTCTGAATTACATGGGGTCATTGATCTGGGTTGTGGTTTGTTGGGTTTATGTTGTTCTTTTTCCTGGTAAAATAGGTCTGAGCCAAGTGGTTGGGCCAGGTTTTGTTCCACATTACTGGTTCTGAATCTGTTAATGCAGCAGATGCAGGAATATGGGTTCAGAGAATCATGAAGAGATAAGTGGGCAAATTTGCTCAATGCTGCTGATTGCAGAGCTCCTTGTGCTAAGCATTTATTACCTGGTAAGTAGACAGAAAAAGCCCAAATGTACAGGTAATTTGTTAAAAAGCCTTTCTTGTAAACTGCACTGAAAGTGGGTATTTTATACTATTACTTACCAGTCAGAATATCATAACTTTGGTTTCAAATCCAAAGAAAGCAGGTACTCATTTCCAACAATGTTAGATACTGCAGCCTTGATTCCACAGGATGGAAGGTCCCTGGCTTCAGTGTTCTTGGAAGCAGAAGAAAAGCCGTTTGGAAGGAGAAAAAGAAACTATCAGAAGATCCAGTGTTCATTTTTAAACCAGTAGGTTGTGTTTAAAATCCCGCCTTGGTATTTTTCTTTTGCCATCAGAAACAAGTATATATATCTAACAAGTTCATACCTTTCAATCTAAGAAAAATTGACAGCCCTCACATGTTGAAAACCTGCTATGCCAACAGCTGAACTCTCCAGACTTCCAGGAGTAATTTCATTACAGATGTTCTGCTGATAGGTTTTTTTCTTTTAAAATAATGCTGGTTTCCACCTGGTGAAACATTTGGCATTTTTTCTAATGTGTAATAACATAACCACTGCCATTGGGTTTGCTACCCACTTTTCATCATCACTAATTTTTTGGGGTAAAATATTTCAGTAAATACAGGGTGAGGTTATTTTTTTTTTTTTTTCAGGCTACGAAATTACTTTAAAGAAGAGGGAAAAGATGAACTTCCTGCAGTGAGGCTGGTAAAAATTGTTCTGCTTTTTACAAAGTTCACCAATGCCTTTTGATTAGAACTAAAAGTGAAAAATCCGACTAGCTTGAGAGCCTTAGAGACAAAATTCCTTCAGTGAGACAGAGAATGAAGAGGGAGTTCAGGCAGCACTGTGAACTTCTGCAGAGTCTCAAAATGTGCTTCTCTGGAAGAGCTGTTTCTAGGTAAGGGCATTTGTCTGCAAACATTCCTTCCACCCAGCTACTTAACTTAGCTGTTGTCTTTTGCCTCCAGCTAGTCTGGTGGAAGGTGTCCCTGCCCATGGCAGGGGGGTCGGAACTACATGAATTTTAAGGTCCCTCCCAGCCCTAACCATTCCATGACTTCCTTTAGGACCTTCAGTAACATTTATTGCTTCCATACCTACTTAGCCATGCAGCTGAGAACAAGACCAATCCTTGCCTTGCAGGACAGAAGATTTTCATATTCACTAAAAAAAAGAAGTCTACAGAGCCACTATGTCCTGAATATCTCCACAAGAGGAATATTTTCAAGAACTTTCCAAGATAACAGCCTAAAAAATGCGACATCTGAAAGAACTGCAAAGCATTTGCATAGAAATGATCACAGTATTCCATGGTGGCCTAATTTTTGCCTGTGTTTTAGGATCTTTATGAAAATTCCAGGGCTGATTACTATATTCATTTCATGAAAATAGTAGAAATGTACTGAGTCAGTGCATTAATCTCCTCACCGAATCATAAGGAAATATTTGTCTCAGTTATCCAATGGTAAAAATTATATTGCTTAATTTCTTAATCTTTAGTGCATGTAATAACGCAGAAAAAACACTTTGCAAAGTGCTTTCTGTCAAGGAAATTCCAGGCCACGGTAAGGGAGTGCACTTTGAAATAATGAAAAGCATCATTTGGGGCTATTCAAAAAAGAAATACTTAGCGTGTTTATGAATGTTAAACTCTAAATCTGTTAGTTATATGCTAGTAAAATTATATGCAGACATATAAAAAGGGAGCATGCTCAGCAACTGAGGAAGAAGTTGTTATGACACTTAGGACATGTTATAACTAGAAGAGAATCTTTACTGTAGTTGCATTTACCAGTGAAGAAATTAAAAAAAAAAAAAGGAAGACAAAAAAGATAAAAGGAAAAGGAAAGTTAAATAATAAATTTAATTTTGCCTTAGAATCAATTCCCTTTCTGAACAAAGGAATAACTGTCAAAGTGGATTTTGGAACAGAGTTGTGAGAGATGTTAGAGACCAGTCAGAGGTCTAGAAAATATGATGTCTGAAGAAAGACTATGTGAACTGGGACTCTTTTAGATTAAAAAAGAGAAAGCCAGGGCTAGGTGACCTCCCTTCCAGCTTTATATTTCTATGGAAATAAAAGGATCTGAAGGAGGGTCACTGCATCCGAAGACACAATCCTATCTTTCAGGAAATAAAAATTGCTTCTGTATAGAAGTTGAACTGCCACCTAACCTACAGACTTACATAAAGAAATAAGGGGAAATTAGTTTCCTTTTACTCCCAGAATAAGCAGGAAAGCGACGTGCATGGGACGGCAAGATTTTGTTTTTACGCAGGCGAGTGGGGTTTTGATTAAATTCTGCCTAGAGTGATCTTTGTCTGTTGCTTTGTTGTTTTGTTAATATTTATTATACAAATATTTAGCTAACAGATCAGATGATACTTGAAACTTTGTGGTGTTAAAAATATTATTAATGTGGTATATTTATTATTAATGTGGTATTAATATATTATTAAATAAATAACGGTTTTTTAACTGTTGGTGGTAGATGTGTTTACAAATATCATCACAAAGAGCACCTGGCCACCCCAGCAGGTCCTGACAACCCAACTTTCTAGCAAGACTGCTCATCAATTATACACATGAAGTATATTCCATCTGGCCATATACTTTTCACTGGGCTAATGAATGGTGTTTTAATTTATGAAAATCATCCTTATAACAGGGAAAGGACTCTTACAAACCATCAGATGAAAGGCAGAGGAAGGTGAGCTCATTCAAACCTGGTATAAACTCATTGGGAAATTCTCTGTTCACTGTTCCCCAAATAGTCTGTGATAGCATCCATGGGTCCTTTCTTTTTGCTTTGCTTACAGGAATGCACAGAGGTGCCTTTTCTTTTTGGGTGGCAGGGGGTTTTGCATACGTGATGTTGTGAGGACAGGTAAGCAGAAGAGGGGGAGGATGAGTAGAAGAAAGGGTGCATTGCAAAGGCTGTTGTAGGTTTTGAAATTAAATGCAGATACATGGAATTCTCTGACTTGCCCATATGGAAAATCAGTGGTAGAATCGAGCCTAGTACTCAAATTTCTTGTTTAGTGTTTATTCTCTGCCATGGTTCCTCAAAATCAATCCTGTCTTTCTTCCTTGACTGTGTATATATATTTAGGCTTCTACTGTGCTTTCCTTCTGTCCAGTGCAATGAAGAATTAACAGTATAGGAGGTTTTAAATAGGATGTTTTTCCAGATTGTGTTTGTTTTTAGCTCATTCTTTTTAATCCAGCGGGAACACTGAACATGTGAAATTGTTATTATCTTCAGTTTTTTAGACGAAGAAACATTCCAAATCTTACTGGCTCTGTTTCTGAGAGATTCTATCAATGTGCTTCATCCTCTGGACAGGTGGTACAAAGAGTTGTATAAATCTGACACATTTGTGCTTGTATTTTTTTTCCATTTTATTCTTGAGATTCTGCCTGGGAAGGAGTTGTTTTAAAAATTCATTATTATTTGATTGCAAGTTGGATGTCAGCCAACTAAATTTTTGAATTTGAAAGAAAATGCAGCATCAGCTTCTTTGGAACTATAATGGAATGAAACCCTCCAAGCACTCATTAAAAGGGCTTCTGACGTCTAGCAAAATTAGATGAGGTGTAAATCACAGAACTACCATATGTGGTTTGAAATGGAATATTTAATTCTGTAGAATCCAAACCCAAGGCTAAAGGGAAATTTAACTACACCAGCATAATATTTTGATGATGGAAGAAGTAATACCATTTTAGATGTTTTATACTTAAAGTTTAATTTTAAAAAGTGTTTATTAAGGGAATCTCCATTGATATCCACGTTGTTATCTGGCATATAGGCAAATGCTTGAGGAATAATACTAAAGTACAGTAATGACTTTTCTCCACTGAAGAGTTTCTAAGGGCTGTAAAAATATTACTGGAAAATTTTGATTGTAGAAGCATGATCATAATAATGATTTCTTCCTTTAGCTTCCTTCTGGTAATTTTGTGCCCTTTGACGTAGCTCATATCAGGGTCAGTTTGCTATTGCTCCTCAGTCACTGAAGAATGGGACTGGTTCCATTGTGGAGGTGGAAGGGATCAGGAGCTATGAAACAGTTTTGCCTTCAATTTTCCTTATATTCAAAATGCAGCTCAAAAGTGATAGCTTTTTTCCAATAACTATAACAGTAGTATTATAAGTAAATATTTCTATTAATGTTCTATTCATTGACCTTTGTTAGGATTGGGGCTTCATTATGTTAATGCCATGCAAGTCTCAAAGAAAAACTGCCTGGCCTGAAGTCTTTGTAAACAGACAGAAGGAAAGGGATGTGGGTGCATCACCTGAATAAATAAATACACAGAAGAATGGGTCTCACTTTGTGACACATGAAGTAAGTTTGATTTTGATCCCTCGTGGCTCTATTTGAACCATGGTTTTGTAAAATTATATAGGGATTTTAGAAGTTTTTGCACTAATTTAAGTTGTCAGGCTGTGACTCAGCCTTTAACTGCACTTTTGAGAATAAAGGTTAGATGGTGTTGTTTTATCATTATTACTCTCTAAATGCCTTTATGAAGGCAGACAAGAATTTATTTCATATGCTGCAAAAGTGTAACCGCCCCAAAATGAAAATGAGTTGAAACAGAAAAACACGTTTGCTTTCTTGTTTATACTGCACATAAGAATTGAATACTTCTGTACAGAAATGCACTTCCTTGTGACGGGCTGGATGAATAGACTTTGATTCCTCAAAGAGAACTATTTGTTTGTCTCTTCAAGCCAGGCAAGGTGAGACTTATGAATTATATTTTAAGAGGAATCACTTTGAAGGCAAGGCAGAAATCATGTGAGAAAACTGTCATTTGAGAAAATCTTGTGCATAGTTTCAAATTTATTAAGAATAAAGACATTCTTCAGAAAACGAATGAGCTTTGAAAGATTCAGGATGTGCAGCTCTGTGCTGAGAATAAGGAAGAGATTTGGTTCCTTCACATTGTTCTCTGGAGTGGGGAAGTGGAGCAGTGGGAGTGTGTTGGGATCAAAGGATGGTTGGTAATTTATTTTGTGTCCTTTTCTACAGCTACTTTGATATCCAGTATAAGCTGAAATGAATAATGTTCATTTCTTGAGGAAAATATGGTGCATTTGAGAACCAGTGTTCAAATGAGCATTAATCCAGTCTGGCTTCCTTTGTGTTATCCAAAGCAGCAGCGTCTTCAGCTTCAGAGATAAGGGTAGGAAGACTGCTTAATTTCAAAGGTTTTCACTTTTATCTTAGTCTGGGAAATCTGAATACTTTAATGGGTTTAGGTTTTTAATTTAATTCCAGGTTGCTCATCATTTCACCTTTCAGCTGGGCTATGGAGATAATTCAATCATAGTTCCCTTGACAAGCCATCTGAATTACACTTATATTTCTCTGCAGATGTGAAAATCAGCTGCCATAATAGAGTGTGACAGACTTTTGCCTTCCCTTCCTCTTTCTCCCTTAATTTAGGGACTGTTCTGGTCTTGCTTCATAATGCAGATGTCCTCTGGCACAGGCATGTGAGAGACAGCCCTTGTATAAAATGCAGTGTGGTGGTTTTTTGCACAGACACAATGTCAAAAGTTTTGGAAGTAAGGCCAGAGAGCAGTCATTAGGCAAAGAAAATAATCAAATTTGCAAAACAAGTACGGTCTTGAGGTTTGGAGAGTGTAGGCTCTATTTTTGCCCAGAGTTCAAGTAATGTACTCATCTGTTTACATACTTTTTTCCTTCCATAATTCTTTTTCAAAAAGTCTCCTAACTTTTTTCCAGAGCTACCCTCTTGCTCTCCAGCACATAATCAGATCTTAACTTCTGATGCAAATACATGGACATGGAGGAGGATTTTCTGCTCTGATTCTTGGTCCCAAACGGGTGATCACGAAAGAAAAGAAGGTGAAGTCATAATTTCTTAAATGAATGTTTTTACTGTTAGACTTCACAACTTAGTTTTGTATGTGAAATGTCTTCTCTTGGAGGTACCCCAAGCAAGCTCAAGCTTTTCACAGGTTTGGCTGAATGCTTGCTAAAGACAACGTCACATTTCCATGCTCAGATGAGGTCTGTCTTTTCAATGTTCATCTTCTTTTTGAGGTCACTAAACGTGAAGAAGTTTTTCATCTCCCACATGGATTTCATCACCTCAGTTTTTATGCTGCCTCTGGAGGTGGAGACAGCACCAGCTGCTCAGCAGTTACAAGGGGGTTTGCTGGATTTAGAATTTCTCAGGCGTGAATTGCTACCGCCATTCCACAGAGATGTTTCTGCATTCTTTCCTTTGGGAAGCTGACTGTACTGCCAGCGTTTTCTTCTAGTTAAGAGGCAAGGAGCTATTGAAGGTACATAAAATAGTTTTCCCTCGAGGCCCTGCTGAAGTTACTCTGTTTATTCTCTTTAATTCTAGACCATACAAGCTTGTGAAAGCTCAGGGTTTAACCCTATCCTTTACGTGATGCGCTGTTGTTCTGCAAGTATAATTTTCTGATATTCTTCAGATATGAGCATCAATTTTTGCCCAAAATACTCACAGGAATACTATCTGTTATTTATAAAATTGGCATTCATTTTATATTTGGCAAGTGTTCATACCCAACCTTGGATGTCAAACAGCCTTTTTATTCGAGGCATTATTGGTGCCTTTCTGAAGACAATCCCTTTCAGCAGGGGAAGTAACACCTGGATATTTCTGCTTCATAAAGGCTGAGCCTAGAATGAGGTGTGTATGTAGATGAGGGAATGTGAACTGAAAAAGAAACAACCTAGAACAACTAAAAATTTTAAAAGTTTGCTACTGTGTGTGTGTTGTGAGCACATTCATGTTCGTGTGTGTGCACACGTATGTTTAAATTTTGACATTAGGGTAAAACTTTATAATATGCCTTAAATTATAGTGGCTTTTCAGCCAGTAAATGATATAGACAAAGTTTATTACAAAAAATATCTGTCAGTGTAATTAGAGATTTGCATTAATTAAATGGGTGGAAAGCAACTCAGACCAAATTATGATTTTTCTCACTTTCTTTTTTGGTAAATGACAAAGCAATCTTCCCCTAGGCTAGAAAACTGAGGGAAAGGAGGAAAATACAGAAGCACAAAATACAGTTATTTATATTGCAGTGTAAAGCAGTGTTGTGAAGTAAGAATATTTTGCATCAATTTTTTTTCCATGAGATTTTATTAAATCTTCCTTTTCTCAGGCTTTTTTATAGCCTGAAGCTATTTGTCTTTGTGGCATAACAACACTATTTGTAGTTGGAGGTATAACCCATCCAGAGTAGTTACTTTTCAGTGTGTGGCTCTCTTGATACTGATGCACAGGTAATAACTTTTTTTTTTGCAGTGATGAAGCCACAGATATTCTCTGTGAGACACAGTCGAAAATCACATTTCACAATCTTGTTTTGAGCATCATTTTAATATTTAATATGACCACGTGTGACTCTGACAGATGTAAACTGTGATACATGGGATTAATTTCAGTGGGCCAGATTCATGTCTCATCCTGTAATAGCAGTGGACAGTTAAAGTCAACGTGACTGGGAAAGGCACCTGAGAAAATGAAACTCCACCATCTGTCTTTGCTTCAAGTTGTGAAATTGCTTTTAGAGGAATTCAAGAGGTACAGATCAGTATGAGATGGAGCATTTGGAGAGGAAAATAGGTCAAAAACGATTGATAAGGCATTGTAATGTGGTATAATCCTTGTGGAAAACAGCAGTCTTCTGATACAAAGCAATGTAGAAGTTACTATTATTTCCAGCACAGATCTGTCCCATTTGAACTGAATATGAATATCATCATGCCGCTTGTGACTTATTCTGTGCTTCAGCATTTTTTCATTTTATTCTGCCTTGCTTGTGCTATTTCTTTATACTTACCGTTATATATGTATATTTTTTTCTATATTTCATGGTTTTCTTTTAGATTTTCAGATTGTTAAAGAATTCTTGATGCAATCATCCTTATTTTTGATGTACTTTTAATCTTTCCTCCATGTTAGGATAATTTGCTGTCCTGTCTTTATCTCTTACGTTCTTTTTTTTCCTTATCACTGCTAGATACTTGCATTTCCCTGAGCTATTTGAAGTCCATTACCCTTATTTTGTTAGTCGCAATTTAAAGGAAGAACGGAAGACTTATCATTTTTATTATCTTTTTCTCTTGAATTAACTTCCACTTTAAGATTCTCAACCACTTCCTCCTAAAGAATTAGAATTAAATCTAAAATAGCTACTTTCTATGTAATTTCCTCCACTCCGTGAAATAAAAAAGCAGTCCCTAGCACATCTGAAGAACTGAATAGACAACTATGTCCTGCCTTAATGGTTTTTCAAAGAGAGCCTCAGATAGTTGTATTCTCATCCTACTAGGGAATGTATTCCCATTCCAAAGAGGTCCTGACATTTAGGTCTTTGCAGTTTCTGCTCCTTGGATACCTCCAGTAGCTGCTCTATCGACAGAGCCTTCCGATCAGAAAAATCTTGGGTTTAAAGCTATCATTATGCGCACTTTGTCTCTCCCATTTTTCAACTGGTGTTCAACAAATATTTCTGTCAGGGTCTGGAGTGCATGTTCTTCGAGGAGCAATGAGGAAGCTGGGGCTGTTTAGCCTGGAGAAGAAGAGGATCAGAGATGACCTTGTCACTCTCTACAACTCCCTGGCAGGAGGTTGTAGTCAGGTGGGGGTTCAGCCTCTTCTCCCAGGCAACCAGTGACAGAACAAGAGGACAAAGTCTTAAGCTGCACCAGGGGAGGTTTAGGTTGGACATTAGGAAGAATTTCTTTACATAAAAGGTGATTAGACACTGGAATGGGCTGCCCAGAGAGGTGGTGGATTCACCATCCCTGGAGGTGTTTAAGGAAAGATGGGACATGGCCATGGTCTGGTTCACAAGGTGGTGTTGGGGCATAGGTTGGACTCGATGATCTCAGAGGTTTTTCCACTCAAATTGATTCTGTGTTTCTGCTTGTGGATCTGTACTGCAGGTGTTTGATGGCTCACTTTGCATTCTCCCTTTCTTAGAACCTTTTCAGTTCTCTCCTCACTCTCCTGCCCTCCTTGGCTTTGACCATACAGATTCCAAATCTATAACCTGAAAAGAGCAGGGCGAAAAGTCTGCAGGCTCTTTTCTCTGGCACCTTTTAAAACGGGTTCAAAGCCTTTGTCATGAGGAACAACTTGCCAGGCTGCTGAGAAGGTTTCCCTCAGCAGTTAGTCCCAGAGGGAACTATCCTGCACGTCCACCTGTGCAGCCAGACCTGCCCATGGCACATCCTGAGCCTCTGTCCCTGGCAGAGGGCACGGATAAGGTCAGCATCTCAACTCACAGCTCCTTCAGCCTCCCCCCTGCAGCACCACCAGTGCCCAGGTACACAAACAGGAGATACCACACGTGTCTTTGTGCTCGTCTGTGGCAATAAACCTTGTTACTTCACGGAAAAAACGTAATTCTTAATAATTATTATTTCTACCATTATCTGAAGCTATGGAAATTAATGTCTTCAGCTAATTAAATAACTGCTTGTGTGCTTCACAAAGTGTTATATTTATGCAAGAGAGTTGTTTCTTCAAATTACTGAAAGTAGTTGCATTGAATGAATACAATGTGCCAGTTAGATTCTTGGCATATAATGTCTGTTTCAGCATTAATACTGAGGGAAAATTTAATCTACTCCATTCTTTTATGACATCTAGAAGACAAGACAGGGATCAATGCATGCGTAGCCTCTCATTTTTGCCAATTTTATGCAAATCAAATGGCAAAAAATGAGCATAATTTTGTTCCATTATTCCATTATGCCTAGTACAATTATTGTTTCACTATCCTTGTTGCAGACTATTTTAAGTACTTGTTTTTCCATTTTTTGCAAGTATCACTTTCCAAAGTCTAATAGTACAACTATTCAAGTATTAACTGAAAAAAGAAAGAAGTAATTTTTTTAAATGCACAAAAGGAAAAAAACCAGGAAAATTAAGTAGGCTTCAAAAGTAGCAACTGGAAGGGAAAAGGTAATTTCAGGAAAAGCAAATAGTTTCACTGCAGTATTAAAAAACATACTGTAAAATTAAGTATCAAAGTATTAAGGAGGTTACCAATGTAGCCATTATTAAAAGGCTGGGGTTTTTTAAAAGAAGAGTAAAATCCACATGAGGTTATTTTGAAGTAGAATCACTAAGGCTAGGCAGTGTCACTCTAGAGGCGCTGAACTGTGATATTACGATGAAAATTGTATCAATCAAAATACTGATTACACTGCTGATTTAACAGTTATCCAACATTTACTTTTTTTGGTTGTTTTTTTGTTTTTTTTTTTTTTTTCAAAAGAGATGAAATTTGTCAGCCTGACAGCATGGACAGAGAAGTCATGCTCAAATAGCCTTGGAAGAAATTGGTGTAGGACTTACAAAGCTCCCGGGTAAAGTATAATGTGATGAGTAAGAACCAGTAAGCCACCAATAATAAATGCATTCTTCCTAAGCCTTGCAAAGAAAAAGTAGTGGATAGGAGAAAATCGGAGCAGACGGTTTATTTTTACTTTCAAAATATTTTAGTTAGGCTTTTTTTCTTTTTTAATATCATTCAGCAAACTAGTCAGAAAAATGTGGAAACCTCTGCTAAATTCTGCAGGAAGGGTGTAAATCCCAGTAAGGTCAGTGGAATTTCATTATCTTCTAAAAATTTTTTCAATATTTTGTTGAATCTATGAATAAAAAGAACAAATACAGAAATAAAGGTGACAATGGTATGAATCCCAAAGATCATGTCCTAATTTAGAAAAGAATGAGAGAAAATAACTCAAAGTAAATGCTTTCTCAGCTAGAAAAAGTCTAATAGAGGTGTCCCTTTGGGATCATTAAAGGGTATTGGATAAATTCAGTACAGCTACTAACGATGTGTAAGAAAGGTTGAATTGTGAGATGGAGCTTTGCTGACAAGGAAAAAATGCCCTAGCTTAGTCGAGATTAACCAAGATTGTGAAAAACTCCAGAAGGAATAGCAGGGAAAATGAAAGGCAGCAGAATGAATGCAGAACAATACTTAGCAGAAGCGACATTTGCAGTGGGAAATGTGAGTGCAGGATGCATCAAGGTTTCAGCATGGCATCCAATTACACACCTATTCAGTAGGAAGACTTCTAAAAACTTTGTATTTTAAAAAATGAGAGGTTCATACTAAGAGTCAAGATCGATGTCGGCAGATTAGTTCTGTCCTAGATGGAAATGCTATCAGATTGTCTGTTTAATTTTTAGCTTGCGTACAGAAAGAATACAGAAAAATATAACATGGTTTTATTCCCTGGCTTGGTAGATTTTTATTTGAAAGCAGAGAGGTGTTTCAAACAGCAACGTCATTATCAGAGCTGGTAGAACTTGGTGTTGTCCGGTCTCTGTTTTTCTGAAGCATCTTTCACCTTTAAATGGACCTGAAGCCAAATTGTAATTTATCCTGTTATTCTTCATCCACAGTCTACAATTTAAAAATAAGGGTGCAAAAATATCATTATTTTTTTTCTTCATGAAAAAATTCTGCAAAGGAACAAACATTCCAGTAGAAGTCTGGCTCTTTCTTTGTAGGATAGATTTTACACCTCAGCTCATGCATATGCATAGAAAATACAGAACTGAGTCAAAATATTTTTTCTCCAGATAAAAAATGGAAAAAAATGGAAAAAATAACATAAACATTAATTTCCACCTCTGTTGTTTTGTAGATGTTCCTGAGTTTGGTAAACTTCCTACAGCATTTACAGTCTTTATTGTATGGCAGATTACTGGAGATGATGGTAAGAAATGTGACTACTGTAGCAAAATACACACATAGGTGTTAAGAAAGGTAAGATTTTTCTATCAAGGTTTCACTTTAGAAGTGTGCCAGTGAATCTTCTGTGAACTTTATTTCTTTCTAAGTTTAGAAAAAGTGAGTAGGCAAGGGAAGGCTTCTACTTTTAATCTTATAAAATTGATACCTCCCAAGAGTTGACTTACCAGATAAGACAATATGAACAGAAAATTGTAACATGCATTATTCTGTTAGCACTAGAATCCGATAAGTAGGGACAAGTTTGTTTTACCTCAGGAAAGAGACTGATGGTTTCCATTATATCAGATTTTTTTTTTCTTTGGAGTGCCTCAGGTGGCTCAGTCTTGCTCAATGAAAAATTAGTGTGGGACTTACCAAAAAAAAGCCTTTAGCTGTCCTTCATACAAAGTGTTGGGTGCATATTTGGTAAGCAAAGGGGAAGCCTGCCCTCAGGTTCCCTGTCAGGCTCAGTGGGAATCCTGTACACTGCGCACTGGGGAGCCCGTGCACTGCTCTGATGTGCTAAGCCAGAGCAGCTCTCGAAGCTATCAAATCACTCTGCAGCTATTACCTCCTCTACAGCTGTCTACACGCCAGTTTCACCACTATGTCATAAGGCCAAGGCAGGACTATATATCCCTGTCCAGAGGCAGTGCAGAGCTTGGCCCCTTCTACTTAATGAGCCCAGTAATATCTGTCCCAAGGAGAAAGGAAAGGGCATAGGAAGCATTTGTTTCTCTTAATATTCTTGCAAAGAGGTCAAGCCCAATGGTATTATTTTTTCTCCCTCTGCTCTTCAGCCACTTACACTGTTCTCAACAGAACTGCAAAACCACTGCACTAGATACTGTAAACAGCACCGAGCATCCTTAAGCGAGGAGGATGTCTGCAGCAAGGCTTCATTGATCTCAGCCTGTAGGAGAGGGCCAGCAGAGCAGGGAGGGTGCCTCTCTGTGTGCATTGGGGGCGTAGGGAGGAGAGGATGCTCTCTGCTTTATTCTTGTCTTCAGAGTTTTGCAGAGATTCTGAGCAGCTGGAGAAGTCTGTGTTTGGGGGCTGTTCTGCTTTGTCTATTCCATTGTCTCACAACAGCAACCACAGAGGACTTAAAATATAGTGTTTTACTGAATTAATGTAAATGTATCAGCATTTTTCTCCTTGTATACAGGGGCCTAAGTTTTGATAGCAATAGCCTAGAAGCATTTATACTTTCTACTTATTCTACTTATTTTGATTTCCTGCCACAATGGATATATTCTTGGAAGGCTTTGTTCACATAGCCTTCTACATCACTACTCTAGTTTGTAATCTCATTATATTTTTATTCAGTAACTTAAAACTTTTGATAGGTTATTCAAATGCTTTAAAGTTCTAAATCTACCCAAGATGGTTCAGTACATTAGTTCCTTAAAAGTGTAAATGATTTCTGTGTCAAGAACTGAAAGGATGAAAGGTGTAAAATGTTACACTTGCAAGAAAAGTGGAACTTACAGATATGCATGTAAAGATGAAAGGATTGACAGATCTGACTTCTCTCAGCCAGATTTGTTAACTTCATCTGACACCAAAAAAATCCCATCAAATCAGCACAGAAGAGAACCAATATTGGCATTTTTACATCATTCCTTTCCTAGAGTTATGAAATTTCTACTGCGTTGCTGTGGCATACGGCAGCCAAAAGGTTTGCTTTCCTTCATTTTCGTAGTGTGTTGGTTCTTAGCCAGGAGACAGTGGTGCAATGTTTCTTTCTTGATGTTCTAAATATAGAAACCTTTCTAGTTGTGTTTAGATTTTTATTTATGATTGTTTATGCAGTAGAAGTACTATCATGCTATTCTCTGCACCTCTTACAATCACCCTAGTCCTTTTCTGTTGGCCTGTTTGGGTTGTTTCGTTTTGTTTTGGTTTTGTGCTTTTGAATAGATCTCTCACCTGGTAAAGGATTGTTGAGATCTTAGCTTTGCTGTGAATGCTAATTTCAAAAGTTTTGAATGTTAATTTCAAGCATTTTCAAAAACTTGGCTGATTTTTGTAGATCTGACACAAAGTCTTCCTTCAGTCTGAGAAAAAGATGGTTCAGATGGATTTAGAACTTTTTGGTTGGTTTAAAGGAATTGAGAAAGTGGAGAAGGAATGTATCTCCCTGTCATGGTAAGCAAAACTATTTTTTAAAGTGATTCTGTACTATAGAGTATTCTTGAAATGACTTTGTGTCTTGGACCGTGATCTCCTTTTAACTGCATTTCTGGTCCCATAATAGTATTTAACAGAGGACAGTTGTTCAGCAGCCTTAATCACATGTGATACTGTACAATTAGCAGACTGTTTGACAAAGGCTTCAGCCTCGGCTTTTTATCATAAACTATAAAGCAGTAACACAATTTCCCTTTCCTCTCTTTGCATGAACTCACCAATTCATTACCAAACACATACAAAGAGATGTCTAATAGCTAAGAAACGTGTCTGATGCAGGACAATGAAATGATCTATCTCAGCTCTGGTAGGAAGACAATATACAACGTACTCCTGGACTGAGAGCAATGTGTGAACCTCCTTAAACCCTCTGGAATTAAACTGGGAAAATCACTTTTCATCTCTTTTTTTCCCCACATACTTTCAGGTGTTTTCTCCATCAAGACTGTAAGCTCCTTAAGGCACAGACTCTTTCTCTGTGATGTTTCTACTTCGTGTTTGACTTTGACATCCTGATCTTGATTGGACTCTTTTTTTCACACAAAGCTCAAATGGATGCTGCTGGATGTTACTGTGTCCCTTACAGGAGTACTGCTGGACTTTGGAAATCTAGGTGAAGGTTTGATGATGTGCCTGGGAAAACAGGTTAAAGCAAAATCCCCCAGAATTCCTATGGGCTTCAAGGGTAAAAACTTGAGAATCTGGAGAGGGGTCGTTTTGGATCTGATTCCAGACTTATGGGGTCACTTTGGACCTATCTATTTAGAGAGGGTACCAGGACATGAAATTAAATACTCTTTTTTCATCTGCTTGGAACAGAGACATCATGTCATAAACTCCCAATTTCAGCGTTAGGAAAAAGTTTCTGGGAGTTTGACTGATTGCAAAATGAAAACAGGTTACAGTAGAGTTGAAAAAGGCTGTGGAAAGAACACTTTAAAAGAAAAGGACACTTTAGGCAACTTTACTGCAAGGGTTACTTTTGTACTGCTCCGTTTACAGAGGCAGCAACTTCGTGACTGCTCATCATGCTGTAAGCAGGAGGCAACGTCTTGATTTGAACCTTAAATTTGGAGGATGGAGTTGAGAGGGAAGATGTGTGCTAATATCTTTACAAACAATTCGATGGGTGAAGGTATGGGCGTTAACGTCTTTGAAATGGGTCTTAATGTCTCTACTAACTTTCGGCAGCAGGTTTGTGGCAGAGCCCAGACAGCTTGGCTCCTGAAACAGACAAGGGTCTGCCCAAGCCTGAGTTTCTGAACTTTGGGATAAAATAACAGGTACAAGGGGGGATAGGGGTCAGGCGGTTCTAGAAGGCTGTACCTTCCTAATACCTCAGCCAGTGGCGAAAGGGCAACATGCGGCCGGGAGTTAGGCTAAAAGGAGGCTGCGTCCTCCAAAACCTCGAGAGAGAAAACCTCGCAGGCGTGCGGGCAAGTGGCCTTTCTTCCTTTATTCTAATAAAGTTGCAGGACTCTTCTGTCTCTTTTATGGACACTGGCTTTTCATAGCGTGATACTCCGTACACAGTAAACCGTAGGAAGGTGAGGTTCCCCAAACAAGCTCTAACATCTCTTCTGCTACCAGCTGGGAGGAGTTCAAGGCAAACCGCCTCTGAACTTTGCGGGATCTGAGGCAAACAGAGTAACCAAGGCAGCAGAGGAGGGGACATCCGAGCCTCCGGCCGCTCTGCCGGGGGGTGCGGGGCCGCTCCCCGCCAAGGAGCGCGGGACGGGGCGGGTTCGTCCCGGGGGTCCGGGCGGCGGGGGCTGCGTTCCGGGTACCGCTCCAGGTCGCTCCGACTCCCGTTTTGGAAGCGTGGGCGGGAGATGCGCCCGCGGGAGCCTCGGGGGGCGGTCACCCCGCCGGACCCCGCTCCCAGCGAGGGACGGATCCACGCGGGCCGAGGGGCGGGAGGCGGCTCCGAGCGGCGATGACAATTAGCCTTTAAAAATGGCTGCTTGGAAGCTGTCAGCTGGGACGCGGAGGGGCTGCTAACCCTCCTCTCGCTGCCTCCCGCCTCCCTTCCCCGCAGGGCTAATAACGGAGCGGGGATAAGAGCTCTCCAGCCCTTTCCCCGCCCCGCCGGAGCGCGATGCCGTAGCGGCTCCGGGGCCCGGCCGCCCTCACTTCCCAGCTGGCTGCCTGGCGAGAGGACGGCGGCCCCCGCCTCCCGCGCTCCTCCTCGCCGCCGCTGCGTGTGTGCCGCGGGCACCGGGATACAAAGGAGGAGGGGGAGCCGCGGGATACATGGTCCAGGGTGGCGGCCGTGGGGGCATATCTGGCGAGGAGAAAACACAAGGTCAAGAGGCAGCTCTCCTCCTCCATGGAAGAAGACGGGAGCGATGAGCCCTGAGGAGGACGACGAGGAGAAGGGGCGGATGGCTGAGCGCTGCCGCTGCCGGGCTTCCCCTCGGGAGTGACGGGGCGCGGAGGGCTGAAGGGGCCGGAGGAGGCAGCGCTGGGGTCGGGAGGGAGGAGAGGAAGGCGAGGAGGAAGCGGGGGGTTTGAATCTCCCTGGCTGGATTATCTCCCCTCAGGGGAGCTGCCATCGCCGGCCGCGCCTCGGCCCGCGGCCCCCGCGGCCAAGATGGACCTGGGCAGCGCCGGCCGGAGAGCGGGAGCTGCCCCCGCGGCCCCGGGCGCTTGGAGACCTTTCCCCTCCGCCTGCTGCTGCTGCTTCGCCTCGCTCCTGGATGTGAACAGCTGGCTGCTCTTCTACGGCTTCCTCTACCTGGCCCTCTATGCCCAGGTGTCCCAGTCCAAGTCCTGCGACAAAATCTCCTGCTTCTCGGGTCATTGTGTCAACTCCACCTGCGTCTGCGACCAGGGCTGGGTGGGAGACCAGTGCCAACACTGCCAGGGCAGGTTCAAGTAAGTCTCTGCTTGTTGCGATTTTCTTCTTCTTATCTCTGCATCCTTTTCCTGTTACTTTCACTTGTTTTTGTTTGTTTGTTTGGGATTTTGTTTGTTTTTTGTTTTGTTTTCCTTGTGTCTGCTATGATTTTGTTCATGTGTGGTGGAAGTATGTGGCAGAAGTTAAGGATGAAATAGGCTTCTCCAGCTCTTAAGAGCACAGGACACGGCTCCGGCTGACTTACCGCTGAAAATAGGCTGCTCCACTTCATGGGAACTGAGACACCGAGAGAAATCGGCCTAAAGCTGTGTCCCTGCTGTCCCTTCTGGGAGTGTCTTGGAAATTACATGTGCACTTTTTGGGGCTGCCCAGGGAGCAAAAATTAGTAGTGGATTTTAATGACTTTTTCCTTCTGAAGAGTGAAAGGTTTAGCTCCTTCCAGTGTTCCTTTCTTTCAGTTGTTTGAGCTAAGCAGGCATTAGTCAGTTACATTCAAGGCAAGCTAAGTGCAGCTGAGTGAAATGTACATCCCTGGTGACAAGGTTTGCAGGAGAGAGTGGGAAATACAAAACAATGACATATTTTTGCAAAGGAACGAGTACTCAGTCAAGCTCTAACTACCTTCTCATTCTTAAAAGTCAGTGTGATACCAAGTCATTGATCAGTGAGAAGGAAGCACACCCTGACACTTGCTTTTCCTTATGGAGTGGGAAAGAAGACTTAATTTATAGGGCTGTCACTTTCCTCCCGCCCCCTTTGGTATCAGTGTAAAGACTGGCTGTGAAGAATACTGTTTGCTGTTATTTCGCTATATAATCTTGGACAGGACATCTCATTACATTCCCTGTAAAACAACCCTTATAAGCAGGAACTCCATTTATTAAGTATGTTGACATATGTAGCTGGGAAGTATCTTAATATGTAGCTAACAGCGATGTATCGGTGAGGCTACGTCTTAGAGGAGTCATTCTGTCTTTGGAAAAGTACTTTTTGGAGATTAAATATCAATAACTATTTAAAAATTGTGTTTCAGTTTTTCTCTCTGGAGTACTGAAATTAAGCTGTATAATTTACATCTCTTTTAAACGTTTAATACAAGGTCACTCATTCCCAAATAAACAAAAAGTAAATCCTGTAACTTGTTAGCCTGGGAAGTTAAGGAGTAGCTGAAGTCAGACATGTTGGCTGAAGTGATGTACACAGTGCAGAGAAACAGCCAGTTCACTGGTATTTGGTGGATATTGCAGCAGCAAGATTATAACCCAGCCGTAAAGCTAATACAAGGCAAATATAATACATCTTTTTTTGCCTATGAACTTGATAATAAGGTTTTAAAGTTGGCCATTTGTTGCCTGTGTGTATTGGATGTTTGGGGTTTGTCCTGCTGTGGAACAATGGGCTAATTTCGGAGGGCCCAGGTGAATCTTCTTTGTGTGTGTGGATCTGCAGAGGTATTATTTCTTGGCTATAAAGAGATTACTTGTATCCTGTGTCTTGGTGCCACTTGTAACAGACCCTAATAGTGCAAGGACCACAGCACGTTGTATTTTCTTCAATTTCAAAGCTTGTTGTGAATGAATGTATCCTCTGAGTTGTTACTGGGCCGTTATCTCGTCCTTACAGGGATTATCTCGCTTGTCTGTTAAGACATCTTAAGTTTCTTTACCTTGGTTGTGTTTGTCAAGTGAGGAAGCACAGTGGTTACATTTTCCCTTCTGGTAGAAAGTTAATAATCCATCCCCACCTAGAGGAAGTTCTGTCTGAATGTTGGAAGGGCACCTCTTCTGAGCTGAGCTAACACAGTGCTTAATTGAAGTGCTGTTAGGGGTTTTGGTGAAATCGGAATAGATTTCTCATTAACTCCTCTATGTTTTTTCGTGCTTAGCTTTAGAAATGACAGCGACACTTGCATTGTGATTTTTCTCACGGGAGTAAGCTGTTGGAGACCTATTTTTTACTGAGGACACTTTTCATAGCAGTATCTTTGACAGCTCATCTTTAATCTTTATTCTTGGAAGCAAAGCATACTCTGCACTGAAAATAAGCATTCTAAGATTTAAAGCTTTTCAAGCCCCGGGAGTTGGGGATGGAGAGAAATATGTTAAATATGTCTTACAGTGCTGCAAGCAGCAGCTCGGAACGGTTGTGTTTCGAATCCTGAAAATTCAGATGGGTGTGGAATGGGTGATGAGCTCCGTGTATTTCCACCTGAAGAGTTGGAAAAAGAATGTTGCTCTGCCTGATGGCTGGGTGTTTGAAGACCTTCCCGATCTCTGTGGCAACTGATGGTTCACCTTACTGTCGCGGAACATTTGCATTTTGTTTCCATTTGGCTGCGAAGTACCCTTTGTGCTTTACCCTTAAGTAGGCACGGCTGGACTCTTGCAGCAGTGGTTTGCAAAGTTCTGTCGGGTGTACGTCATTTCTGCAGAAGTTGCCTCTGTCATTAAGGATTATTCTGAAAATCGTTTCAGACTGGCAAAGATTGAAAAGTGTGTTTGGCTATTGGAGCTGCATTAACAGCCAGTTCGGAGGTTGTAGAAACGATCAGTAGAAATGTTAATAGAACCTTGTGTACTACTCTAAACATTTAAACGGTTTCCAAGTCGCAGCTGTTTGAAGTGCCTGCGCGTGTCCCTGTTACCCAAGATCTAAACTGAACTTTTAATGACCTATATTGGACATGTGTAAAACCTGTCACTACAGTATTTGAAAAAAACAGGTTTTCAAGGGTAGGCTTAAAACACTTGAAAATAAAAGGTTTGTTTTTTTATTTTTTTCATGTAAGTGAGGTATGGTTATTTTTGCTCTCTGGGAGTGAGTGACTTGCATTATCAGGTACCAGGAACATTGTGGTAAGAGGAGAAATGCTCTGCCTGAGGGTATCTTGGCACCATTACTTCTTTGGTGAGAGATGTGTAGTATTTTTGGTTTTGTTTTATTTCTCTTCTAAACTGAGAAACAGTAACATAGCAGAGAGGCATCAAAAATAATTGATCAATCTTCGTAAGCAGGTGTCAAAATTAATTGACAATACTGTGGTAACCTTGCCTTTTCCCTGTAGGAGGACTGCTGAGTAAGTAAACTGCTTTGCAGATGTTGCTCTGGACTGGATGAAAGAAGGATGGATGGGGGGAAAATGAGCAAAGAGACTGTCTAGCACCATTTTACCATTTTGTTTCTCTTATCTACCAACTTTTGAATTTACTCTTGTTATTGTAAAGCCTGTGGTAAATGGTACAGAAATGCAGATGTTGCTATTCTTACTGCAGTGCATTCACATCCATGTCAGCCACTTCTCAGAAAGATTTAGGCCTCATGTCTGCTTGGTGGTAAATTATATTACTCTCTGTCCAGACTGGATGTCTGACTGCAACTCTGACTTTCTGACTTACTTCATCTTTCAAGCTTTTTTTTCCCTTTCATCGATTCAGCTCTACTCTGAAATAACACAAAACCTTTTATTAACCGAAATAAAAAAGGGAAATTTGATTATAAAATGAGAGGGGGGAAAGGAATTTTGACAGGTGAAAGATAGGAAAGCCAGTGGGTGAGCAGGTTCTGTTTTTATAGCAGGGGGCTTCAAACAGCAGAGTTCCCAAGATATAAACTAAACCACAAGCATTAAAGGACAGTGTTCAGTTTTGTTTTGCTAGATTGATTTATTAAAGAAGTGAAGCTTTTAATGCTGCATCTGCCATTCTTCTTCCCCCTGTTCTATGCCTTTGAATTTGTTGGTCAGTTGCACTTTTCATGATGATACAAGTTTGGGCAGAAGGGAGAGGGAAGGGCTGCCTAAATCAGTTTTGTTATGAGACTCCAGGGAATTCAGAGACACAAATATTATGAATGGCCCAACTGCAGTAAAAACTGCTGTCCCAGCTTCTATGTAGTTAGATGTCAAAGTCAATAGTCTTGAGATGCAGCAGTGCAGGAAATCAGGTTTCATTAGTTTTGCTACTCATAGGATGACTTCTTAGAAGAAAAAAAAAATTCCTCCAAGTTGGAGCAAAAAGTTTCCCTTTCTCTATCTGTGCTTTGCACTGGTTTGTGGAAGAGCATTTGAAAAAACTTTGTGCATGGAATTTATCTTCCTCTTGAGTTTTTGAGTACCTAAATGACTAGAAATACCCACTGTAAAATGCTGCCTTCGTAAAATTAGGTTGTGTCTTCAGATGTTTATGGTTATTTATTTGATAGCCATGAGTGTGATGTGTAATGAAGCAGAACAGGACAGGTGAGCACCTTTCAGGACCTAGACTTCAGTTAATCTGCTTTACCTAGTCCTAGATATGCAGTTGTTATGGAGAGAGTAAGAGCAAATGGATCTGTTTGATTATTAAACCTTGCCTCCAGATGTTCTTATTGTACTTCTAAATTACCTCCTGCATGCTCTTCTTAATTTCTAGAGCTCCTATAAAAGATTCTGCATTCTTCAAGGACGAAACAATTTCCAAGTACAAGTACATTCACAACTGAAATGTTTGAAAGGTATCAAATTTTGTTATTCCAGGCAAAATCCTTATTTCTATCTAAAACTCTGAAATCTGCTGTCTGCAGAATGACTCATGCAAGGAAAGTGTCCTTAAATTGCAGATTGTAAATGAATGATAATGTTGTGTAAGAAGAGATCTTAAGAAAAGAAGTTAGCTTTAGCTGCAGCCAGTTGAAGTTCAGAGTGCTGTGAAAGGGGGTGACTCTATCCTTCACGCTCCTCTTTGATTACATCTTGCTGGTTCTTATGTAAGCATTAATGTTCCTGCTGAGAGTCGAAAAGTATCATCAGGAACAGATCTCCCCACCTCTCAGCCAGTTTTTTTTTAACCAAGCTCAGTTTCCTCAAGTTACTTCACTTGCATAAGGCTCCTGCTCATCAACAGGAGTTGGCAGCATCAGCAGGTGTAAGATAGCAAAAAAAAATTGTTACTTTTAGAATTGGTCCAGACTTAGTTTTCCAGAACTTTAATGTAAAACAACATCACCATTAAACTGGTGCAACTTCTATTTTACAGGGTAAAATCCCTGAGTCATGCTGTAAGTAGCAAAACTGTCTTTGTCATCAGTGTGGCCTGTATCTGATCCAAGGAATAATTATTCTTATTGACATCAGTGCAGTTGAGTGTGAGATTTTGCACCTGCAAATTGCTTTTTTACAGCTCAACATGTGAATGTTAATAAAATTAAACTTCTGGAAAACCATCAGTGATCATGATTTTAGTCTTATAAAATGTGGTCTTTATTTAAGTTATTTTAGTCATGGTGCTCTGAAAAAGTATTTTAATGTGATTTATTCTCTCTGTCTTTATTAAAATTTTAAAATACTACTACAGATAATATTATAAAGATATTTTGAGTTTCTAAGGAACAAATTTTTTTGTAAATCTTGTTTTGAATGTAGAGGCATAAGCCATATAATCATATTAAATGCCTCCCAGGCTAAGCAATCTGCACTGAAAAGTGCTTTTTGAAAGGAAAGCAGCCTTTTTGCAAACTTAAAAAATTAATTTTATTGTAATGTATTTTTTTTAATGTTTAATACTTGCTACATGAAATCTTTTAGGTTTGAAAAAAATCACAGAATCCAGCCACAGTCCTAAGACTACCAATTTCATCAGTATCATTTCAGCAGTTTTTAAGGGTTTTTATAGAGAAGACCAGAAATGAACTCTGATTACTTATTACCTTTTGCCTTTTGCAGGCAGTAGGGTAACTCTGAATTAATTCCTGTGTGAGTTGAACACGTGCTTTAGAAAGCATCTGGACATGTCTGAAAACTCTTCCACTGACTCAAAGCCCTTTATAGGCTTTCGAACTCCTTACATTGGTTACTTATCCTCTCCATGTTCTATAACCAGAAAAACAAATGCAGGAACTGCTAATACACAGATCTAATGCACCTTATCTTTTGTCTCTTTTACTTGCCCTGTTTTTAAATGTTTTGAGTCAGGCCTTCATTGCAGAACCTTTAGTAGGTGTGGTCTCCGTTGCCTGTGTAGGTGGAGATGTGGTCAGCTCTTTCTCACTGAGAATGGAAAGTTCCTTGAGTTGTCTCAACATAAAACAAACTTTTCCCTCCTTGACTGCTCCCTTGGTTTACAGCCTTCCCTATTTTATCAGTATTTGTGAGCTATGACTGCCAGAACTAGATGCTTTTGGGAATGGTTGTGCTGCTGAAATGTAGCTTCAGAGTAGCTTGCCCCCTGCTGCCTGCGGTCTGGCTGTGCAGCTGCACCGGTGCTTCCCAGCGCTGTGCTGGCGGCTCAGACCATGATTTCCCACCTCCAAATCCTCTTGGAGCTGCTGCATCCTCAGTACTGAGGCCCTGCTTTTCTCAAACCAGTCTGAACTGAACATGTCCTCCCCTGGTTGGAATGACAGGTGATTGTGAGGCTACGAACGTGTATGGTTTGGGACGGAGCTATACCCTTAAAAACCACCGCTCTTCCCCCCGCAAGCAGTAGATAATTAACAGTGTACTGTGTCCCTTCCTCTGTGTAAATTTGAGACCCTCTATAGGAGTGAATCTGAATGCAAGTTAGGCAAGGGGCTCGTGGATTCTGGAGCCTGGTGCGTTTGCAGGCTAAGCAGTTTGTTGCTTGGGCAAGAAGTGTGGGAACAGATGGCTGATGACCCTGCCAGCCTTTCAGACAGCATCAAAGGCTGGCTGCCATTGCTATGGGTGTGTAAAAAGCTCAGTTATGTCAATGCATGCTTAAGTCTACCCATAAACAGTATGTAAATAGCTGTACTTGTTATAGCATTTAATACTTATTATGTTTTAAATTTAATTTGGCAAATAAATAGTCTCACACTGTGTTTCTCTTAGTTCCTTTAATCAAAGGGAAGGCATGATGATCATATTTTGCAAGGCATTACCATAGTTCATGTCATCTTTTGAAAACGAGTACGAGTAGTTTTTGAGAGCTCAGTCTATCACACTGCACTAGAAATTGATTTAATTGTATCAAAATGTAGGCAGGAAAGGTAGGAGGTAAATATGAGATATTACAGGAATACCCTTGGGATATTCCTACACATCCTAACAAATGCTGGTGAGAAAAGGCCTTATTTTGAAACATTACTGCATAGACAACAAAAATGCTTTGGAAAACTCCTGCAGTACTGAAGAATAATTATCTGTCAGTATCTATGAAATTTGTTATTAGCTTTATAGTCTAGGCTTGGAAAACATGCTACAAAGTTCATGTAAGGAGAAATACATGATGATCATGATACCTGAAAACATGAACACTCCAGTGAATTGCAGCTGCTAACAGCAATAAATGAAAACCAGTAAACTATAAGCAAAGTAGATGTTTTCATGTGAAGTGAGTGAGCAGTGGGAATTTTCAAATCAGTTTTATAGGTTGTCTTCTAAATCTTAAAAACCTAGTGAGTGGACAAAGAGTTGAATTGATTTCAGAGCTCCATGAGGACCCCAAGACCCTATTGAGAAATGATGGAGCTAAGCTCAACACAGTTTGTTACTTAGTGTTCATTCCCAAGGTGCAAGAACTGCATGTGGCTTTGAAGTTGGCTCCAGAGAGAAAAACCTAAAGTTTTTAGACCTCTAAAAAATAATTTAGCCAACAGCTATAGAATATTCCAGGGTTAACATCTTAAACTCTGTTAATGCAACAGCATTTAAAAAAAATGAATTCCACTACACCGTTTCTCCCAAAATTTAAAGCTTACGTTACTCATCTGTAAGAAGTGGATTCTAGGATCTGTTTGAATCAGTATTTTTAGATTTCTTAGCTAAGGATGAAGATGGGCTGCTACCATTTCTGATTGCAAAATATCTACTCTGTTCATGCTAGTGATGTTTAAAAACAAGCTAGCTGTAAAATTGTTCCAAGTTTTAAGCAGCACATATCTGATAACCTTGAATTGGGCAGGGAGTTTTGAATCCAGGGTATTCTAGGATTACCTAGCAACAGAACAAGTACTGAATTACTCAAAGATTGGATGCAGACACATAAAAGGATCACACTCAATGTCTACATTTTCTTATGGATTTCTTCCATAATTTGTGTGCTTCAATGTTTCATCTGTAAAAAGGAAATAACACTTCCTGGAAGTTTAAAGACTTAAGGCACAGCTAATAAACTAGATAAAATTTTAGAGATTGCATTTCTTCCTAGAATGTGATAAATATTAGGGCATGAAGTACTGTTGTCCAAACTATGCTGTGTATCTCAAACAGATGAGTAAAATCACTTCCTCGTTAGGTCAGATGAAGCAAAACCTTGCAGTCTGTATTATTGCAGAATAATATTCTCTTATTGTAGAGTCATTGGAAAAAACTGTACATTGGCTGTCACTGATAAGATTTGGTTTTAGAAGTAAGACCCCCAAAGACCTAACTCCTAACCCTGGATTAAATATTACAAACAAAATAATGTGAAATGTTGCAGTACTTAAAGGGTATTTTGAAGAGTTACTGCTTTACTTGTAGGAATAGTGTTCTATATAAGTCATTGCATTCCTATGCCAGTATCAAAGAATCACACATTCCTAATTTGTAGGTTGACGGTATTGATGCTATTACAAAATTGTGAATCTGAATTCAGTTTGAAACTGTAGATTTTTATTATAGACATGCACTCTTATACCTAGATTTTTTTGTTCCCATGTGTTTGAGGTTTCAGCTAATTCTCTATTATCTTGAAGGTTGATAACTTGCCTCCTATGAAAAAATGGTTCATGTTGAGTATGTCATGTAACTGCTGGGATGCAGGAGCTGGGACTGTGGAACAAACAGCAGTGTCACAAAAGGACCAGATTTTAACTGTTACCAGTTGTGGCACTGTAATATGAGCAGCAGTGATTTTCGTCAAAAGCCTGGGAGGAGAGCTGGGGTTCGTAATGTCCTTAAATATTGTGGTGAGCTTTGCAGAAACTTTGTTCGAGGTGCAAGTCAACCACGAGGCACTGTGGAACAGGAAGACAAATGGGCTTCATTGATTACCACCCACAATCCTAGGATGAAGATAAATTAGAAAAATATCTTTCTAGTCATGCTGCAGTTTAAAATACTTTCCTTCTTGTAGTGGATAGAAGTGATTAAAATATGGTGAGCTTAATTTCCTTGTTAATTCATCTCAGCTTTCAAAACTCAAGAAGACTTGGATACATTCTGACTTTTATAAAGGAATACTTTGATAATTTCAGCTTTATTAGTAAAACTGAAATGCTGATTAATCCAACTGTAGGATAATTTGCACCCTTAATTGTTCTTTTATTTTTTTTAATCTATAGAGTGTGTGTTTGTAAAAGTATGTATTTCTCACAAGGAAAACCCAAACACACAGAGAGAAGCTCACAGTCGTGTTCGTGTGCGCAAGCCCGGTTGATAAAGATGCTTTGGAGGACTCTTGCTGATCAAATGTGGATGTGGTACATTCAGGGTGTCCCAAGGCAGGTGTGGGGAGAGGGAAATGAACTGTGAATCTTTCATGGGAAGTGTCCCAGAGCTGCTGTGATGGAGCTGGGTGCCTTTGTGCTTCTCTCATTATCAGCAGATCTGTTTTGTTTGTGTCCTGAGTCTTCTCCAATAGGTAACTGAAACCAAAACGTTGGACAGGAGCTGGAAGGTAGAACTGAAAAATGAAAAATACTAAGAAACAAATGGCTGTTTTTGAAAACATGGATTTGCACTTGTGTGTACAGCTGTAATATCATATTAAGACAATTTTGTTAGAAAATATTTTTGCAGAGGTTTTCTAAAACCTAATGCAGATATAAGTATTAAAATCAGAATATGTGTATTTAAAATCCACACCCTGTTCCCCCTCACTGCCCCGGTGGTTTTAGTTCTGTAGCACTTTGTAGGAGCAAGCATCTATTTTAAACTAAAAATGGCACCATTTTTCTAGAGTTTTTAATTTCTAAACTGCTTGTACTATTTTAGCTTTCACAGGGCTAAAAACCCCAATCTGTATTCAAGGAAGGACTTACCTCCACCCATCTGTATCATACTCTACCTGGATATCTTATTTAAGCACTGGGTAGCTGCTTGTCACAATTGCCTTGGGAAACAGACACTTATTTTTTGAGCTGTTTTACATTTAGGAAACCCGAAGTTGTGTGCTTGTCTAAGATAAAATAAATAAGTGACTGAATTGAAATGGAAGCTTGAGAGTAAATAAAATTTTCTGTAATTCTGTCTCAGTTCTCATTTTGGGAAGACTGAATTGTCTTCAGTTTGTATGAGTTTTTTTTCTGCAAATATACAATATAGTTTGAAGTTCTTTGTTTTCTCAGAGACTTCTACTGTGTAACATAATTGGATAGAAGAGAGAATATGAAGTTCATTATTCATATATATAATATACATATTTTTATTGATAACTGAGGAGTTTTGTGATGGGATTTTACACTGACTGTTCCAAACACATACCGGATGTCATTCAGTAAGTATATAGGGGGGCCTCTGTTAATGCAGGTACAAGTGCCAATATAGGTTAGAGGTTGATGGATACTTAGAGAATTGGTCTTGAAAAGGTGGGCTCAGGACATGAAAGATGGACTGAGTTTGTAGCTGATCTGTGGTTTGTTTTTTTTTAAGGAGGGTGGAGACAGGGAGCAAGCAAACCACAGCTTAGTATATTAACTTCACAGAAGGTGTTCGTAAACAGCAACATTGCTGGATTATTTCATTTTCAACTTTATATACATCCTTGAAGTGTACTTACTGCATTTGGGCTTTGTAGGCATTCAGAAATCTGTTCTCTAACATAAAAGTCTGAAGTGACAGACAGCTGAATGTATGCAGAATATTCCTTTAAAAGTTAGATTTGGGTTTTCCAATTTAGATTGGCTGCATTTCTAAGTAGCAATTGGACTGAAAAAGCACAGCCAGTGCATGTTAGCGTCTCTTAAAATGATGAAAGCTTGCAATGTTACACTGAAATGGAATTTGAGAACATCTTCCTCTGAATTTTTCCTTTGAGTTGCCTTGATAGTTTTGAGGTCATGCTCAATACAGATCTTAAAAAGTCCTGCCTGTTATTAATAAAAACCCCTGTGGTTGATCAGTTCTTTTTGACGCATCACCTGTAGCTCTTCGGTCACTTTTTTTAAATCATCCTGATAAATGTCTTTTTATTTCCATCTGCTAATGAAAACCAAAGCAGATGAAGAACACACTTAATCTTAGTCCTCACTTTTAAGTACAGCAATTGAGCTTTAATCTGGTTTTCTGTGATGATCCAGGAGAGCAGTGTGCAATGTGTGATGTTCTAGTTTATGTTGTAATTTTGTAATCTACAACTTTCCTTATTGTCTTAATGTAATTCACTGGGTATGGATATAAATTATTGTGCTTCAAGGCTGGGAGAATGACAAAAATAAATATGCTAATTTTGGTGAGTATGAGCATAGTCATACATGATCTTTAGTGGAAGAAATATTCTTTTTTGTTCTCATAATTATGCCATTGTAGGCCCAGACGTCAGTGTATCATCTCTCTTGTTCTGGGGCTATTTGAAGGCATACTTTTTAAAATAAAATTACATTATTTGATGAAGGAAATTCTCAGGCATCCCATGTTTAGAAATCTACAGTTTTTTAAGTAGCAGCAACTTACGGGGTTTTCATCTCTATTAAGACTTTTTTCTCTTTTTTGTTTTATTTTGTTTGTTTTTAACAGACCAGAAATATTGAGGAGGCTGACTGAGTTGATGTCAAACTATGGGATGGTATCTTATGCAAAATCAGGAAGTATATGTATTCTGGTCATGTAGTTTAAGTGATAGGATGCCTTTATTTTGTGTGTGTTTCTGATTTTAAGAATTACTTTGATCACTCTTGTTGAATTCTCTGTTCTTTGCACGTTACATTCTTCTAGGTAGGATGTACTTGCCTAATAGTTAAGGTTATTCTAGTCTAAAAGATCTTGCCATTGCTTCCGCAGGAAAGTGGAAAATGCTGTGAAAAATCTGTATGGAAATGCCTGGGAGCCTGCAAACCGTGGCTCTGCAGGGAATTCTGACCTGAGGTTAGCAGGTTTGTGTGTGGGGCTGCTGCCGTGCGGGAAAAGCGGCATATTCTGGGCAACACCCACTGGCATGACGTGCTGCTTTTAGTGCACGTGCTCAACAGCGTAAGGTGGTGATACTGCTCAGGGCATCTCTGCACTTGATTTCAGTGGTAACTTGGGTTATAGGCTGTGTAAATCTGACCTGCTTCTTGCTATGGACCTTAAAGATCATCTCATTCCAACCCACCTGCCATGGGCAGAGATACTTTCTGCGAGACCAGGTTACTCAGAGCCCCATCCAGCTTGCTCTTGAACGCATCCAGGGATGGGGAGTCCACAGCTTCTCTTGGCACCAATTGTCTGTGCTTTAAGACTATCAGAAGGATTTTTGTTTTCCCTGATGTTGAATTGTACTCAGTCTCAATTTGCCTCTTTAGTTCTTCAGGGTTTTATGCATGTGTGATTTTTGACTCTTAAATTACTCACTCGAGCAGCAAAGAGAAAACGGCATAGCTGTGTGTATGTGCATGATGTCTGCAGATCAGAAGTACTGTATATTTGCTCAGCTAATTAATCATGTTGAGGTTTTGGGAGGGAGAAATAGACTACTTCAGAAAGTAATTTTCAGGAGCTGTGTGGATAATGAGCTCGGTTCAGAGGTTCTATGAACTTGCTGAAGTATTCGCTTGAGGCAGGATTTGAAAGAAACACTCTGTAAGGAGGTCACTCTATGCAAAGTGAGGAGTGTTGTGGAAACAGGTGAAATTTGAGGATGTCCACAAAATAAGATTTGGGGCTTGTAATTGATACAGGATGGGAAACATCTCTTGGTTTTATAGAGGGGTTAACTTTTATGAGGGCATACACCAGCATGGACTTAGCAGTAGTTGTAGGATAAAAAATTAATATAAATATTTTATTCGTTACTTAATTATTAATAAGATAGTTAATAATATTCTATAAAGAAGTAAAATTACATTAAATTTGTATTTTCTCTATTAAATTAATATTTATGGTATAAGAAGGAATAGTAAGGCTGTTCATAATTTTTCACTTGAAAGTAGACTGCGGGCCTGACTTTCAGTTGCTATAATCTTAAATTGTTGTATTTAATCTGTTTATGATTTGTTCTTTAATATGAAGGTAAACTTCAGGAAGCTCACAGAATGAAATGGATAATCAGGCTCTTAAAAATCGTGTGTATGTGACAATAGTGTATCCTCCATGTATAGGTGGTGAAACGCTTGTTATCCTGCAATTTTTAAAATATATAATATGTATGGGTGTACATATACATTGCCTTATGTTTTAGAATATTGAGTTATTTTACCTATTTTGTTTGATTTCATTTTCTTTTAAAATTACAGCAAAATCAGTTTAAAAAAGGTTCCCAGTAAAAGAATGTCAGGATACCAAGGAAGAATGACATTGATATTCAGTGTTTGTGATACTTTGTGCCATATGCTTTTGGAGTTTGTGTGCCTGGATACAATCAATCCTTTTTAGAGAGGTTTTTCAATGATATAAATAAGAAGTAAGTTGATGAAATAATCTTTTCACCTAATGAACCGTTGGGGACAGTATTTTTTGTCCTGGTACTTTTAGAATCAAGCTGTTAAGGTATTGTCTTATGCTAAGAATGTCTTTATATTACAAACAGTTCTTCTCTGAAGGAATTTAATTATGTTAGTATGGCACTCAGTAATTATTTTCCTTTCTATCTGCTTTTAGTTAGGGTTGTGGTTTCAAATATTTTGCTTGAGTTATAGATGTCCAAGGGAATGTTCTCCTTAAGCATGTTTTATCCACGTGAAGAAAGGGAAATGCTAGCTTTTGTTCAAGTAGAATTCCCTATCCTCTCTTAAAATATTTTTAGCTTATCCTTGTCAGAGGATTCTTGAGAAAAATAAGAAGAGATGCTATTATGAAGTCTCCGGGAGCCTTGCTGTGTTCAGATGCAGAAGAGAAATCAGTGTCTTACTGTGGAATGGGCAAAATAAAAAAGCGAAACAATAACTGGACTACAGTGTGCGACTGTTTTGGAATAGTTGGGTTTTGAATTTATGCTAAAGAGCACAGAGAAAAATGTTCAGGATGAATTTTTTTTGATATAGAGTTATATGCTGAGAAGTAGGAGGAAAAAATTGAGTAAGTGTGGGGGTTTTTTTTGTACAAATAGTAGAAAATCTGGATATTTGATTCTGTAGCTATTTAAGCCTGTTTCTGTTGCTTCATCAAACTAATGCAGCATCTTATTAATTCGGTTTCTGTTTTCAATAAAACCCCCCAGTGCCTGCATTACTCAGTGGTGGTGTATTTGTCAGGAATGTCTGAAGTTATTGGTGTCATGGGAGGTACTTATTTCTCAGCTAATATTTTCTGTTATTGGTACTAGACATACTTGATGTTGTAGGAATCAAGCGACAGTCTTTTGTAAGAGTTCAGAAATGTTATCAAAGCGCATTTTTTATCTGATTTAGGACCATATCTGAAGCAGACTTCTGCTGCTTGTGTTGTGTGGACTGAATTTGCATGATTGTATGAGTAGAAAGGCTTTCTTTAACTGATAATTTGGCAAATGCACCTGGCCAACAAGTATCAGCCATTAAAACATGCAGTCAGGAAGCTTTTAATTAAAAGTAGAGGGCCATTTCTGGTTGGAATATGTGGTCACTGAACATCTTCCAAGGATTTCAAGTTTGTCTGTGTTGTGGTGAAAAACAACAGCAACGACAAATCAAACAAAACCCAAGCAGACAAAAAGGTGATGTTTATGAAGACCAACAGATTTGGTCAGCTTTCCTTTTTCATATATAAATTTATAATTTGGGTGCTGCTATCTGTATTGTGGAACTGCCATCTTTTGCAGGAGGAGCCACCCCAAGGGTTCTTGTTCTGTTCAGAAGAACTCCTTTGAGGAGGGGCAGCTCTGTCCAGCTCAAAGGTTGAGGGAAGATCTTTGCAAGAGTCCCGCGATTCTACACCAGCAGCCTTTCAGAGTGATGGACTTTCCCCATCTGTGCCTCAGAAGAAGCTGTAGTTTATTTTATTCTGAACCAAAAGCCTCAGGCAGGGTTTTCATATGGAGTTGTGTTTTGTTCCCATATACAGCTGTGTTATTCTTTAAGCATTGCACAGACCAAGTTGCAGTGGCTAACACTCACTTGTGAGTCTTCATTAAATTCTGTTGCAAAATAATGATCATCAAATTGATTTTTTTTTTTTGAAACCTCTGAAGTGAGTATTTAGTGATTGTCCCTATTTAAAAGCTGCCCTGTGATAGTGAGTTTGAGAATTTAATTTCTATGAAAAATGCTCTAGAGATTTTCTTACTGCCTTTACAATAAATTATATGCTCTCTTTTCCTGTATGTTTTTACTGCTCTATAAATCAGCAGAGAGGTTATGAATTTGTTTCATATTGCTGTGTTGCACATTTGTTGATGAAACAGCTTATTAGATCATAAATAGATGTAATTGCATAATCTAATGGGAGCAGAGAGGTAGATTGAAGAAGGGGAGGAAACACAAATAGCACTAGAAATTAACAGATAGGAGAAGACAAAGTTTTGCTACTAAGCTATAAAAGGAATTGAGTGCTTATGAAATGCAGAACCAAATAGTTATTTTGTTTTCATTTTAACCTAAATAATAATTGTAAATGACAGTTTATATATAAGGAAAAAAAATGTGTAAATGACAGAAGACTTGGTAGCATCCTTCAGAGCATAGCTAAAACTTTATTGATCTTTAAGTTAATTTTGTGTCTCAACTGCTGCAGTTTTGTGTTTTGAGCTGTCTCCTCCCCAGTGGTTGTATGTGCAGAAGTAAAATGCTTTGCTTTGTTTATGATTTAGATTTTTATGAATCACTTATGAGTCTCATCTAAGGACTTCTGCTCACCTCAGTTCTCCCTTAAATGGGAGGAAAAGAAACTGTGCAGTCCCACTTGAGCTCTATTTTCATTTCAGTTCCTCACAGTTTAGGAGACTGACAGTAATCTTTAGATTACTTCTAACCTCTAATCCTGGAGCTGTGAGTTGTGTGTGTGTGCTGTATTGTTTATTTTAAAGGAATGGAGTTCTGTGATAGTGGAATGTGCTCACTCCGGATATGAGTATTCACCACCTTAGTGACGATGGTCTTTCCCCACCAGTGCACAGTTATTTGAACAAAATGATACATTTAATTAATGGCTGAACTATTATTAGTAGCAAGTTTAACATAAAATTAATTACTTAAATTATCAATAGGACAAAATAAGTAGGATTTGTAAAATATGTTTCTAACTTAAAATGTTCCAGTTATCATCAAAGTTCTGGTAATTCCTTTTAAAAACTTCTTTTCTTCTCTAGATGAACACTGCAGTTGTCTGAAACTGCTAAAACATTACAGCCCTGAACAATGAGGTAAAGAGGTTTGGGCCTTATGGAGCAGGGAGCAGGGAGTTCTAATTAACCAGAAGAAAAAGAAAAAAAGAAAATTACCAACACTGAGGGTAAAAATTAAATACTAGAGCTATGGCTTTTGAGTGAACATTAATTTTTAATTTCTTTTTATTATTTCTATTTTGGTTCAGCCTTCCTAGGACGTTATTTGGCCTTGCATTAGAAATCGCAAATAGCAACTGTTGTTGTATTTTTTGTTAGATAAATGAAAATTATCGAGTCTTGTAGTCTGTTAATTTATAGTTGTCATTTCTAGAGTATTGTAATTTCCTGTTATCTAAATGTGAGTTTTAAAATTTCATATGAGCTTTTGCCTCAACTTCTGAATTTGTATTTTAACATGAAACTTACTGATGATGTTCCTGAAGGATTGTAATTTTTTTTGTATTTCTTTTTTTTTGTTTTCCCCTTTTCAACTGCTTTGATTTTTTTTTTCTAAGGACTTGCCTGCCTCATCAACATTTTGGCAAATTGGGATTAATTAAGAAGGTGGGCAAGTTGGGATTAATTAAAAAGGCATGCTTGTAAAGCAGTAGGGATTTGTATGAGTTAAAGGTGAAGTCTTGCATATAAAAGCAAAATTTTTCTGAACCAGATAGGCCTGTATATATGTGTGTATGTATCTACTTTCATATCCATCTATGTATATAAAAATATACGTGAAAATAGAATTATCCAGAGTCTGCATGAAAGCAGAGGCTCCGTGCTGGTGGTTCTTTGACTTGAAGCAGCTACAGGGTTGCTGCAAACCTTCCCTTATCTGGGGCTACTGCCTCTAATCACTGTGCTGCTGAATGACAGTGGGAACGAGGAGGAGGAGGAGGAGTTTCATTTTCTCTTTATGGGCTCATATTTTAATATAAAATCAGTGCCGGAGCATTCCTGTGAGCTGTGCTCCCAGATTGCCTATCAGGATCTCTGAGGAGTTAGCCAGGTAGATTGATATGTCTGCGGAGACGTGACATCCAGCTTCATCCAACCAATTGCAGCCTTTTATGAATGCCTGGAAGTGTGGCTGCTGAGAAGTTCACAAGCTGCAATGTGGAAAAAACCTCAGGTTTGTGTGAAGAATAGCTGCCTGCAGGACTGGACAGCAAGACTGAGCATCTTGAGTTCCAGTTTAGGCTTGAATACTGCTATTACCCTACTTCAGTCTACAAGTTACCATCATCTTCATTCAGTCCCTGCAGATTTTTGTCTGATGTTACCAGACAGAGAGATTGAAATTGCTGGCTAGTGACATCTCTGCAGAGGGTTCATCTCTTTTCTATTTTTCCCTTTTCTGTTCCCCAGCCCTTGAAGGATTACTATCCTAGTCCATGTACACTATTTGAGGGGCAAACGCATCAGTTGTTTGCAGGGATCTAAGAACTGTGTGAAAACATCGTATAATGCTTCTGGTTTTTTAATTATTCTGTTCAGAGAAATTCTTGGCTGCCTGTATGTGGCAAACGCATGGTTCCCCATCATTATACTCATGGACATTTTTGTATGGGGGGGATATTTTGTGTTTGAAAAAAAATAAAGGACAAAACACCAACATAAACCCCTACAATCACCTCTAGCAGAACAATTTGAAACTTGAGCACATACCTCTTAAAGCATGCCTTTTGTATATATGATTTAAATAAAAGAATATTTACTAAAGTCTTTTTACCTTACTCCCAAACTCAGTTGAGAGAAATGATGATATTCTGTAACTAAATGTGCAATAAACATATTCAGAGCTTCTTGAATCTCACATTTGGGCATTGGAATGGGCTGCCCAAGGAGGTGGTGGAGTCATGGTCCCTGGAGCTGTTTCAGGATGTGGCCCTCAGTGCCATGGCCTGGTTGACACGGTGGTGTTCCTCATAATTTGGGCTTCATGATCTCAGAGGTGTTTTCCAGCCTCATTGATTCTGTGATTTCTGACAGCCTGAATTTAGACTGGGACTCTGCATTTGTTCATGCAGTCTCCTTTACACATTTTTGTGTGCACAGCCACTTAGCCAGAAGAGCTGTTTTCTCCCCATTTGCTTTTCTTTTTGTCCTCTTTTTATGTACGGAGAGTGTCATATTTTTACCTCAGACTTCATAATGCTGGGATAAGCAAGTGTCTCTTACTAGGCTCTGATTTCTTCTAGTCATTCAAATAGCATTCTCTGGTCCAGTTTAATCTTTCGTCTTCTGTTTCCTGGATATGGCTTTGCCTGGCTCCTGTGCTGTGATACTGTTTCTGCCTGCCTGCTTCTGGAAATCCCTCATCTGGATCACTGCCTGATCTCTGGAAATCCTGCACTGTAGGATCATTTTTCTTTTTCTGGAAGTGTTCCAATGGTGGCATAGAGTAATTCTGCTGCTGTTTTAATTATCTCCCTTCTGCAGTGGACTAGTTAAAATTATTCCCCTCGCTTCTAAGTGTACAACTTTACAGGCTAGATTACTAAATTAACTGTCTGTGCTTAGTGCAGCATTACCAACAATTAGTTCTCTGCATGGGATATAATAATCTCTAATAATATGAACAAATTCATGCCATCAGAAAATTGCACCAGCAAATTTGTGACATCATTGTTAGGTGTATTTTTTAGGCCAGTTTTTGACTGCCTTCACTATCCAATGTTAATTCCTTTATAGGGTTAAATTTTTTCTTACGCACAACCTGTTGGTCCTATTTCTATCCAACTTGTTACTTCCATTATGGTTCTTGTATTAACTTGATTTCCAACTTTAATTGCACAGCTTATTATCGAGCCTTCTTTTAATGGTAATTTTCTTTATAGTTGCTTTATCAAAGATAATGTGTGATATTAATAAATTTATGATGCATTTTATTCTTCTTTCCCCTCACATCCATATTTTTAGATTAAACCATGAATATAGAATAATGAAAAGCTAGACTAATAGGTTCTATTAATTCTCTCCTTTTTTGCATTAAATTTAGGTACAATATTTGCTAGAATATGACAAATGCTGTAATTTAATAGATTTAATAAAGTGCCTGCTGCTTAACTTGCAAGTTAATGTATTGGTTCTTTTGTTTCCTAGGGCTCTTGTGTAGATATTCTTGTCTGTGTTCTGGTAGGACAATAAGTTCTTTGAATTTTTTACTACTAAAAATGTGATATTATCCAACTCAATACACTTTGTTCCATGAGCTGTCTTGCTTTTGCAAGGTAATACTTTACATCATCATCCTGAGTCAAAATCACTGACCATTTTCTTTGTTTCGTGCTATCTGCTATTTCTGTTGCCTCACGCTTCCTGGTGTTTTTTGCCATTTGTTTGACAAGTTTGTAGCCGTATAAATATGTACTCATACAAGCACATGATCTAACGAATTTCCTTAGCTGAGAACACTACTTTTTAAAAAAAAATCTGAACCTGAACTTGTTGCTCTCGTGCTATTAATGTTATACATTACAGCTCAAGTGTTTTGGTTTTATGGTTGATTGCCTTGTCATGTATACATTTCTTAAAAAGCCTAAGTGTAATTAAAACAGGCGCTAATGCTGACCAACTTACAGATTATAATCACATTAGCTCAGATTGTTTTATAAGATATAATTAGATATTAAGTAATTTAAGGCTTAGTTAGAACTCTTGGACATTTTACCTCAGGTGGAGCTTGGGCAGTATTTTAGTTCTGACTTGAGTTTCCACCTCAAAGCAACTTTCATGCTGTAAATAGCAGAAGATTCATCCGCATTTCTTCATAAATTTCCACTATGTAGAAAATAAACTTAATTCTGCTGAATACTACTAGAATGCACGTGTTCCATATTACTTCCCTATTTGCCTTCTATCAATTATCTTAATTATTAATTGCATAAATGAAACAATGAAATCCTTCCGTTTATACGAATACTGACTGTCACTCAGAGAGCACGTTCTAACTGGCAATAACAAAGAAATAATACCTACTTCTAGCAAGTTTATGATCCCATGGCATGTATTTTGCAGGGCAGTTTGTGAAGATGAATTATTTCTGTGCTTGTCTAGTTATTGAAGGTAACAATTTAATCGGTGATTGATCTTCATCTCAAATTACATCTGGAGTGATAATGAGTATGTACAGCTGCTTTGACTTTTCTATTATGTCCATATGGATACTCAAATTGGTACCAGTACATAATACATGTATATAATAGTCTTCCATCCTCTCTGTTCTTTTTTCCCTGCAGTAAAAAAGTAGTCACTGATGAAAAATTTTGATGGAAATATCTAAGACTTTAGGATCCTACATCCTGGCTTAAGATGTGCTAGTTAGTTACTCTTGGTACTCTTGAGTAATTATTCAATTTGCCCAATATGAAAAGCTTTGGTGCTCTTCTATTCTCCAGTAATGGTCTTATTGTGAAATGCTTAACACACCTGGTATATCTGATTTAGCATCTCTGGTTAATATGGTGTCAAAAGAAGTATTTTTGCTGTAGTTGTGTGGTGGAGGAAAGATTTATAATGAATTACCTGACTTTCAGCAAATCCCTGAGCACCAGTAGTGTTGATACAGGAGAAGGTATTAAATCCTGTGTGTATCCAACAGTACTGCTCACAGGTACCTGATTTTCATGAACATCCTTCTCTTGAAAATATATGAGGGAAACAAAAATAAACTTGAATAATCCTTCCATACCCCAGGCTTTTTTTTTTTTATAAATTAAAAGGTTTTTCAAGAGAGGTTCTTCTGTGTTTACTCACAAGTAACTTAAAAAACCAAACAAACCAATATGCTCTGTAATCCAAAGAAAATGGAAGTTTTTAAATCAGTGTACAGCTTAAATACAAACTAACTTATCACTTCTTTTGTGTTTTTCTGTTGGTTTCAATCTTTATTTCTTGTCAAAAGCAGAGATACAACCTATTACTGCAGAAAGAACCCTTCATCCACACTTGTAAGGAGTAAATAAGCTTTGGAGAGTTTTTAAAATTTGCTGAATTTTACATGCTTATTAACTGTAGTGTAAAAATTCGTGGGTTAATAGTATTTTTTGACTATTTTTTTTGTTTTTATGAGACTGAGTAAGTCATGTGTGTAGAGCTGTGTGTAGCAGGCAGCGTTCTGGATGATGATGATGATGATGACTGGTGTGTTTGGTTCACCAGCAGTGTCACAATGGGTCCTAAGATGCCTTTCATTCTGATAGCTTTATCTCATTTTTGAAAGGGAAAACCCCAAATAATAGAGAAGACTAGGATATTATGTTGTTATATTGTTTGTCTCCTTGTGAAAGCTGACTAATTCTGCTGGGTGCTTGAGTCAGGGAAGAACTATTCCTGGTAAGTGTGAAGTAAGTACAGCAGCTGGGCATCCACTGGGAACTTAAAATTTCAAGCCCTGGCAACTTTTTGAATAGAGTGCATCTGAAAACAGCTGGATTAGTTCTCATCAAATCTCTGTAGACTAAGTATCCCTCCATGATCAATTTATTGAAATATTTGCAGGAATGTCCATCTTTTTCCTGAGATGAGAGGGCTGGGCTGACTGTACCACGTTGCTTTAATTCAGCAGAGTGACTTCCCTTTCTGGATCCTTTTGGGGCCCATTTGTCTGATTATGTAATTTTTTTTGTTTGTTTGCAACATACTTCCTAAGCAGAATTCCCTGTTGGAAATACCAGCGTTGTGTAGAGAACGCACAGTATCCTGGTTAAATATTGCCGTATTAAATTGGGATCAACAGCACCTGCAAAGCTTTGCAGCCTCTAGGTGATTTGTGACATAATCTGCATGTCACAGCCCCAAACAGGTAATACTTGAAGATTTCTGTAACCTCATTATATAGTTGAGTTCATTTTATAATTATTTTAGTCATAACATTTTTTAGGAAGGCTTTGGTTTTGAAATGAGAAAAGCAAATGCAGACATATGGCTGTGTGAGTCAACAGGTACTGGATGCTGTATTTGGCACCTTTTTCCGTGTTGATCCCTGCAGATCTTGGAGATGGGAACTTGTTGGCCTCTCTGTGCAACAGGGGCGCAACTGGGACATTCAGTGTTGACCTAAATTATAGCATTCATCTTCTATTAAGATGGACTTTTTATTTAATCTGTCTTTGATGTTGTTGCCCTTTGAAAAGAAGTGTCCGTCAGGGTGGGTTTGGGTTTTTTTTGATTATTCTGCCTTCACTGTTTTGTGGTTTCCTTGAATGGTTTTTCTCTCTTGACCTTGATGGTACAGGTCTGTCTTGACTTGAGACTCTCAACTATTGTAACTGCTCCTTCAGTATGTAGGTGATTTATTTTCCTTACTAAGGAGTAAAAAAACCTTTGAAACAACTACTTTTTATCCTTTTTAGCTGTCATTCTCAACTTGATTGCTTGCCTGCAAACTGTCTCTTGGTGCTGATTTTAAAATTCATTCTTTCAACTCAGCCTGTTTTATTTCTTTAAATAAGCTTGTTCATTCACCTCCTGAGGTAATCAAACATTTTAAAAAGGCTCTGGGACCCCACATGTCCAACAATTTACTAAGGTATTTAGCATTTCTTACAACTCTCCTAGATGTCATTAAGATGGAATCTTAGTATACTGTTTTCCTTGTAAATTAATCCAACTCTTGCACCTTTAAGGCTAAAAAAAAAGTTTTTTATTGTCTTGTGAGTACACAGTACAAGAGGCAAAAATCTATATGTAGGCATAAGAAAAATTAGTCGTTCAGATATTCTTTGTAAAAAAAAAAGTCTTCAAGAGGCATCCTCTGTGGTGAATGCTGAGGAGACGGTTCCCTGATGAGTGATTACCATACCTCACCGACTGACTCAATTCATGTATAAGTTTTATTTTAAAATCAATGAGTGGAATACAACTCTATTCAACCTTATTCATAAGAGACATAGCTGTGCCTTCTGGTCTGTTCTATCACCAGGGACTGCTTAAAACTGTTAGATTCTTTTCATGCAGATACTTACACAAGGTAACCTTAGACCTAACAATATGTAGCCATCCTATTTTCTGATAGAATAGCAGGTGGCTACTTAGAGCTTCCATATGACTTACTCATATGTCCCAGCATTTGCTTGTGTCTTCCCTGTTTTGAAGCAGGTGGATGTCACTGGCCTCATTTGGGATGTTGCCTTATCTAGTGTATGCAGCAAATGTATCAATCTTTTATGCAGTGTGATGCTGAGGAAATCCAGAAACAGATCGAGTAGCACAGATCTGAATGGCTGTGCAAAATACAAAAAAAAAAAAAAAGAAAAAAGAGGAAAAATGTTAGGAACTTCTAATCTATAGAAATTACTTGGAAAGCTTACCAAAGGCATGTTTCCTCCCCTCCGCAGGCATATATTGTCTGCTTAGTAGCTTAAATTAACTTCTAGAGTTTGATGCTTTCCCTCTTACATATCTTTATTTGCAATTTAGCTACCCACTTAGGGGACGAGTCATTCAGCTTAACTTTCTCCAATTTTCCCAGCTGGTACCCAAAGGATCCTGCTTCACTCTCCTGGCATGTGCAAAGTTAGTTGTGTGCTTCTACCACTCCTCTCTAAGGAGTAGTAAAAACACTAATGAGAAGAATATCTGGAACTACAGCTTAAAAGTGTTGAAAGCTTTCCAACAGGTTTCTGAAGCTGGGCTTTGCCCTGTCTTGACTGTAAGACCCGGTCCTATATCCCTGTTATATACAACAGGCAACTCTTGCAGATTTACACCAAAGCAACTTAGACAAGGACTGTGTCCATTTTTATGCTTAGTGAAATTTTTAGATCCCTTCAAGTTTTTGTGATATTACAGGGTGTGCCTTGAAATTCAAGAAATATGAGTAAATACTTCCTTAAAGTTCACTTATCAACTGAAAGCTTTTTAAAGCAGCCCTGTAAGTTTAAATTCCCTAAAAGTATCATATGTAAAATGATATACATGTGCTCTATAATCCCGTCTTCAGTAAATGGATTTGCAGCCTAAGAACGTCTGTGAATTGGAACACTCAGATCCTTAGGCTTATTCAAGAAAAAGCATTTCAAAATGTAAAGGGATTAAAAAATTGTATTCCTAGTGATTTTGTAAGCAAAGATTTAGCTTATTTTCTAACTAAATGCAAAAGCCAACATTAGGCTGGCAATTCCTAGTCTCAGGCTGAAGAAGCCATCTCAGTCTTGTATATTCAGGTAACTTTTAGAGTTGTGTTTAAAAAGTAGCTATTATATTAAGATAGATATTTGAGGGTGAGAAAATTAAAAACCTTTTTCTCTTGAAGCAATGGCTGAAACTTCCTAATTGTCTAGTTTGAGATGGTGTAAAGTGTGTAATTCTCTTCTCTTTGGAATTTTTGTAATTTTTTTTTTGCTTTTTGAGAGCATATATCCATAGAGATGTGTTTTAGTTTTTTGCAATTTTAAATAAAAGCTCATTTTGGGGATGATTCAACAAGCCCTTTGGCTCTTTTTAGGCTGATGATAACCATCAGATTCCTTAGTGAAAAGCAAGCCCTGCTAGAATTAGTTTGAATTTTGCTTTAACTGTACGATATTCCAGTTTAATGACCTACTAAGAGTCCTGGGCGCAATGCTGTCCTCGGAGAGCTGAGGTCAGGAGTGATTGAAGCTCAGATTAATGATTTAAGAGCACCTTCTGGTGACTAATCAAAGGCCAAAAAAAATGTTTGTTTTGACTGTGGGGTGAATGTTTAGAGATGTATCTAGAAGTATGTCCTGAAAACAGCTTGGATTCATTTTACAGCTGAATATACTAGAATATTAGCCTTTCTGCTCTCGAAGCTTCCCCCCCTCCTCCCTCAGCTCTTAATCTCTTCTGTTTTTAAGCATTGGTGAACAGATGCTTATGCAGGATAAAATCTAACAAAAGAGTAGCAACAACCAGGAACTCTGTTAGAAATTGAGATTCAACTGTGGTCTTATGTAATGCAGATTTTTCCTGAAACAGAAGGGAATGTTCTTTTCTCCATAACTTCACTTGCTCTTGTTTTGATTTCTAACATCTTTGATTCTGGCAAGACCTTGTTCTAGAAATAGTCACATGTTGAAAGAAGACTGTTTGTTTATTGCAAAAGTGCTGAAAGCCTTTAAGGTCAACTGAAAGTTTAAGGAAATTTGTTTCCTTTCCTGTGACTTGTTGCTGGTATTAAGCTCTTAATGTTGCAGGAATTTGTCTTTGAAAACATTTTCTTTACAAGAGAAATTATTTTTGCTTTGATAAGCATAGAATCAGTTTTGATCATCTAGCATTGATATGATGGAAACTTTAGAGCCATAAGTTATCTGAAACAGTAGCACAAATGCCAAATTCTAGTCCACGATTTGAGAACTGAGTAAAAGTAGTTTTAAGACATTTGTTATTGTGAGGGGTTTCTTTTGATCTGGAGTCTAAACCAGTTTTGAAGTTCTTGATGAATACTGCTTTCAGACCATGTCAATAACAGAGTCTTTCAAGGAATATTTGATGAGTTTTCTTCAATAAAAATTAAGTATTTATTGCACTTTGTGTGGTTTTCTAGGATTTAGAAAGAGAATTAGTTTTATTTGTTTTCATATCTACTCACTTATTTTTACCTGTAGTGAAACTTTCTGAAAAGCAAAACCAAGCATCCAAAACATTTAAAAATAAATTATCTTTGCTCACAATTAAAAACAAACAAGCAAAAATGTTTATGATTGAATTAGTGATTATATAGAAGGTTCTGCTTATGTCAGTGCATGCCTAGTATTTGGAATAGTGGATTGGAAAGCTACTGAAGGAACCATCCAGTAGAGCAGGTAAGGCCATGCAGGCAAGGAAAGTAAATTTTATTTCAACAGGATTAGTTTTAATTGGCATCCTTGCAATAATAATCTTCCTTCAGCTGAATAATATCCTTTCAGATGTCTGTCTCTTCTATATGTGAACCGGTGCATTTCTTTCTGAATTTGCTGTGTTTTCCAGTTTTGTTTAAGCTGATCAAATAAAGCAATAATTACTCTGTATTTGTTGTATCTTTCAAAGGCATTTTTGTAGGAATTCCACCATTGCCAGCAAATTTACTCTGCATTGACTATTAGATGGCTTGTTGAGTGAGGTGACCAGAGCCATTTAGATTTCTTGTGTGATGCATTCCAAAAAACCAACTAAATTATAGTTGAAGCAGTGAAATGCTGACAGGAATACTCGATGGCATGTTTGTAAACTGGCATATTAAATAACAGAAGTATCTATTTGAATGCTTCTGTCTATAGTTGCCGAGAGCTGGGAAGGCTTTTCCCACAGCCTGGCCCATGGAGGGTGTGCTGCTCATGCTGTCTTTGGCAAATGATTCATGGAATCTGAGAAGGGGCAGCACCAGCCAACCCACCCTTCTCATTCTCCCTGACCGTGCTGCTGCAGTTCCCTGCTCTAGTGCATTTTGCTACCTGAATCATCACTTTTTCTCTAAGCCTTAGGGTCACTGCTTTTTCCTGACCCTATTCCAGAGTGATTGCTTCCCTTCTCTTTTTCTTTTCCTCTTCTTATTTCCGACAGCCTAATTTACTGTCTTCAGAATTCAGTGTGTGGCTTTGTTGAATCCTGCTGGCTTTCAAGCACTAAGCTGTGTACCAGTAGCTCCTCTCTGTGTGCAGGTGTAGTTTCTGTTTATACTGTCTTGGTGAAGAGTGGGTCCTTGTTTGCAGTCTGTTCTGCTTTGTGTTTGACCTGAGTGGGAATAGATCAGCAGCAGCTTTGAGAACTTCCCCTAACAGAAGTTAGATCATGAGCCTCTGAGAGCCTCTTATCCTGGGAGTAATCATAAGAATTCCTGCTCGTCAGTGATGGTGCTACACTTTCTGTAGCCTCTCACTGATAAGACAAGGCAGGCTGGCTGTGTGTCCCGCATGCCTTGCTCTACCCCTCTAAGGAGAGCATGAACAGGCCCAGGAGGGTTCTGGGCTTGTAGGTGTGTGTTTTGCTGCTGTACTCTGTTAAAGTGGGGCATTCCGAGCAATGTTCCCCTGACCTGTATTCTCCTGGGGGAGGGCAACAGTCCCATGATAAATTTTCATATGTTCTCCTTCCCCGTTCCTAAATTTCACTAAAATTGCTAAAAAACTTTTGTTTGTTGTTTAAAACTTGATGTCAGTATTTCTTTCATTCTGGTTTTGCATTTAAATACAGAAGAAATTACAGGCCAGAGATACCCTCTCACTGCCCCCCAGAAGCCCCAAAACCAAAAAACCCACCCCTGCAAACAAAAACACCCCCAAACCCCTCTGCCAATAAATGAAATGATTGATTCTGGGAAACTTGGAGCTGTCATAGTTAACACTCAAAATATCATAGTCTCTCTTTCTTATACCTCTTCATCCACTTCTAGAGGGAGTGTTGGAAGTTGCTAACAGTGTTGTGACATACTCATAAATTATAAAGTCAAGCATAAAATATGAGTGAAATGACACCTGCCGCATGAGTAAAATGTATTCTGAAATGACACTATTTTATTACTAGTAAGAATCTTTCATATCCCCAAACAAAAATGCTTTGTAATACCCTAGAGACATGAATGCCATTAGTCCATTTCTTTACTGCAGAGGGATGTGCTTTGTATCAGAGGCAAACGTGTAATGTCCTGATAATTGCTACAGCCAGAGAAGCTGGAAGTAAGTTATTATCTATATAATTATCTGAAAGACAGTACTTGAAATCTATTCAGTAACCAGCCCTTTGAATTTATTAATCAATTAAATTTTTAAAAGAACTATTATCTCTTCTTATCTCAACATTTGTACTGAGGTTGTGTTCAGAGACAGGGAGCCTCTTAGGAAGCTGCACGTGTGCTTATGGGAAGGGGGAGAGAGGAAGAAGGAGTTATTTTTTTTAATATACATATAAATATTAAAAAAATACAATTATATATATATATAAATGAATTTTAAAAAGTCTTGAAAACCAAACAAATAATAAAAAATATATTAAAAAAATTCTTCTATTGTGGTCTCAGGGTGGGATGCTAAGAGAAAATTATACTTTTTTTTTCCTTTGGAAAGTGTCTGTGTATCAAATTTTACTGTACTTGTATATTTTCCAAACCAGTATAGCTTTTGGGAGCTGGTACTTGCATCCTTCTGGTGTGAGGTAGTTTCTTGCCGTGAGAATTCTCGTCTTAACAGACATTAAATCCGATGGTTAGATATTAATCACTCTTAAATGATTGAAAGGCAGAAAGAGGTGCCTCTTGGTGAGCATAGAAACTTGATTTAAATAGTCAAGGAGAAATTTAGGAGTTGGTGACACATTGGATTTAGAGCATTTGCCTGTTACCTCAGGAAGCTTAAGTTAAAACCTTGAACTAGGTCACAAGTGAAAATGAGATTTATGGTGATGTACAGTGAAAAATTGGCACAGTGCATTACCTTGTTGCCAAGTACCTCAGCCTGTCTTGCCTAAATGCTTTTTGCTCCACATTTTAAAATACTGTAGCATGTTTGATTAATTATAGAAGTCTTATAAAATACATATATATGGCTCAGTATATAAGTATATACATATGTATGTTTAAAGTATATCCACAAATGTATAAAAATTCATAACTTTATCCTCCACTCATGTTAATCCTGTGATTAGATCAAAACCTGTAGCCAATCTTACTTTAACGTAGAAATTACTGAGATTGAATTCTATTTAGAGGTAAGGGAATTAGGCAGAGCAAGAGATGCCCTTGGCTTATCTGTGAGCTTCTGAGTCTGCTGAAAAGAGAACTGAACCAGAGATGGAAAAGCAGAGAAATGCCTGGTGAGAACTACAAGGGCATTCCCAGAGTGTGCAGAGATGCAGTCAGGAGAGCAGAAGCTCAGCTGAAATTGAAATTGACCAGAGATATCGAAAACTACAAGAAAAATGTTCATCAGGTATGTAAGCAAGCAGAAACAGAACACAACATTGCCTGCTGTTAAACAGGAGAGGTGAATTAGTCACCAACACTGGGGAAAGACAGAGGTTCTCAACACTTGGTTCCTGTCTGTCTTTGCTGGCGCTGTTGGGTCCCAGGCTCTGGAAAAATCCAGGCTGATGCCCACTGTCAGTGAAGGAGTTGGTATGGGAACTGTTACAGGAGCTTGACCCCTACGAATCAATGGGCCCTGACAAAATCCACGTGAGGGTGTTCAGAGAGCTGGTTCATGTTGTGAGGCCGTGCTCCATAATCTTTAAGTCGTGGAGGCTGGGGGACATTCCAGAAGACTGGAAGAAAGCTCATAACAACTCCATCTACAAAAGGGGCTGAAAGGAGGGTCCAGGAAATTACAGGCCCATCAATCTTACTTTTGTTTTTGGAAAAGTTATGGAATGAATTCTCCTGGGGCTATCACAAGTCAGATAAAGCACATGAGCGGGAAAAGTCAGCAGAGATTCACCAAGGGCAAAATGTCCTTGACACACCTGATAGCTTTCTAGGACAAAGTAACCTGCTTGTTGATGTGGGGTGAGACACTGTCTACCTGAATTTCTCCAAGGCTTTGGATGTGGCTTCCCACACCGTCCTGGTACAGAAATGGATGTGTTGGGGTCTAGACAAGGGATCTGTGCAGTGGGTGGGGAACTGTCTGCCTGGTCATGTGTAAACAGCTCCTGTCACAAGTGAGATCCCCCTGGGATCGATATTGGACCCAAAAAGTGGTGATCTGGAAGAGGGGATGAAGTGTACCCTGACAGAGCTTAGAGCTGTTGATAAAATAATGCCAGAACCATGTTACTTTTGGAAACAGAGGCTGCCTCGTGGAAAATAAAGCCTAGAAAAAAGAACTCTTGCTGTTAAAGAAACCTAAACTTTAACTTTTTTTTGTTTGTTTTCAACACGAGGAATAACAGGATAATGTGTTACTCCAAGTGATCTTAAAGCAGCATAAGGGTGATCTTAAAGTAACAAGATCTATGAAGATACAGAACTTTTCTAAATGAAGTAGTAACAGTGTTAATGTAGGAAAAAGTAAGTAATAGGACCGCTTCAGTCTGGTGGAATGTGTTCTTTTTTTTTTATTTTTTTATTAATTTCTTCATTATCTTGGCAACGTTTGGCCGTAAAAATAACTCTTGGCTGAAGCAAACATTGTAAAATGTTAGAGCAATGGGGTGTCTCCTTTCTTCCTGGCAGATTCTTTTCTAATTCCTATTTGCTTCTAATAGTAACTATCTGCATACATGAGAAAACTTTGGGGTTACTGTTAGTATTCTTCTGAATCAAGACAGAATTGTCAGAACTTTGAATATTTCAAACCTTGCTCTTTTTCTGAGAAAATGAGTAACCATAGCAGGGAATTGAGTGCAAGAAGTTCAGTCAGTGGATTTGGGTAGATGGTCCGCCTCTTACTCAAAACAGGAATTATTTTTATACACCTTTTTGACCTTTGGGATTTTATATCCAGAGTAGTATTTACAGCCATACTTAGGTGAGATGGTGATACGGGCTATTATATCATGTCTTGTGTTTGTATCAAATGCCAACTTGATTTTCTATCAATTCTTAATTTTAAGCATGATGGCAGACCTATGTATAGGCAGGATTTTAGATGCCATCTATGAACTAGCTTGAGCATTTCTAATAGAATATATGCCTGTCTCATATGATTTTTTCCAACCATGATATTAAAATAGGAAATATGAAATGTCTGTAGTATTCCAGATAAGAGAGGTGAAGCTACATATCTTTCACTTCATTTCTTTTCACTAAGTTTTTTCCAGGTCAGTGGAGGATATTGTGCTATTTGCAGTATCTTTTAAAAGGCACTGATCTCCAAGTTGAGATGGAGGACCGCTGCCACCTGGAAAATACTGGCAAGATTTGAACTGTTAATTGGTGTAGCATTTCTGTAGAAAATATGGAGTTTGCTGTTGAACTCTGTAGATTGACTCAACTCCCCTCAATTTTATAGGAAGTTTTCATAAATATTACATGTAACTCCATCTGTGTAAAACTAAGTAGCATAAAAACTTTCTTAGTTGTTAACTTCTGAATGTTTGGGGTGATACAGTTCTTAGTTGTGGTGTATTTCTTTGCTTAGATTCAAGGCAATCAGCATGTGGATTTTTTTTTTTTAGATAGTTATGGCTTATGCTCACATATTTTAAGGAGTATATATGCATGTAATGTGAAGAAAAATCTGTAGACAAAAGTCAGGATGGCTTTTTTCAAGATCCATTCTGTGCAAATGTACTTTCAGTAGTATTATCTTCTCCCTTTCTGTATCAAGCTTTTAAATGAAAATGCTCCAATCATTTGTGCATTGGGAGAGATTACTGTGCCTGTTATCTCTTGGACTCTATTCACCTTTAATTCTGTGAATCATTTTGTCAAAAAAACTTGAAATGGATCATTTTGACACGTGCTGTTACTGGAAACTGAAGGGGAAAATTTCTTTACATGAAGAAAAAGTAGAAAGCTCTTTTCTCTATGCGTCAGTACTTTTCTTTGGACTTAATGTTAAGAACCATGAGGAGGAAGAAAACTCTGTTTTAATGCCTCTAATTCACAGTGCTGGTGTCTGGCGACTGCTTAGTTTTAACCAACACAAAAAATGGTGCCATGTTGTAATGGCTTGAATTACTTGCATTACTGTATAAAAAATTAATACAGCTGTCATGATGGAGACCATGGGTGCACAGGAATTTTAATTTTTGCTAGTACTGCCTTTATGCTAGTGTTATGTTAGTGCTTTGTAAGGTGAGTGAATAATGAATATGAATATTCAGAAGCTGTTGACGTAGTTGAGTAATAGAAAAAGGGCTGTTATGAAAAATGCAGGAGTTTTTTTGAAGACCTTTATCACAAATATACATGCATAGAATTTTTTCTTTTCTTGTGGAGTTCATTGCTGTTTAAGTAGGGTTCCTCACTATGCTATGTGGCCAGAAGTTACTATCTTTTAAATGAATGCTTATATCAGAGAAGGAAAAAAAGATTTTCCTATGAGCAAGTGATTGTAAATGAAATTTTCTATGCAGCAATTTCCAGCTGATGCGAGCTGCATTGATCCCATGTAATACTGCCTGATATTGGCAGAATTGGATTTGAATTTCTACACTTGCGCGGGCATGATTAACCTCAGTAAAATGAACTAGAGTTAATACCATTTAGTTCCTGCTGTGGAGGAGGTTGGCAATCTTGGGGAATTACAGGTTGTACACAAATCAGCATAAAAGCACTTCTTCTGCTACTTACATTCAGAACTGGCCACATTATGTGTATTAAATAATTCTCTGGTTGCTATGCTGGTCAGACTACAGCTGGAGAAGTAGGCACCATTTTGAGGTGCAGATGACTTGGAAAAGTTCTAGAGGAAGGAAGTCTAGAAAATTACTCATGAGGATTGCTAGATTAAATTGCTTTATTCAGAGAAGAAAAGGCTGAAGGTAGATGATTGTAGAAGATGAGCAGAAAGAGGAAGAATATTACCTGATTTCCAGGTCTGCATTCAGGAAATAAGTTTAAGTAAGAAAAAAAGGTGAATTAGACATTCAGGAATACTTCCTAATAATAAGTCAGTACTAAAATAGGTTGCCTGAGAAGGCTGTAGACTTCTGTCATTGGAATTATTAAGATCAGATTAGACAACTGGAAAAAGATTTCAGTACAGTTAGGATAGGTGTTAGGGCATGTTGTAGCTAAAATGGCAATTTAACGGGTTTTGGGAAAAAAAAGTCAAGTACCACCTTGTGGGAAGGCAGAAGAATATTCTTGAGTAGTTCATGCAGTATTTTCACATTTTAATTTCAAATAGATTAAATATTACATTTAATATTATAATACTACTTTTATGTTCTGCATCTGGTTTGTTTACCAGGTCTTTGTAAGACTGTGCCCACACTTTCTTATTTCAAGTCACTTTGTAGATTCCCTCAGAGTCACACATTGAGGTCTCCTATTGTAAACAACCTGTCCTGGTCTACGTTCTGTGAGTTTATATAATGTTGTGCAGCCTAAGCAAGGGAACAGATTTCTTTTATGTAAGTGAAAATACATTGCATAAGTAAGATGCCAAGTTTGGACTTTGGAAACAACTTCTACTTCTATAGCATCCTTTCAGTTGTTTTGGGGACTATTAAAAAAAATGTGCTATATCCTTTTTCAGAAACAGAACACCTGCCAGAGTAAATTTTAAATTAATGTTTGCACCAATCAGAGTTTATATCCCAGCTAACTTAGATTTTTTTAACACTAGTGTTAAGCTTCTTGAAATACAGGATATATCCTTATGGGGAAAAATCGTTTATGCATTCTAATTCTGATTTTACATTTCTGGGATTTTTGGATTGTTTTGGAGCATGGTTTTGTTTAAAATAATTTAGAAGGATGAACTCAGGATGAACTGAATTAATCACTAGAGTTTGCAGTTTGCAACAGAAACTGCTACTTTGTCAATGAATAAACTGAAACATATTTAAGAGCAGGTCTGTGATTACTTGGCGTGTGAGAAGTTGTGGTGGATGTCCTTATTGTGTTTCTAAATATACCTTCTTCTCTTAGTGCAAAGCAGTATGTAACAAGTAGAGGAGTGTGATTGGCATATGCAAATATTTTCTTAATGTATTAAATATTTATTCCTCTTGATTAGTCATTGAAGAAAAATTAGAGCTACATCATGTTCAGTATATCCTGTTTTCATATGTGCTGTGAAAAAAAAAAACCAACAGCAAGTTATACAATAAATGTAAAAATACAAGAAAATCAAATGCAAATTCTTTGGATGTTTGTCAGGTGCTAGTCAATGCTTTATGCCTGGAAAAGAAAAATCTGCCTTTGTGCGTTTTTTCAGAACATATTGTTTTTCAGATATTCCTTTGAAAAAAATACTGGAAAACCTTCTTAGCCTGTCACTCAATACTGTGGTATGAGAAATGGCCTCTCCATCACTTCTGCATTTCTTTCTCACTGATTCAGGCTTGTGCTGTCAGGTGGTCTGAATTTTTTTCCCCTTCTTTATTAATATATTCAGCTGATCTCAGATCTGTGCAGTCTCTTTCCCTGCTGTAAATGTTAGGCACAAGGTCTCAACTAGAAAGGTTGCCAGTACTTCTATTTATGAAGATCTTGATCTTCTAACTTTGAAGCACAGTTATTGATTTTTATTTCTTTTTAATAAAACATATTTTCATAAAAGATGAAAAGGAGATGGAGCATTTTTTCAGCATGGAGAGAACAGCTCTTGACTGACACACCAATACTGCTATTGAGATGGATCCATAAAGCAAAATATGCTCTATATTGTATATTCAGATAAGTCTGAAATAGGAATTGCAAAGCAATCCAAGATTTCTTAAAATTATCAGTAGAAGTGTGACACTAAGTAAGATAGACATAAATGAATTTCTTTGTAACTCTTTATTTAATAGTGAATATTTGTAATATTATGAATGTACCTTATGCTTTGTTTCTCCTAAAACGCAGATATTATAAATCAGACCTCTGTCCATCTACCAGCAGTTTTGTGGATCTTCATGTTCTGCTGATGACAGAAAATAGCCAATGACTTTTCTGGTTTAAATTAGTGCCCCTCTGTGAAAGATTTGGTGATATTATTTTTTGCAGGAAGATACAGGAGATGACAAGACTGCGTTTTTCACAGATCTATAAATATTACAGCAGGAAAGGCCATTTTAATAACCTGCTCTGACGTCTTATGTATTGCAGGGCATAGATTTCATCTGACTACTCCTTCACTTTGGACCAATAATTTCTGACTGAACTAGAACATACTTTTCTCTCTTCCTGAAATGCGTCAGTCTTGGTTTAAAGTCTCTGCAGTGGTAAATACAAGCTTTGCCACTGTACATTCTAACTCAGCTATATTTGCCATTATTTTGTAGCAGTGGTAATATTCCAGGTGAATGTAGATAACCCTTTGTTGTGCGTTTTGGTTGCCCTGTGTTGGCTTTAGCCCTTGCATTTCTGGTGTATGTGCTAAGTGAAACACCCTGTGTTGTCACACATCTTTCATGGAATCTGTTGGTGGCTGATTACCTTGGTGAGTGACTGATCTGTCACTGGTGCTTCTGGATGCCTTTAAATGTGCAGCATGCTGACGTCTTTCTCTTATCTGGTAGATCTGTTTTACAGTATACAGTGATGGGAAATGTTCTTATGGCATGCACCTTCTGATTCTTTATAAGCTTTGATTATACCCCTATGAAATAGAAACAATATTGTTGAAAATATTATGAAAGCTGATGTACAATTTAAGATGGCAATATACAGCATCAGCTACTCCCCTGTGTGTTCTGTTTAGAAGGTTGGAGTCTGGGTGTGATAAACCTGTGGTGCCTGAGCAGGCCACGTGAATTGTTCTGGCTTCCTCTCATCACTGAGGCTTTCTCAGCGGTGAGCAAGGAGTGGGGTGCAATGCAGGCACCTCTGTGACTAACGAGTGCATAGTCAGGGTGACTCATCTGGATTGTGGTTATTTGACAGAATCACTGTTAGTCACAGAGGAAAACTGTGCTGATGGATACCTGGCTTTATATGAAAGAGAATATTGCCCTTGATTGGGCAAGGGTTTACCTGAAAGTGGTACTGCTTATCTTTCTTAGTTATGGGATTTGGTATTTGCTAACACTTAGAAAGAAAAATAATACAGAAAAGTTCTTGGTATGACTCAAGAAACTTAAAGTAGTTCCCATCTGTCTTGCTATGTATTTATTTTAAATAGAACAACCTCATATCTTACCATTTTCTACAAACATTATTGCAAAGCAATGTTGTGCTTTTATTTATTTACTTTTTTTCTCAACAAAGTGAAATGGCTGTTTCAAAGGCTATCTACTCTTCCTAAAGAAACTACTTATCAAAAAATTATCAGCCTAGGAGACGAGGGAAATTGTTTGTTCTTTACTAGTACCAAAGGGCTGACCTAATAAAAACAGCTCTTGTAAGTCACCTCCATTGCACTATACAACTACTAAGAAGGCAATGGTTGTGACTGAAAATGAGTACTTGTAGTATTTCACGCTTCTTCCAGGAAAATATATGTTCTCTGGATTGCTAAATAAGACTTCTGTGTATAAATCATATGACAGCATTGAAATGATTTTGATTGGAATCTTATGTATTACTGCCTTTTATTAAAAAAACCCCACACAAAACAGACAAGAAAAGCTTTTTTTTCTTTATTCATTGATACTTATTCTTAATGATTCTCCTTCAACAATATAGTGAAAGAAATGAGTGTTTCTGAGGATGTATTTATATTTGTTATTATTTGTTATTAAAGAGCAGGATGGTCTGTTTCCCCAGTGGAGTAAGGCCACTAGAGATGTGTGTTCAGGCCTGAACATAATCATAAAGGATGCAGAAAATAGAATGGATTAGTGAAGATACAGTGTGCTGAAGATACCAGGCTCTTTCAGAAAGCTTTTATGTTAATAGATTATTGAATTTCATCTGCTGTTTTATCACTGCATAGATTAATACAAAGTAATATATATGAACGGATGAAAAAGGTTCTCTTTTTAGATTAAAGGAATTTCTATATGTGATGAATATTGAGCTATTATCACTCAAAAAAAAAGTTACAGCAGCTATTTCTGTTTCAAATGTCAGAATAGTAGTTGAAAGAGCAAATAAAATCTTAAATGGGAATAGAGAATAAAATGGAAATAATATTGCTACTGTACAGATTCATGGTTCACTTGCATCTTGAATACAATATGCTGATCTCTGTTGCATCTCAGCAGGCTCTAGGAGAATACACAAGATTTATTAAAAGCGGAGAGCAAGGATTTCTCAGGTTGGAAAAGGGGCAGAGGAGGGAAAGAAGGGAAATAAAACACAGATCATTACATTTTGAGTGGTATAAAGCGTGAACCCAAAGGCTCAGCTGTGGACTGAAAGTGCCTCTGAGCTGCAAGTCATTGAAGGTGGTGTAAAGCTGTGTGGAGTATCTGTGGGGATTTTTACTCCTTCCTGGATAATCACTGGAGACCACTGGGAAGAGACAAGGTACTGACTAGGAATAACAAAGCAGCAGACTGACAGATACGCTTATTTAAATTTATATCTTAATTTGTCTTGATCTAGGAGAGTTTTCCCATGGCTGGTGTTGTCTAATATCAGAAGTAAGTTGTAAGGCAATGGCAAAGCAAATAAGCAAAGCAAACCGAAATGCTCTTAAACAAAACCCCCTTACTTTGGCTTGGATCCATTTCGTGTGAAGGTTAATTTAAATTATTTGCTACTGAACTAGAAAATATACAAGTGAATGCCTGGGGGAAGAAAGCGAATCAATGATATAGAATAATCAGAATCCAAGTTTTTATGAGCACAAACAGTGTGATGAGAAATATGAAGAGAGACTTGACTGTTTTCCCTACCCCCAATTTTCTTTCCATCCAGAAAGATTCTATTGGCATGTTGATGATTCATGTTCTGTTGTGTCTCTGGTTTATTACAGCCCTGTTTTTCCTCTTGTAGGTTAACAGAACCTTCTGGATATTTAACAGATGGACCTATAAATTATAAATATAAAACTAAATGCACATGGTTAATTGAAGGATAGTAAGTATCTTATTTTCATAGCTTAAATTTTCTGACAGTTTGGTACTCTGTGTTCTAGAGATGAAAAGAACTCCTCATGTAGAGACTGCATGAGGATACAATATGAACAGTTTTGGTGTTTTGTTAGTTTGTTTTGGTTTTGTTTAAATATTATATAGAACAAAAAAGAAATGGTAGTACGATTTTCAGGATTGCTCAGAGTTGGCCAAATTCCATTTCCATTCAAATTGCTGGCAAAAATTAGGCTGACATCGGTATTTGGCCAGTGCTGCAGGCCCTCAAAACCCAGTGATAAATTTGTTGCATATTTGTGTACTTTTACTTAAGTTCCAAAAGTAGTTACAAAATCCCTTTATTTAACTCATTACCTGACTTATCTTATGTAACTCATATCAGTGATAAATGAGGAATGGCCTCAAGTACAGAATGCTTATTCAGTTACGTGTTTCTCAAAAGTTAGTGCTTCTATGAAGTATTTTCTTTTGCATTCTACAGTTCCTCATGTACTTAATTTTAAAATAGTTTTGTGCCTACAGTTTAGATACCTCGTTCCTGTTGCTAATTTTTCAGTTTATGCAGCACAGTAACACACAGACATGCCTCAAGAAGTAATGAGACGCATAAATGAGTATGGCTAAGTGTTAATGGCACAAAGTGGTTACATTTCAGGAGGATTTTTTTCCCACCCAGGGTATGGGTCAGGATTTTGCTGGCTGTACTTCTGAGTTTTACTAACATTCTAGAAGAAAATTAACTCCTTCTGTGTTTCCATGTTGTCTTAATCTCAATTACCTTGGATTTCTGCTCCGTTGCTGCAGTTCAGAAGTGATGTGTCTGATCTAACTTCATTCTGCTTGTATGCAGACAGTAATTTAAACACAGAAGCAGTGAAGTTACGGGTGTTTGCAAAATCATTTAAATAGAATCTTTATTATCTAGAAGACCAGGCTGTAGCTGAATATGTGTCTGACCTAGCTAGACTTCTCTTTTTATTCAGGCTAGCTCAGGAATATTTGCACTGCACTGCACTAAAGTGGAAACACACCTCAGCACTGTAGGCAAACTGCTTTGAAGCTGTTCCCCACTCCATTCCTCCTGTTCTCAGGAGATGGCAGAGTGGGCAGCTGGAGGAATCAATGTGCTGCACAGTCTGGGGAGTCCGGTAACACTGTGCCAAATGTCAGCACACAAGGAAGTCACATATGTGTATAATATTCAGTCTTAAAAAATGAACAAAGAGCTCTTTCCATATAATCTGTCACAAAACCCCATGTTTTCCAAACTGACAAATTGCACTCAAGCCTGTCAGTAGCGAGGAGAACTGAAAGAAAATAATCATTATGTT
>VZTF01006155.1:483226-674930 GCA_013397755.1 Cnemophilus loriae
ATCATTATGTTTCATGGAATATATATATATATATATATATGTATATATATATATGTATATATGTCTGGTAATTCTGTGATACGTGGAAACTCCCCTTTCAGAAAGTTTACAGATCCATTTGGACTTCAGCCAAAATCTGGTGACATTTCCCATGTGCTGGCAGAGGGGAGGAGGCGGGCACTTGCACTAATATTGGTTGCAATTTGAGATTTGTGTTTTAAGATTTTTATTTCCAATAATTAGTGTAATACTGGAACGAGGATGTGTAGGTGATTTTATCTTGAAAGATTCTTTAAAGTTCATAGTCCTGACATTGTAAAGTCAAGTTAGTGTATTAAAATGAGATATTTTAATTGCTCTAAATTTGTGGTTCTGAACACTGATAAAATCTGGTGAATTTAAGCTTCTTATTAACATTAGGGATTATTAGCTGTGGACTGAATGTGTTATTTTTAAATTTTCTAAGATAAAGTAAAATATTTGTTCACCCTGGCTTTTGTTATTTAAGGCTTTGAAATATTTAGTTACTACTCAAAATGTTTTGATAGAGTTATGTTGGCATGATCAATTCTACTGTGAGTTCTTTATCTTATGAGCTCAGTAATTCTGTGTATAATGTTTTACATCAATGTTCTTTTTTTCAGCCCAAATGCGATACTAAGATTAAGATTTAATCACTTTGCCACAGAATGTAGCTGGGACCATATGTATGTATATGATGGAGATTCAATATATGCACCTTTAATAGCTGTATTTAGGTGAGTGTTTTTATTAATTTTTCAGTCCAAGTAGTCATATATGGACATTTTCCATTATTGGGGAAAAAAGTAACATTAGATGCTTTAATATGTTAACTAGCTTGCTTTCTTATCTAAATATTGTGGGAACATGTATGTAAAGTTGTGTTAGAATGCTTTCCAAAACGTTACAGTTTTGGTTAGATAATCACAGCATAAATCCATTATTTGGATACTTACTGCTGACATTGCATGGCATGTTAATGCTTATACACAGGCATTTTCCTGGAAACCCCTACCTTACCTTGCAGAGACATGGACAAGTTTTATATACATTTTATACCTTTTTTTAAAAGAAGTTCTTTTTAAATTATATTTATGAGTCATCTTGTTTATATAGTTAACCAGCTGAATACCTAACTCCTTCTTTCCTTTTTTTTTTTTCCAAATATACCAAAGATTGCCTAAAAACATTTTTCTTCTTTTTTCCAGTGGTCTAATAGTCCCTGAAGTGCGTGGAAATGAAACTGTTCCTGAAGTGGTTACTACATCTGGCTATGCATTGCTACACTTTTTCAGTGATGCTGCTTATAACCTAACGGGATTTAATATTTTTTATTCGTAAGTATTTTCATACTAAGTGATTACCTTTGTTTTTTTCATAGCATAAGAGTCATACTTAGTGGTAAGTGTCTGAAACCAGGGGGCTGGGCTTGTAATAATTTATTAAGTTATGAGTTAGGGGAGAAACTCCTAGAGACAGAGTATGGTTTTTTTGAGTGAAGTCACATGGCCATTGCCAGGGTATGTTTTTCCTATGCCATATGGAACTAGAATGTATCCCCTCTAGTGTTTATCCAACACATATAGTTGTCATATGGACTAGAAGGGAGATATATCTGCTGTCATATAAATTCCCTTCTCTTGAACTAGGATCATCTGTTGCTTGGTTTTTCTTGCTGAATATAATATGGCTTTTGAAACCTTCTCTGCAATTCCACTTGGATTTTTGTGCCAGCCACAAAGATTTTATTCCATTTCTTTTTTTCTTCTAGGGTATTTCCCCTCCTATTTTCCATCTCAGTCTACACTCTGCCCTTGTAGATCTTACCTGCAATGTGTGTCTTTTTGTTTCTCTGATGGCTAAGTCTAATCTGATATAATCATGATTGCTTTTGTCCAGCCTTTTTTTCTGTGTCAGCAGCTCTAAAGATGCATCCAGCAGACCTGAGCATTTTCCTTTTTATATGCACCAGTTGTTTGCAACTTCTGTCTCATTTGGGATGTGCATGTGCAATGCAACATCTCTTCATATTGGATGCCTTGGTTCAAGAGGGAATTGCTTGGTCCTGTTGGACCTGTTTCTTCATGTGACGGTTTTTCCATGATTGAAGATATGCCTGTTCCTTTCTCTCAATCCCTTCAGATTCTGAAATACCAGTTACTGAGATGTGGTGGCCAGCACTGCATTTCTTATGTGGAAGTACATGTAATATTTTTGTCATATTCTTTATTAGTTTAAAATTCCTATTTGTGTTTCTGACCATAACTTTACTCTTGGCATAGTAGTTGTTAAATTGTCTGTGGGAAGATTATTGCTCTAATTTGCAGCAGATTGCTCACCTTTGACCAGATAATAAATAGCTATTCAAAGTTTGGGAAACCTCACTATATATATTGCATTGGAAATGGCAGCCTAGAAGACTGAGTATTTTTAATTTTTGTCAGTTGACATCAGTAAAATGCAATCACCTGGCAGACTTTCTGTTGTAATTAGATACATTTTTCAGTTATCCCTGAAGCTTTTATTACACTTTTTTTATTTGTCTTGGGAGCAAATGGCAATAAGACTTGGCATTCTTAAGACATGAGTGCATGTGCATTCTTTCATTACTTGGTAATGTGGTGCATGCTGCATATCATTACCTAATTTTTTTTTTGTAGATTTAAAATAAATGAAAAAACTTGCCAGTTTTTAATTCCATTAAATATATAACTCATGAAATTCTATGTACTCTGTTGTTCTGTGTCTTTTATTGCAATGGATAATTTTAAAATACCTTTTTAATGAACCAACAGTAACACTTTTTATGATAAAGAAGTACCTACAATTACTTTTTATGACTGTATTACTTTGCTTCTGTTGCTGGTCTATTGCACTCTGCTTCTGTTACTCTCTTCCTTATTTTTTGACTTCATCTTGATGGACCACTTGTATTCCTTCACTTTGGGGAAGACAAGACCACAAAATCTGTGACTAAAGTGCCATTCCAGTAGCAAACAATTGTAGTTACTCCAGAACAGTCCTGAGTAAATTTTGTGTTCCTTGGAGTCGGGTAACTGGCTTCCAATTCTGCTGATCCAGTTTGTCTCATTTTGTTTGAACCCTTAATGAACCAGTTGGAGTGGAAAGCAGTCTACTTTCCAACTAATATCTCCTGATGGAAAAACTTAATTGTTCACCTTCCTGCAGAGCACTCTCCCTGTGAGGCTGGGGGAGAGGTTCCTCACAGCTGTAGCATACAGCTGCTAATCCCATCGGTGGTTTTGATGCCGTGTGTGCGTTACCAGGCAAAACCCTCAGGACATTTGCAGGTCAGATGTGGAATTTTCTATTTTAGCAGTGTAACAGAATCAGTCCTTCGAGATGTGAGTCTCTAGAAGATGAAAATGTATCTCCTGACTGTCCTGCCACAACTACATCTTGTCAAAGGCCAGCCTTGAACAATTCTTTGCTAACTTCTAACAGCTCTTTATTCAGTAAGAGCAAGGAAGACTATGAACGATGTGTATCTCTCACATCTACAGGGATTGGTCTGTATTATCATCAGAGGTTTGTAGTAATACTTTATTCTGAGTTTCAACCCAACCTTTTGCTGTGAGTCATCAAAAAAAGTTTCAAATCCTGTTTGGACTTCATCAGGCAAATACTGCCTGAGTTCATGGAAACTCTTGGACCCACATACTTCCATGCCCTCCATCTTCTCTCATCTCCAAGGAGTTGCCTGCGTTTCTGGAACCACTTTGCTTAATTTTGCACTCTGGTTGCCTGTGATCTCAGTGTTTGGTAGAGTGTATCACAGAACTGCTCACTCCCAGAACAGTCACAGACTTCTTTCAGCCCTCCTGTCTTTGCATCTTGGACTGCAGAGTGAAAGTGGCTCTTTTATTAAGCATTCAAAGCATGAAGTGCTACTTGTAAGTAGTTTCAGCATATTAGCCATCTTGTATTTTTCCTTACTTGTTTTTCCCTCTTTTATTCTCCCCAGATGTTAGGCATATTGTTTATAGTATGGACCAAAGCTACTCAGGAAAACCCTTTAACTATATGCCTGTGGTGGAGAGTTTAAGCTCAATTACTTCCAATGTGGTTGTTTCTAGAGATAACAAGCCTTTGAAGGGACTGAGTGCTTATACTGGAACACAGGAGAAAAACAGGTAGTGATCTGTCCAGGCAGGGCCTGTCCTTCTGCTTAATGTCAGTACTTGTTGCAGTGCAAGGTATTTGTGATCATGAGTGCATCACAGACTTTGTATGTAAGACTGGATGAACTCTTTTTGAGCTCATTTGCCTGTAAAATCATCATTGAACTTGTGTTTTTTCAGTACATAGAAATTTTTCATGATGAAACATACTTTATCTAACAAATGCTGCTGCAGTACTGTCAGATGAAACCACTCTCATCAGCTCATGGGTCATCATTTCCCTTATCTCACATATTTATTTTTTTTCAGAATTAACTCTTGCCCTAATAACTGCTCAGAACATGGCAAGTGCACAACCAGTCTGTCTGTACCGAGCCGGGTGTACTGTGAGTGTGACAAGTACTGGAAAGGAGAGGCCTGTGATATTCCCTATTGTAAAGCCAACTGTGGCAGTCCGGATCACGGCTACTGTGACCTGACAGGAGAGAAGCTCTGTGTTTGCAATGACAGCTGGCAAGGTAAGCTTTGCTTAGATTAATGTCTAGGTAATTTAATTTTCTCCCCCCTCCTCCTTTTAATGTCACATCGCTGCGTCATATTTTTAGTGTTTCCTGAAGTAAGTATCCACTGTCTGGTTTTTGTTGGGTATTATTTGTACCAGCCTCTCAATGAAAAAGGAAGGTGAACTGCTTAGTTATAATGGTACAAGAGTGTCTGTGTGGACTAATGGATGTACTGTAAGCATGTGCTGTAGTTCTACTCCCAGTACCATAAATCATAGTTTCTCATTACAGATAAATTATTTAAGATCCTAAATGTTTAATTCACTTACTATAATTACGCTAGATGCTCGTGGATTTTTGTTTTTATCCTTTACCACTTCTGTTACAAGTCTCAGTGGCTTAGCTTGCTATGCTTAGAAATTGCCATTCTTCTCTTAACAGAAATATTAAAATCCCTCCAGATTACTTAGTTGATATGCCCTCTTCCCATGACTTCCTGCCTCTGTTCTGTTTTATTGCTGTTTCTTTCGGCATGTCAAAGGAAATGGCTTTTTAAGTCCTATTAGCTGTCACACCTGTTACTCCACAGTCATGATGAGATTTAATACATTTCACTTCTTAATAATTAATGAGTTGTTCATTCAAAGGCAGTCAGTGCACCCACAGAAGGGAAGTGGTTTAGCAATATGGTCATTGGATGGAAATAGTGTAGACTTAGTAGTAGTGCACAAAAAGATCCTGAAGGATTAATCTCTGTCCAGAAGCTGTGAATAGAATTTGCAGCAAGAATATCACCCTTTTATTTGTGCACAGATTCCTTGCAATGTCAGATCACTGAGTGCAAAATGGGGAAATGTCACAAATCTTTGGGAATGCTTTTTAGGCTATACCTTCAGATACAGCGCTATGAACTTAATTAGAAGTACTGAGCACAAAATAAAATTCAAAATCTGACTATCACTGCTAGTTCCTTGCTTTCACCTAGCATTTCTGTACATACTGACTTCTCACTCTTTCCTGCAGATCATATGGAGATAATTTGCTTCAGTGTTCCTTGGATTTTGACCGAACCTACATAGATTTCAATTATTTTTTTTTTTTTTTTCAATTCTGTCACAGATCAGCTGGCTTGAATACATACTTGTTTTCTCTTACTAAATAACAAACATTCCTTAAGCGCTCTGGAAGACTACTTTCTTCTCTGTTCTATTCCTTGATTTATTTATACCTATATTCTCTGTAGTTTCTGTACTGATACTATCTTCTGTGCAGATTATTTGCAATGCTGGAATTATAAATTTTTCTCTTGCTGTCTGACAAGTTTTTCTTGTGTTTGGTAATTCAAACCAAGTGGCTGAAGGGTCTTGATCTGTATGCTTTAGGAGAGAATTTCATATTTAATTTTTTATTACTATTTTCTTTTTATCTTTTTTTGAGTAACTTTAGTGCCTGTATTTAAGAAAAAATCATTGAAGTTCATTGATTTGGATGTATAATAATTAGAACCCATGATTCAGAACATAAATTCCCAAATTTCGAATTTTACTGCATGGGGTTTTTCTTTTACAATGGTGACATCTTGTGGTTGTTGTTAAAGGAGCGGCTCTGAAAAGCATTACACATTTAAAACAAGTATTCTGAGAAAAGAGAACACTTTTGGGTATTCCTTGGGATGGAATAACCTTTTTGAGTAAGAAGTAGGGTCCTCTCATTATTAGATACGTCTTGTGGAATGTAATATAAGGATCTTGTAGATACTTGCAGCTGGCTGCTAGTTGTACACATATAGAATAAAGCTTCAATAAAAACTTTGAGACTTTGAAGGCAAATAATTGACATAATTTTTATTTTTAACAGACATTGTATTTAACAAAACATGCACTAGTTAAATGTATTGGTTTTTTAAAATCAGAGTACTTTAAAATAATGCTAGTAATCTTAAATATTTCTGAGGTGGTTGGTGTCATATAAGAACAAAATTTAGTATTTATACAAAATCTGGTTAATTTAAAATACTCACCTGACATAAGGGAGGCTGACTTTTCCCTAAGGAGCACTTCCTTTATGAGTTCTGTACCATATTAAGCTGTCCCATTCTTGGGTAATCTGTCTTGATATTATCTAACAGAATGTGTCGATGCCTGCTGATAAAGGCTGTGGATGTAATTCAGGGAGGAAAAAAATATGCCTTCAAACTGCTGACTTGCTCTCTCTTTCTTTGCTAGGCACATGTAAAAAAGGAAGGGAGATGTGGCTGAGACCAAAGTGGTGGCTCTTGCACGATTTGACCTGTTTAAGAACTTTATAGAAAGATGCTTTTACTGAGTATGTTTTCCCGGCCAGAAGATTCTTTTTGATACTAGGAACACCATGTCTTGGTTTGTTTCAGGCTGTAAAAGAGCAGAGAGATTTCCAAACAGTTAAAAACTTCTGTGACAGGTGAAAAAATTCAGGATGACTGGAAGGATAGCAAACAGTTCCACATTTTTAAGACGGTTGAGTGGACTACCTTTGAAAATGCTGAAAACATTGCTAACTACTGGGCGTAGACAGAGAAAAAAAGAGTTGAAAGCTGTCTTGAATTTAAGAGAAACTTTATTGATACTTTGATCATTGAACATCAGCACTGCAAGCAAAAGGAGAATCTGTTAGGGAGGAATTACAGGGTGTGTTTAAATTAGTCTTTAAGAGGATCAGTAGGGTACCTTCAAAGCAAATCTGATCCTTCATGTTTATTGTGTTTTGGATTGCTTCATGAGATGGCTTGGAAACAGAGGAAGTTCATTCCTTTTAGAAGGAACTACACCAAAAGATGAGCTCTAGGGTTGCACGTAAAGTGCACCAGCCACAGACAGGCATTCAGCCCTCATCCAAAGTTAAAACACCAATAAAATTTCTGGAACATGTATAGTTCGTTGGTTCTCCCTACAGAGCTGCTCCTAGCAGATAGAGATGTAGCAGAAGACCAGATTCTGAAATTAAACTAATTAACTTTGAAATAAGTCCATTAGCAATTCAGGCAGCTTGAATTTTATAACATCTCTCTAGGGAAAAATGAACCTTTCTGTAAGGAGAAGAGTAAACAATGAAAGTATAAAAGGAGCTGTGACTCCTGTGGTGTAAAATCAGTGTTTTGCTTGCTTGGTACGATGGGATTTATCCTAAGGGCATCTTGAGTTTGGCCAGACCTGCTCTGTCAGTGTGTGTCTATACTCAGGCTATCCTGAAAGAACTCACTGGCAGTGAGTTTGTTCCCCCTGCCTCAGTGGAAGGCTTTGATGTCAAACTCTCTTGTTTGGCCTGCCTGATTCCCCAATGCTGAGATCTAGCAAAGTTGTGCTTCTGTGGTGCTGGTTTATTGATACTGGTGGGGAAGGTTTGAGATGGGGGCTCAGGCAGCAGCAGGTGAAATGCAGCACTGGAAAGAGCTTGTGCCAAATGCCTGGAGGTCTGAAATCTGAGACTTTGGCTTGTTGTGCCTGGATGTTCTTGAACAGAAAGCACACAAGTCTGTGTCTTCAGAGATGAGGATCCGTGATGTAACATTTGCTTTGGACAGACCTGTTTTTGGAAAGAATAAGAAAATAGAAGCAGGTTTCTTATAACTATTCTGCCCTGTGATAATGCCCTCTTTGTCTCAAGTTTACTTTTCAGGTCGTCTCCTGGCCAAGTATCAATTCAGAAAGGAGAAATTGCAGTTTTACAGTCTGGGAAATGTCCTCTTAAATATATGTGCATTTATACTGTATGTGCACATAAAGGCACATATCCAAGGAATCTTTTTGTCCCCCAATTTTAAGTTAAAATCCTATTTCTGCACTCCATAATTGTAGATTTTTTAGTGTTGATTATAGAAATGAGAGTTGTCCAAGAAAAGTTTACATCTATAGAATTGGTAGGAAGGAATTGTCTTGTAATGAATGGTTATTTCATATGTACTGGAAATGTTCTTCAGATTTATCTTCAGTTGGAATTTAAAAATTTGACAAGCATCCTTGGAGGACTGTGCAATTTGCAAACAAAACATAGCTATCGTAATTAGAAATTTAGTGTCTGAAAACTGTGTGAGAAAAATCAAGTGTCCTTATTGCAGGAGAAGGAATGTCACAGGTAAATGAAGAGCCAGCTCCAGTTTTAAATACCTTTATGGTGTCACTTGACAATTAGTCAAAGCAAGTTTAGCAGAATTTGTTTGATTTGTTTCACTAAATGGCTGCATTAAAGGGGTTGATAATGCTCTCTATGTCTAATTAGGATGAGATTTAGGAAGAGAGTCCCCTGCTATTTGCGAGTTTTAATGAAAAATATAACCATTTAGAATAAATCTATGACTTAAGTATTTATTTAAAACGCATACACTTAAATGTAGTAAAATAGAACTTGATTAAAATCATGATCCCAAGCAATACTCTGTCCTGAATACAAGAAGGAGATAGTGCTGATCTTCCTGATAAGGTAAGATACTAAATTTACTTTATTATTTGTAGCACCTTCATTTAAGATTAGGAAGAAAGTGATTCATGCAGCTCAAAACCTGTTAGCTTCATTTCATCACCATGTAGAGTTCTAGACCACAACTTGAGGAAAGAAATAATTAAACATTTATTGTGATTAATAACAAAACAGTTGAAATCTGAATTTATCAATGGCATTCATACGAAGGTAGTCTGTAAGAAAATTGACATGAAAATGCAATATATTTTATCTGAACCTCAGCATTTGATGACAGGAAATCATTGAAACTGAAGAGTGCAGTGCGTATAAAAGGAAACAGTAAGGGGAGCTCAGCTGCTTCATCATGAAATGTGAGTGGGTGTGCTGAGCAAGTGTGGAAGGATATCTGCTCCTTAAAGGCTGATCTTGGGACTGATATTGTTACATAATTTTTGTAATCTACCTATAAGGCTGCTAATAAAATCTCATAATACAGAGGTAGAAGCTACTTTAAATATGAAAGAGAACCAGAATACCCTACAAAAAAGTCTGCAAGTAATGTGTAGGATGTAATTACTTCAGTATAAATTATAAATTAATACATTTAGAGACTAAGAGTATTAAGAATTTTTTTTATACTCTTGGATTGAAATGTGGAAAGTGGCATGGGAGAAAACTTGCTTGTCTATCTCAATTACAACATGAACTAATTAACATGATTAATTTTATATACTCTGCAAACTCTGAAGTGCCAAGTTCACTAGTAGGATGATCAGTCACAGAAACTCCAGTTAAATATATGAAAGCATTAGTAGTATGCTTCATGTCTTGTTAGTACAGTTTTATGAATACAAATAGAAACAGGCCCAGAGGGAGAACCGTCAGCATGGTCAGGGCTGTGGAAGGCACTGGCAGAGCGTGGTTTGTTTAAACACGTGGAGTCAAGGCTGGGAGGGAAGAGTGTTGCTGTTTAGAAACATTTTGTGGCATGTATAGACAGACCAGGTCTTTAGGTCCAGTGGTATCAACACTGGTAGAAGAAAAATTTGGATAAACTGGCCATCAATACATCATTTGGGATTTAGAAGGAGGCTTTTGTCTTAGAGCTGTGAAGTTTTCTAGAGGTTGTTAGCAGAGATGCTGGAGCTTGGCACCTTGGTGCCATTAGGATGGAGAATCTCTAGTCCGATGGGTACTGTCAGCTATGGCTGGTCTGAAAAGTCCCTGCTTCTTTTAGAGAGTGAGAAGCAAAGCTTGTTTTTGTTGAAGATGACAAATCTCATGTGGTGTCTACCAGACACTGTACTTGTTCTCAGTCAAAAAAGACCAGGAAAGTTTTTCCCTGCTTCTAGTAAACATTGCTGGGACATTTGGCCTTATTCTTCTTACCAGCCTTGTTGATCTGGAGTGAGCCATTCCAGCACAACTGGTCTGCCTGTAGGACTGGTTTCAACCACGGAGTTGCCATGGTTGAAAAATTATGTTAAAGTAATAATTCTCAACTCAAATGATCAGACGAACAAAACCAGGAGAAACAACAAATACTTTTAAAATTGGTTTGATTAGATTGTACGAAGAGCACTGTGAAATTTATATTCAACACATCAATACTTCTGGTTTTTTCTCCTGTGCTCCCAAATGAAAAGATTTGGTTTGAAGACAGTGTATGATGTTTAGTAATTTAGGTGAAAATTGATCTTATGACTTAAACTACTGGAACAGATTGTTACTTTGGCTTTTCATGAAACTCCTCAATAAATAGAAATTAGATTCTTTCTCTTGTGTGGTGGGGATGAATCGCTTTTTTAAACCTATAGAATTTTTTCCTGCCTTAGAGGGTAATGTAATTGACTTCCAGTTCAGGTTTATAAAGTTGTTGCTCTTTTTAAAGCCTTCCCCTCCACTCCCCCCAGTGGATTGACTGACACATTAGGAAGATAAGAAAGAAATTCAATTTTAAATGAATGGAGAAAAATCATATTTGCATAAAACATAACAAAACATATTTTTCATTATCTTTGTTCTGCAGCTGTAGTACTCTTTGTTGCACAGAAGGCACATATTTAGTGAATGTGATGTTTCTGAAGAGAATATGCATTTTTGCTGAAATAATGGTGCATGTATTCAAGCAGGAAAATCTGTAAATGGTATTTATAAGTGCTACATTTACCTTGCTTTTATAGAGCAATAGTCATACAAAGGAATTTGCTTTTTATATGATGTTTTGGTAGGGGCCAGCATTATTCTATTGTTTTGCATTTTTGCAGCTGTATATTCAGTTTTTGTTCCGATTGATACATAACGTGGTCAGTCCTTGCCCATGGCAGTGGGGTTGGAGCTAGATGATCTTTAAGGCTCCTTCCAGCCCAAGGCTTTCTGTGGCTGTGACACAGTGGTGTTTCTGCTTTCCCTCTCACCTTTCCTGTCTTTCAGTTTTGACGAAGCACTGAGGCTGGAAGAGGGCTGTCTGTGACATTCCTTCCGTCACCGATCTGGTTAAGATTTTTGCATTCTTAACTGAGCATGAGGCGGTTTTCCTGTGTTCGTTTTATTGCAGTCGGGGCCGGGTATCTCTGGATGTGCCGCAGGGATTCTTGCTTTGCTCGCCTCTCGCCACCAGGGGTCACTGCTGGCCGCGACATCGCGGTGCCCGAAGGCTCGTGGCGACAACCGGCAGAGATGCGGCTTCTCTTTCTCACCTGCACGCACCGTTTCCATCATTTCAAGCCCTTCCCTGATCAAAGAATACTTAATCAATTGTTTATTTTAAAGCCCTTTTATATTCAAATTAAATGTTTCCTCCACTGATTTACCAAATCACGATCTTGCTGAGGTTACAACTCTATTACAGCATCAATTATTGATGCTTAAGAAATAATATACTGAATTGTTCATACTCTCATTAGACCTCATTCAAATGCCATTAATCTTTTCTGAGTAGAAGGTATAATGAACTATGGGAATTGAGTGTCTCCATCGTTTAGTGAATGGAAGGTAATTTGGATACAAGTGGACATCATTCTTCTGTAGTGTACTAGGAAAAGTCGACAGCTGGTTATGTACAGTTTGGATGCCTGGTTGGTGTGTATAGGAAGTAACTGTAACAAGTTGCCCCCAAAATTACAGTAAACACTGGATAAACATAATCTCCCTGGGCTCCATTCCCCCAGGATAATGTTTTAAATGTATTGTGAACTTGATGTGCGTTACTTACTTAGCTTACTTAGTAAACTTCAGCCGCTCTCTCTTCTAAAACTATGTCTGGTCTCATCTTTATGCATGTAAGTCTTTGCATCCAGAGCATCCTTTGCCAGGGGAGTATCCTTGCCAAAGACATCTGATACTTTCTGCGTGAAGAACTGTCTCCTCTTGTTTGCTTTGAACATGGCTTCTTCAAGCTGTGTTTCATAAATCTCAGCTCTTTATATTCAGAGAGAGTGTGGACTCTTCATATCCACCCTCTCTTTATCACTTAGACATTTATCATTCACTTCCAAATTTTCTTTTTTTCCAAGTGAAAAAGTCAGTAGTTCAAAAGAATGCAGTGGTTTCTGTAATTGGAATATCCTTATTACTCTCCTGTAAACAGTCTCCAGCACTAATCTCTTCTTTTTCAGTAGGACGCAGTTTTCTAAGGTTATGCAAACCACAGATTTATGCAGTAGGGTAACAGTGTTCTCTGTTCTGACATGATTCTTTATTTTGACAATTGGTGAGTGATGATGTAATATTTTAATGAGCTATGCTGAGATGGTCCTAAAATGTACCTTACTTAGTTTTCAATCTAACTATGTTGAATTTTGTGTATTGTTTTATTGTTCAGTCACGTGGTCAGACGTGAAGTTGTTCTGTGGTTCTTCAAAGACCCTCCAGTAACTGCCTTTACCAGCAATATATACATATATATTCAGGTTTTAAATAAGATCTAGAGCATAAACGGATGAAGAAGAGATCACATTTTTGTTGTTACAGAACAAATAAAAAAATAAATTTTGCTGTTTGTGACTGTAATAGTACTATAACTAAAAAAATAATGCATTTTGCTGGCTTTTCTTACTTAGACAAAAATGATTGGCCAAAATACATTTGAAAATAACATGAAGTTGTGAGTTTGGCTTTGTAGAATGGTCTGTAAAATGTTATAAAGTTTAAATATTCAAAACATTCTTTTGATAAAGCAATTGATAGTGTATTTTCCTCTTGAAAAATAATGCAGAATGACATTCGCAAAAGACAAATTTTTACTTCTAACATTTAATATAGTATAATGCATATTGTAACTTAATTTACTGTAATATTATTTACTCTGATATACACTTATTCTGGTTCAAATACGGTGTAGTTTTTCTGCAGAGGTAACATACAGTGCTAAAAGTTTTAAACCTAAATGACGGGTCATTTAAAAATGTGACACTTCATACCTTTCTTTCAATTTGTGACTCACAGCCTATTTTCTGAGAAGAATGCGGAAATGAATTGTTATTATTTGAGCTAATCTAACGCTTTCAATTAGATTGACATCCCATGTTGTCAGTTTTTTCTTTGAGCATCTGCTAAACATAAAAGTGTACACCATATTTTATCAGAATGAGCAATCCTGACATCTGTAATTAAGCCTCCCCTATTTCTGCTTTATTGGCTTTAGCATCCCCATCTAACAGATTGTACAAATTGCACATTTGTTTACAAAACAGGTCCAGATTGTTCTTTGAACGTCCCTTCCACGGAGTCTTACTGGATTCTGCCCAACGTGAAGCCCTTCAGCCCCTCTGTGGGCCGTGCCTCCCACAAGGCCGTTCTCCACGGGAAGTTCATGTGGGTGATTGGTGGATACACCTTTAACTACAGCTCCTTCCAAATGGTGCTGAAGTAAGTGATTTCTCCTTTGTCATGTGCTTTCTGGTGGGGCTTAGGGAAGACGAATCCTACCAGGGAGGGAGCTTCTATCTTCTAATTTAGCTGAAAGGTTTATATCTTTTTTAGGTTCTTTGTTAATGGTCTTATCTTATGCTTGTAATTTTCTTATGATTATAGAAAGTGAAAATATGGGCAACATCAAACTGTGTGTGATATTAATATGGACTTCAGTTTTGTGAAAAACTGGAAAACATAAAGAGGTTTGTGGTGATGAAACAGTGGAAGAAATTCACTGCTGATACTTTCACACAGTACATTTAGAAAGCCGTGTGCATTACTGATGTTAATTTATGATTACAGGACACTCTGCCTGCTGGTGCCATGCCAGTAGGGTCAGGCGGGTCACCTGTATTTCACTTTTTTATACTTATGGCAGTTTGTATGTGTGTGTATTTGACCACCTATTGAAAACAAAGTTGAAGCAACTTTAAATAGTACCCAGGTGATTTGAATGGTAATTTTATAAATAGAGGCCCTAAATGTGGCAAATGCAAGTGTTAGGATATATTTATTAACATATTATTAGCATGTTTACTTTTCTTGTTGTTGTCTACCTGTTGCTTTCTTCCATATATTTGCAATCATCCAAAACAAATCCCATCATCTTTTGTATTTTTCTTTTCTACCTTTGTCATTTGTTTTTATATCTCTCTTATCTCATGCTGTGCGTTCATTAATTAATTAAAATATGATGGAAATTAAAATCAACCATATAGTTAAGGGGGTGCCCAACCGTAAATCTTCAAAGTAGTGCGAAAGCATGGGGCATGAGCAGTTTACTGGGGTGGGGTTTTTTACGTTACTGATAACAGAACAAGTCGTGTGATTTTTGTTAATTACTCCTATTTTCTGAGATTGTTGATGGGTCCCTTAAAGAGCCACTCCTGTTTTGCCTGAGGAATGTTTAGTGCACTATCACAAGTTAGTGCACTGTTGTAATAATTCAGAGCAATTGTGTTGCCCCACTAACAAATTGCCGTGTCAGAGTTAGAGTTCATTTGAATGTACAAGCCCCTCTATTTCCTCTGCAGGTTGAATATGTTTCCTTTTCTATTTCTCTTCTAGCTACAATTTGGAAAGCAGTATATGGAATGTAGTGCCTGTATCCAAAGGGCCACTGCAGAGATACGGACACACCCTTGCTTTGTATCAGGTTTGGACTCTTCAGTGTTCTGTATAATGAATTTCTCTGTGTGTGCTGTTAGTGATCTTAAAATGAGTCATCATGAACAGAGATTTTTAAGGATAATTTAAGTTCTAAATATTTTGTATCAATGTTTTCTTCGGTACTTAGGTGTATTGCATGGTTTTTGGAACAGAGATTGTGCAATAATTCTCAGTCACTTTGCTGACCATAGGCCTTCCGAGCTAAAGCTGCCAATAAAAGGCAGAGGTGTGTGTGTGATATAATTGGGGTTGTGGACAGTGCTCTTGCTCACCAGGCACCATCCCCAGGGGCTGAACCCCACAGGCAGAGCCAAGTGCTGGAAGCAGGGTCCTTTGGCAGCCCCACGGCAAGTGATGGCCCAAGTCTGGGGGCTTCAGGGAATCCAGCCAGGAGCACGAGGAGACAGGACTGGAGAGAAGGCTCCAACATATGCCCGAGGGGTCTGTCAGGGAGACGAGCTACAGAGGATGACAAACCTGTTAACTATGACAGAGAAATACAGAATGTGTGTCACAAATTTTCATTCGTTTGCATAAGGCACCCCCAGCAGGGAAGGACAAAAAAGATTGTATCGTCAGACCAGAGTGTTCTTCTCACCTGGTAACACCTCTCGAATAATGGGTAACAATGAATGCCTAGGGAAGAATATAAGAAAAAATGACAGGAACGTACAGAAGCTTCCCTAGAATACTGTCCTACTTTGCAGCTGGGATTTCCTAAAATAGGATAGTATTTTTGTGGAAAAATTACAAATCCATGTTGTTTTTCTATTTATTTTTATAATTTTTGGACCATATCTTTATTTTAACAGTGACATTATCCTGTTCTTAAGAATTCCAGAGTATTTTTGAAGAAATAAAACCTTTTCAGGAACTGGTACTAGCTGGTTTAATTTTGATAATCCCTGCATTTTATTCTCCATTTATTTACTCATACTAGTCATGATTTTCTGTAAGGCTATCACACCCCCTACCATTTCTTTTTCATACTGAAAATTCCTTGTGTTTTTAATAATCCTCTATAAGGAAGATACTTCATACCTTTGATAGCATTGTGCCGTTGCCTTTACCTCTTCTAATTCTGTTATATCCCTTCTGAGAAAGGAGGAATCACAGTCTTTAGTGTGTTCTTACCTCAGAGGTTGATGTCATAGGGAATCAAGAGTCTTATTTTTTATTACTAATTCTTTAGGGTACTTTAGCTTTTTGAAAATCTGCTGTTGGCTTTGCACTGGTATTTTCACAGAACTGTCAGTTACATCCTCAGGATCTCATTCTAGGCAATTCAAAACCCAACCCCGTATGTTTAGACCAGAAATTGTTTTTACACATAGGCATCTTTTCATCCTTATGCACGAGCGCATTTATTTACCCTTTTTTTCTTGTATTGCAAATGCAATATTAGGAGATTCTTCTGCAGTTACTTGCTTTTGACCATTGTCTCAGCTATTTTGAGTAACATAGTATAGTCAAGAAGTATTGCTGTTTTTTCCACTCATCCCTATGCCAGCTTGTTTTTTTAACATATTGAACAAGCAAATCCCAATTGCAGATGTCTGTAGGACACCACTAATGACCTTTGTTCATTTAAGAAGTAGCTATTTTTTTTTTCCCCCCAAACTTTACTTTATAGACTTAATTAGCCTTGTGTTGTCTGCTTCCTTTGTTCCAGAATATCATAGTTCCTTTAGGGCATGAGGAATATTATCAAGCATCTTTTGGAAATTTCAGGTAAATGTATCATCTGGACCTTTGATTTCTTCAGAAAAGCCAGTGCGTTATTTGCGAGATACAAATTCCCTTTTCAGAAATTAATGGAATTTTTCTTCATCTGTTTGTCTCTTTCACTCACTGAATTCTGTCCTTTCTGCCTTTCCCTTACCAGTCTTTTGGTATGAACACATTTTTAGGCAGGAATTTCCATACTACAGACAGGGCTTAGCTCTTTAATTCCTTCAGAACTGATTCCAGGGACCTTCTTTGCCAGGTTTGTTATTTTTTTTTTTTCCTACTGTAACTTTCTGGTTTTAGTTTTTGCTATGGAAGTACCTGTAAAGTCTACCATGAAGAACTCATGTGGGAAGTTAACCTCATTTTACTGTTATGGCTTTCACTTCTCAGAATACTCCTTCAGAGAGTCTGTTGGCACCCCAAAGTATCTAGTTAGATGTATTGCTAATACATTTGAAAAATGATGTCTCAGTACTTTATATATAAATTTTGCAGGCATCTCATTAAGGTGTTTCATTGCTTGTCTTTATGTGAGTCTCTGTTTTAATCTGCTGGAGTTTCTGCACTTTTGTTTTGAACTCTACTTTTTCTTCTAAGTCTCCATTACCCCTCTGTTAGGTTAAACTATTTATATTTGTAATGGAAAGTTTTGTTTTCTTTTTTAAACAGGAAACATTTGTGTAATCTGAGCAAAAATGTCTTACAATGTCTTAGAATGTCTTCATATTTTCATTAAAGATTTTACCCTTTTAGTTGTACATTTTAGTTTCTTTTTATGTTTGGTCTTTTATATAGTGAGTGCTTCCTCTAAATTAAGAGGAATTGAAGGCATGGGCTGATACTTTGTTTTCTCAGCATCTGTTGTTCTTACAGAGATGCTGAATCTCTGTGTGGCATGGTGAATATCGTAGAGGTGTTTTCAGTACTAATATAAACTAGATTTTGTGCATGCCCTAACATCAGCTCAAAACTTGCTTTTCTTCCTGTCAGTTTCCTGATTCATTACTAATGTATTATCTGTTCTTTGAAAGGTCAGATGTTTTTGACCGGTGACTTTAATTGTTACAGTTCTTGTAGAATGTGGACTTTTTAGTCAAGAAATATTTGAGTAATGTATCATTTAGCAGTTCAGAATAAAGGCTTAAAATATAATTTAACCTTTTTATTTGATGGTGCTAATATTTTCTTGAGACATTCCAGACTAAAGGGTAACTGTTTTAGAAATCCTTTCACCAGTAAATATTAAATATGATAGAGCTGTGTTAATTCAGACATCTCTTTGGATCTCAGTGAAGAAGTGCAACTCATGCTAATAATAATGAAAGCTGCAAGCAAAGGTATAGTGAGGAAGCTGTTGCTGTTGTTGAAGACATATGTTAATTAGCAATTAGAATTCACTACTAATGAACCTATGTGAAATAATTAACTACTATGCTGCTTGTACTAGTGATTATGTCAAATGTCAATACATGGGCCAAAAGGAGCTGATCATGCAAGTCAAAGAAATTTCAAGGGGAAAAAGTACATCCTTCTGCAATAACTTCTTACATGAACTTGTTAGGATAAAGTTCTGATATTTTTCCTTTCAGATCTTCAGTCTCCTGAAGAAAACACAAGAAATAATTGAGAGTGAAGAGCAGTAGAACATAATACCTAGAGATGGCAGCTTTGAGCTGTGTTTTCAGCTCTGTACTAGTAATTGTGTAATATTTCCTTTATGGTTGATAGAAAAAAATATCCACAGAGAAGAAATTAGATTAAGTTTTTGACTTGAGCTTCTGAGATTTCAAAGCCTAGTGCTAGGCTGGAGTGAGAGCGCAGAGCCAGCGTTGCCCGATTGTGGTGCAAGGTAAATTGCAGCTGTGTGATTGACTCTGTGGAGAATGAAGTAAGTTACTGTGCCCATTTCCCTCAGAAAGCTTCTTTGGTAGAAACTGAAGTACTGTTCTTCTTTATTCTGAAGAAAAAAAGATCAGAAGACTCCCACTGATGTATAGTTATAACAAATGCCTGAGACTTTTTATGCATTCATAGAGGAGAGTGTATAAAAGTGCTCTTGCTTTTAGACCAGCTAAACTGTTAAATAGTGTTACCTTCAGTGCCTCCTCAGGCTGGTTATTGGAAAGATGCCGCTAGCAAGTGGTTCTACTGCGTCTCAGAAATTGTATGTAGTTCCTGGCACCTTGATACTGAAAATATCAACGTACTTTGAAATAATTTATATAAGAAATAGGCTTATAAAGAGACTGGAGGAAATGACTTGTGAGGTTTTTAGAGCAGGTGCATGTAGCTTTGGTAAACATTACTAGGTAGGGAGTTAGAGTAATTCCAAAATACTAGGTCCCTGGAATTAAGGAGAAAGGGAGTTGCCTGCAAGGTGTATATGTGGTCACTGCTGGGACTTCACTCGGTCAGTTTTTGGTAGTATCACCAAAACTGGTTCAATTCGGCCTTGTAATTGAACTGTTGGTGCTGGTCCCAAGACAGTGGAAGGATGGCTGGGCTTTGAGGTTTGTTTCCTTTGAGACTGGCAATACAGATGCAGCAGGCAAGCTGATGTAATAGTAATCATAAAGTACACAGACCATTTTATACATAGTCAAATTTAATTTAACTCATTTAAGTTTTATGAACATTACTTCCACTTTTAAAACTTTATTAAAAAAGGGTAATTGTTTTGATTCCTTTTACAGATTAATGGGTATTGATGTTGAGTCTGTACATATCTTCTGGCATTTTTTATTAGTCTAATCAAAAGCTAGCATTAGCAAAGCAAAAAAGAGTAAAAACTTTTCCTACTTCAATATGAATGAGATAAAATCTTTCACCAGTTGTTTTATTGTTATTCTTTTAATGCCTATTTTTGTTGGCTATTGGAGTAGAATTTGAATAGCACTAGGAATGTAAAAGTATTTTCTAACTATTCTGTTAGTAGCTATTAGTAGGTTGTATCAACAATTTCCGTAATTTTATTGTCCTGTGACTTTGAATTATATCTTATGCACAGCTTACTCTCTGATTCTGATTTGCAGATCTCAAAAGTGTGAGAAGTAGGTGAGATGAGCTGCCATACACATTTTGCATGTTGTCTAGAGAAAAGCCTATTCGGAGTTCCCTTCAATTAAGCGGCCCTAATTCGTCAAGAGATTGGTTCTTTATGTAGAAGTGTCGTATTTTTCATTCCTTGTTTCAATGTTATGTTCCAGTTGGTTTGAAAGTGAAGTCCAAGTAAGGTCACCTTAATAAATACCTTTAACTAAACCCAGCAACCATTGAAAAACTGCAAATAATGAACAAATAGAGTGACAGCACTCTTGATTTGGTTGACCTTCTGACGTGCAATGTCGTGCAGTATGGTCTTCACCTTGAATTTAGTCCTATTGGGAACTTAAGTTAAAATGTTCCTCTCATGTAACTTATTCAGACAGGATACAGTCCCACAACAAGCTAAGAATTAATAGATCAGGCTTCAGGAGGAAGAATTAGGTGAAGACTGCTTTCCAGTCTGTTGGACCTGGTCTAATGGGAGGATTACTGGATCAAGTAGAAATGTAACTAATTTTAAATTTTGATATAATATATAAAGTGTTCTTGATACTGTTAAACATATTAAAGGAGATAACAGTTTAGGGAAAGGAACAGGAGATATTAGAGAGTCCTAAACCAGGTGGTACATACTGAATGCAGAAAAAGGCTTGTGGCAGATGAGTTATTGCCGGATGAGATTTTGTGAGACATGTTTTGCTTGGGAAAAAATAAAATCGAGAATTTCTTTAATGATGTACCGATTTGACTAAACTTTTAGAAATTTCAGGTAAAAGTAGAGAGAACAAAAATCCTAATAAATGTTAGAGTCCTGTTAGTTTACGTAAAGTTAATATCAATACCAAGGCATGGATACAGTCTAGGGGAGAAAAAAGATTGATGATCTTGTTTCAAGAAAATAGAGAATGACTGTCCATGTGGTTTTAGAGTAGTATTTCTTTTGCCAATTCTTCAGGAACAGTTTAGATTTATTTAAGAATTAAGGCAGAAAACTAATTTCTGAGAGATAAACTTTTCTGTGTAGCCATGATATAGTTAAGAAATACAAAATGAAAATTATGTGGTTATTTTAATGTGATTGACTTCCATCCAATTCATTAGGAATGGATTATAAATTACCCCTTTGTTGCCTTTTTTTTTTTACACTTTTTTTAGTGGTATCTACCAGATAAGATTCTTTTGGAATGCAGGCAGGATTTGCATAAGACTGTGTCATTCTGAGGTACAGCCTGAGCAGCTAAGTATTGTCCCTTTAGGAAAAAAGAAAAATTGTGAAGTCTTAGGAATAAGAATATGATAAAGTCTTGAATTACTGCATTTTTATGAAATATAAAATCAATATTAACACTGAAATAAGCTGTAGGGAAGGGAACATGTCTGAGGTCAGTGGAACAAATGCTTTTGGTTCTCTGTTCAGGATTCAGCGTGAAAGTGCATACAAGTGTTACTCTGGTCTGGTGTGCAGTCTATTGATTGGGACTTAACAGACAAGTGGGTGCTCCTGGTCTTTTGGTGGTCTTTTAAAATATCCTCCTTGATGTGTTTCATCTTTCCTCACTGTAAAATGTTCCACTGTCAAGGATCTTTGAGCAACCTCTTCCAGTCTTGACCATTCTCAATGAGAAAAGAGAAATGTTTATTCTTATATTTAGATTGAATTGCTTGTAATCCAAATTGTGCCCATCACATCTGGTTTGCCCACCTGGATTACCTTGGGAAGAGTCTGGCTCTCTCTTTTTTAACCTCTCCCACCAGATATTTAATTTTATTCAAATTATTTGGTTATTTAACAAACATCTTATCCAAAGATTATGATGGTATCAATAAGATGAAGGAATTAAGAGGAATTTTACTGCTGTAAATGGTATTGAGTCTTCCAGCATTTAAATTGTGACAGTTAACTTTTTCTCCTGTATTTGACTTATTCTCTTGGTCTTATTTTGTCCAGTCAAAAATGTGTATGTCAATCACTACTCTGTAAGAGAAATCCTAGATGGAATGAATGTTTTCTTCTTCTCTTGAAAAATATGATTTAACTATTTTGTTCAAATCCCAGCTTTGGTCTTATCATGCCTGCCTTCTGCTGTCATCCTCTCTGCCCAATATGCACAGTCAAATATTTACAGATCATATACCTTTTGTCATCTTTCTTTATCGTTGTGGTTCATCAAAGTTTTCCACTGAAGTAGTTTTTTCAGGGAAGAAAAGCGATTTGAGAAAATGGAAGCATTTATTGAAAAGTTGTGGTTCCATTGAAGCAAACAGGAGCTGCACTGGCTGTTTTGTTGGCTTGGACCTGAACACCTGCCAAGAAACCAACTGATGTGATCTGTAGGTGGAAATGTCATGATTGAATGAGCTGTCGACTTGCTCTGTTTACAGGAAGAAATTTCTCATTTTTCTGGAATTCCCTACTGAGCAGGAACTCTGAAGTTCAATAAACAATGTACTTTTCTATACTTCAATTTGCGTATAGTAATATTTATATGAAATTTTGATTTAAAAACCAGCAGGTCTTTCAAGGTTCCTGTAACTTCTTAAAGAATGTTATTCATGTGATGTAATATATCTAATATGACTAAGGTTAATTTACTGGGTAAATGGTCAACTTCACTATCTCACACTGTGATTGAAGGTGTTGGTTTTGATAACCTGGTATGAGAACTTTAAAATATGAATGTGTTGGAGGTCTTGTATCTTCTTGGTGCTTATTCTGCCTGTTTTGTTATCTCTTCGATGGAAAAGTCTGCTTCTTGGCCTTCTCTCTGCTCTAGACTGGGTACAGTTTTTAAAATCTTTAATTTGGGCCAGATTCTTCACACTTTTTTTTGCACAAATTTCACAAAGACTCTCAATTTTATATTTTTCTTTGCCTTTTAAAAAAATATATTATTTTACTTTGCAGTCCTGCTTGGTTTGCTATCCTATAAACAAATATCTACTATGCTGAATTCAGGTAAAGGTCAGCAGTGTTTGTGTACTCGCACACTTTAAACTCTGTATCTTATGTGTTGTGTCTTCCAGAAAGCCTCACCTTTAGCATATACCTTGATTTATATTTAGTTTATAAGTAATTTATAAAGGTATAATAAATTTTATAAAGGGAATCCTTCTTTTCTGTCACAATTTTTGTGCTGCTTAGGACCATTTGCACTTGTATCATTCCTACAATCCCTTCCTGTTAAGGCTTTCCAAATAAATGTCCATCTTTATGTGCTTAGGAGGTTGGGTTTTGCCCTGTGTAAGTATGCACGTAACATTTTCTAATTTCACTTCTGTATTTTTTCCACTGACTTTGGTCTCTCAGCCTGTTTTTCCTCCGTGTTCAGCTGATCATTGCTTACTTTTAAAGCATTTTTCACCACCACTAGGAGCTTCTTAATCTCAGAAATAGCCCTTAGCAAAGCTTAGTTAAATCTGGTTTTGTGGCTGATAAAGCAGTTGTCATGACCTTCTTGTCTTTTTCTCTGTGAATATTCTTGTATACAGGATCTGCTGTGTCACCTAAAAGATGGCTCCTCACAGAAGTGTTCTTTTATCTGAACTTTGAATCATTTAAGCAGAACTGTGAGGAGGACTTTGCTATTGTCAGCTGTCTGAGAAATCATTTCAAAGTTCATGCAGCTCTTTAGGTCACCTTTTTTTTTTAAAGTGTCTTTCCTCAGTGTCAGAAATAATTTTTTTTCAAATACTGTTGTGCAGCCCCTGCAGCTCCCTAAATTAGCTCTCTCTTTATGCCGTAATCAGTTACCAGCATTTGAAAATAAGTAGTTCACAATTTTAGTGATGCTGATTTGACTTTGGAGATCTATGTGGTATTGCAAAGAATGAGCCATATAGGATCCTTTCAAGAAGAATATTTGTTCAAGACATTCCTTTGGATCAGTGCACATCCTTCTTCAGTTTTTGTGGGTCTTTACCAAGCTCTTTGAAATGTTTTATCTCCTAGGAAAAGAATGGGTTCAGATACATATCTGTCTAATCCTACTACAAATTCCTTCTGTGAACATCTTTTGTTCAAACACCACCAGTAGCACAGAGTATCCCTGCATAGGCATGATTTAAATTCCAAATCAAGAAATGTTCACCTGCCTCAAATGAAAAAAATAGTTGAAAATCTTGCAGAAATTTCAAGTGTGCTGTTGAAGACATATCGGACAGTTTGGTCAGTCATTTGCTGACTAATCTCTCTGGGTTAATGAGGAGTCTTGTCTTACTGTTCTGGCCTCTGTTCCTTGCCATCAACCACACGTGTATGGGACAGCATTATAACCCTCTAAAGCCTTTGTTTTGCTGAACTGAAAAGACTTGTCATTCTACTGATCACCTAGATTTGCCTGCCCATTCATAAAGAGTCAAGAGCTCATCTTTCTTGATGTGTACAGTGATAATAACCTGAGGTTTACATTTCTATATAGATCCATCAGCTCTTTGTACAATATCTGAAATTTCTGCGTGATTGATACAGAAACTTCTTAGGTAGTTTCCTTATCTTCCAGCCTCTCTTTCTGAGTATTTCATGCCAAGTCAAACTTTGCCAAATGTGCTAAACCTGCAGCTTCTTTTTTTTTTAGTTTTTTTTTTTTAATTTAAACCTGGTAAGGCTGAGTTTAGGGTAAGCCCCAGAATATTACATTGCAGGATGCAGAAGACAACTACCAACTGTACAGCATGCAAGTGGGATGCAGAGTGTATGGGGTGGTTATGTCCTAGCAAAGACTGAGTATCAATCTCAGAACCAGAGGATGTTTTTTCCACCTAGTATAAACTGTCCTTGAGCAAGTCTGTGAAGACAGCAATCTGGAATTTGTTCTGTGACTTTGTATACCTTAGCTTGCAAATCCAGATGAAGCGAAATTCAGTAGGATTTGATTTCAGTCAATATTTAAGTAAGTCACTCATTTCTTACCAGAACAGATGGCACTGCTGCTTGAGGTATGTGGTTCATGATGACTGGAATATCCGTTTTGCATTCCTTAAAAAGAACTCAAAGTACTCCCCTATGGGACTTGATTTTAGTAAATGTGCTCAGGAGGAGCCGGCCACATCCTGGGCTGCATCAAAAGCAGCACACCAGCAGGTTGAGGGAGATGATTCTGCCCCTCTGCTCCGCTCTCATGAGACCTGCTGGAGCCCTGAATCCAGCTCTGGGACACCCAGCATAAGAATCACTGTTGGAGGAAGTCCTGAGGAGGGGCCACCGAGGTGATCAAATGTCTGAAGCACTTCTCCAAGAGGACAGGCTGGAAGAGTTGGGGTTGTTCAGCCTGGAGAAGAGAAGGCTCTGGGGACACCTTATTGCACCTTCCTGTACCTAAAGGGGCTACGAGAGCTGGAGGATGATGTTTCAAAAGAGCATGGAGGGGTAGGACAAGGGAAATGGCTTCAAACTGTGTGAGGGCGGGTTTGATTTAGGTACCAGTAAGAAATTCTTCAGTGTGAGGGGGGTGAGGCCCTGGCATAGGCTGCCCAGAGAAGCTATGGCTGCTCCATCCTTGGAAGTGTCCAAGGTGAGGTTGGACAGGGCTTGGAGCAACCTGGGATAGTGGAAGGTGTCCCTGCCCGTGGTGGTGGTGGTGGAACAAAATGATCTTCAAGGCACCTTCCAACCCAGATCATTCTGTGATTCCAATGTGATACACACATTGTCCCTTTTCTTTGGGTTCTGGTGACTGAATTTTCTCAGAACTTAAATTACTTTGCTAGTAGGAGAGAATGTGCTCTCTTGTGCACGTGCTGAATGAAATCCCCATAGACTGAGTGTGTGGAAAATCACATTTTAATTCTGTGAACTGTTCCATAAGAAAACAGTATAATATCCTTTCTGTTTAGCTTTTTTAAAATAGAATGCTGCAATATGGATTAGAAGAGCCATGTAATTAAAGGTTTTCTGGTTCAAATAATCTCTTTGAGATTCATTTTGGTGTCATTTTCATGGTTGGGTTTATTTTTCAGAGAAATAGACTCCTTATCATTGTTGGTTTAGTTTAAGTATCATTGTCTGGGATTAGTGTCTGATATTGAGCTGGTTAATGTAAGATTAAATGTGAAGATTTAAATCAGATTGCTCAGTTATGAAATATTGCTCAGCAGAGGAGTAGTCATTTCAGATGTTATCTTTCTGTAATCCATTATTTGCTTTCTCCTCTCTCCCCATTTTTACAGGAAGACATCTACATGTATGGAGGCAAAATTGAAACGAGTAATGGCAATGTCACTGATGAACTGTGGGTTTTCAACATACCCAGTCAAACATGGAGTACCAGAATTCCTGCAGTCCTTGTCCATGGCCAGCAGTATGCTGTGGAAGGTCATTCAGCACACATAGTAGAGCTGGACAGCAGAGATGTGGTTATGATTGTAATTTTTGGGTATTCTTCCATATATGGTTACACAAGCATTGTGCAAGAATACTACATCAGTAAGTCACTTTCAAATCATTTTGATCATGTACTGATACATAAAGTGCTATTTTTCTCTAAAGTGAATACCACTCCTGTTTTCAGAAAGAAAAATATGTATTTTCCAAAATAAATAAAGCCTAACCTTTTTTCCTTCAAGTGATGCATATCAGATTTCTTGTATAGCAATAGAGTTTCCTGTGTGTTTGGAGCACCATGACTTTTTCCATTGTGTACATGGTTGTGGTACCCTAAAGGGGATAAAAATTGAAACCTGAAATTCCACACTGTGGTAATTGTGGTGAAACATAGTTTTTTAACACAGACTTGCTGTTTTTACCACAGAGAAGAGCAAAACCAACAATAATTTAGTTATTTTAAAGTTTCTGTAATGTTGGTGTATTATTTTCATTCTGTTGTGTTAGTTTTGAATGTAATAACTTAGTTCATCATTATATATAGGGTTCTCTCTAAAACATGTACATGTTGCTGTTAGAGGTAATAATTGAAAATGAACTCTAACTTTCTGTAAATAACCTACCATGTCTCTCTGGGTTTCCCCTTGTGAACTGCAGGCTGTTCCTAGGGGTGATTTTAAATGCTAAAATTAAATAAACCTAGAGAAATCTTTTTATCATATACATGGTATATCTAAGATACTATTTCAATGGAATAATATTGAAAATCTAGACCTGATAAATTCTTAGGAATATTTATATGCTTACCAATTCAATTTATAATTTTCTACTTTTTAAAACTCCTTTTTTCTGTTGAGTTTATCTGAGTCTCTCAGTTATTTAAGCAATTGCAGAAGGCATAATACAAAATTTCAAAGTAATACCTCCATGTTAAAGGATAATAATTGTTTTAATTTTTTTTTCATGTATGCATATTTATATAAACATTGTTTAAGCAGATTTATAGGTTGGGGAAACCCCTTCAGAACTCAGATGGTTCTTATGTTCTCTGGCATTATCTCTGATGGCAGTGTCAAATGCTATAACAACGTTGAAAAAGGATAAAACTGCATGGCAGTAAGAGGAAGAGCACCATAATGTGCCTTATTCACACTGAAAAATTCCAATTTAACTGCATGAAAACTACTATAAAACTCTGGTCTTAGAATGATGTTTCACAACAGTATTCTAAGATTTGTTAAGCATTAAAGGCCATTTTTTGGAAAAACTCAATTTCAGAAAGTTGGGGTTTTTTTGACCTACCATAGATGATTTTTTTTTTTCTGTGAAGAAAACAATATGTTGTTCTAGCTTTCTGCATGCTCATTCAGTGTAATGTCCATTGGAACTTCAAATTATTTGCTTCTTTACATGCTGCTAATTTAGTATGGAGTAGAAGTACCAATTTTATTCTCACCTATTATTGTGGTTAGTTTAATTAGGAAGAAGGGAACATGATTTGTAGTGTAAAATTTTCTGCCTGGCTGATTTTATTGATGGCCTTATAGTTGAAATGGACAGCTTGTTCCTATTTTTTTTTTTTCTAATGTTACAGCTACGTTTGTGGAGGATTAATAAAACAGAGTGTAGTTAAGCATATATAACACACAGAAACAAAGAAAAAAACCCAAACCTTTCCTACCACGGTGATAAGCTTGGAGTAAAAGAAAGCACTTCTCTGTCAGTTATGTGTCAATTATTCTCCAGTTTTAATGTCTCCTTTTTGAGATTATATTTTTATCATCTTCTCGTGAGAAATTTAGAGAAAATGGACTTCACTTGCATCAAATACAAAGGAAACTTGTAACAATATAGGGTATTACTGTGGAAACCCATTGACTTCAGCGAGGCTCCTCGTCTGATGAAGGGTTGATTACTGGGGCTCGCAGCGCTTTGCAGAACATGGTGTACCTGAACCAGTGCTGCCACAGAGAATTCTCACGTTTCATTTCACGTCATTGCATCTCCCTCCTTTCCCTCCCCTCCAAGTTAAATGAATTTTGTGGTAAATTTTCCTGAATTCTGTGATGGCCGTGGCATTTATCTACAGTTTTGCAGCTGTAGGAACACATTTTTAACCATAAAATTCCAGCTGGTGGTTTGAATTAAGAATGACTGTTTTTTGGGAGGACTTTAGCAGTTCAGAATCCACACTTGAAAGACGTAGGAAGTGAGAAGTATTCCTTTGAAATCACCTGAATAGGAAAGGAAATGTCTTTAAAATGAGGGCTTCTGATGTTATAGAAAGAAAAATAAGAACCTAATTTTCTCTTTCTCTGCTTGCTTTAAAAACATATTACTTTAACATTTCAAATTGTACTGCTTTATTGTTTCTACGTGTTGTCAGTAATGGTTTTTAGTCCTAATGAAGGCTGTTTTTCAAGCATTTACCACATGCCTACTGAAAGAAAGAGACAGAGGCAGTTTATCCTTTGGTTCATATGAACTGAAACCTCTAATATCCAGTTCTTTGATGAACTTTGATGAACTTCATACATGAAATTCTGGTGCTAGAGCCTTCTTTAGTTGCTGTGACCATGATTTCTATGGGGTCTGGGTTAAGAAACACCTGAAGAGGTTTTAAATAATGGTGGAAATCACTAGCTTTCCATGTAGGTATGTAGTTCTTGTTAATAAAACACGCCAATCAAAAGTGTACCTGATCTGAAAATGTCTCTGGCATAGTTGGATTAGGGAAGAAAGTAATTTCTATCCAAGTAAAATAAATTCTGGAATAATTGGACAGGGTTTGCAGGCAGATTTTCACCATACAAAGGCACGTGAATTTATTTGGACTCCAGTGGTGTGGTGGTTGCTGTAGGAACAAAAGAGCTTCCTGTTGTCCCTTCTTGCTGTGCCCAGACTTACGACTTCTGAGGAACCAGTAAATCCCGATATGGGAATTATGTGAATGATTTTACTAACTTGAACCATAAAGCTTTTCTGGGTTACTCCCCAGGGAAATTTATTTCCCTTTAGGTTAGCAATACCTCATAAACCTTCTAAGAATCTCAATGTGAGTCTCAAGGTGAATATAATAATGGTGTTTTGTTTTAGCTGAGGTTTTGTAAAGGCTCCTTATATATTAAGAAACTTCTGAACAAGTCTTCTGTGATTTTATTTTATTTCTTTTACAAGACAGAGATTTCTTTGGATTAGCAGAATATCACCGTTTTTTAGACTGAATTTTTTTATGGCTTTAGAAGTAGGTTATAGATTGCTTTTCATTAAAAGTATTTCTTCGAAATAATGCCAAAAGAAATGACCCCGTGATGTAACATGCCTCCTCTTTTTTGTTGAAGTTAGCATAACGTTCCTGGTTGCTTGAAAAATTTTGAAGTTTGTCACTGTGATGAAATGAAGGTGGCACACCAAGGTGCTTCTTGGACATTTTGTTCTTTTTACCTGACCTGTCTGAAGGTTATATTGTGATAAGGATAGATCAGGCCAATGTATCTTCCTTATTTTTACACTGTGTACTAGACTTGGAATTTAAATCTGGAAAAAAAATTAAAAACATCCTATTTCCCGATTTCTGACTTGTTTGTTCATGGAGCTCTTTCTGCATTTGACTTTTTAAGCTGTTGAGAATGCAGTTTCACATGACTAACTTGGTCAATCAAGTACTTCTTATGATACAATGATAGAAAAAGGGGGATCTCTGAGTATGAGAAGGGTTGTGTAAACACTTTCAATCAAAATTGAATTTTTGTTGAAAAAAAAAGACAGGTGGAGATTCATATCAATAAGCTGCTTCAAAAATTCAGATCATATGCATAGTAATGTCTTTAAATATAGACAAGATTGTATTTTTGTCTGATGCAATATTCAAGATGCTGAAGTGTGAATGATTTCAAAACTGTACGTACACATTTCAGTATTTGAAATTCAGGCAACTCAGCTAAATTTTAGAATGGGAAATAGAAGGAGCAACTGTAACACTGTTTTTGACTTTTATTTCAGAAAGATGTTGCTGGACCTCTTTTCTTTACTTTACGTAGTTATTCATAACACGTTTTTTTTATTCAAGAAGGAGCAGGTTTTCATATTTCTGCCCAAGTCATGTAAAGTCATGCAATATGCAATGTTATTCTGACAGTGTTCTAAACGCTACACGGAATCAGAGACCTGTTTAGGCTGGAAAAGACCTCAGAATCATGAAATACGACCATTGCTACATAAACCATAATGTTCCATAAGTGCTACATGAACCAGTCAGATATAAATGCAAAATATTCTATTAGGCATATTTTCAACAGCATTGTGCCAATTAATGTGGAGAAATAGTTCTTTTTCCTTGAAAAGCATATATGCCAATCTCTAAGACTGATCATTCAATAAATAAATAAATAAATGAAGATACTGTTGGTAATAGAAAGGTGTATCTGCAGCCTGACTCTTCACCCACCCTTCTACATAAATTAAATCAAGTAAATCTATTTGTTATCAAAGTAATATGTATGTAATATACAGTATTATCAGTACAAATTTGATATTTGTGTTCAGAATTGCACCTCTTCATGGCTTGATAATATCCAACATAGGGATTGAAATAAAATACTACTTACATTACACTACCCATAAATAATGTAAATATTCTGTGTCAGCTATAAATAGTGTACTACACAAATACCAGCATTCATACACACAAAAATCATCGCAATTCCACCTCAGAATCTATACTTTATAACTTGCCATAAGCACTTGTTACTGAAAAAAAAGTAACTTATAGAGGCGATGCCTGGGAACTAATGAAAGTACAATAGCAACAGTAATAACTGAAAACATGAATGGAAGAATCCAGAGGAAAAAGAGTTACCTCAAGCTACCTACATAATATCAGATAAAAATTGGAATGGGATTTAATCTAACTTTCAGAGGAAGCAAGGTGTGTGGTGTTGTGTGCTAGCCTTGGATAGATAACTTCGTAATGGCAGCTAACTGAGGTTAAGAGTTGGGAGACTGCTCCATTTTGGATGTCTTTGTCCAGACTCTCAGTTCTTCTGACATAATCTCCAAGAGGCTGGAAGTAAATTACTTCTCCTGTTTCACATTCGTAGAACTGACTCCCAACCATCACGGGCTCTTCTGTATAGGCTGCCTTGTGCAGGAAATGCTTATGTCATCATCTGGGAAGATGGAGGGGGAAAAAAAAAGACATTTTGGGGCTACAGGCAGCAAGAACTCACTTAATATCTGTCTTTTCTTTTTTTTTGCTATGGTAAAATATTTTCCAATTGTGTTCTCTTCTTCAGTCATAATAGCTGTTGTGGCTGGTTTTATTTAGTGTCTCTTTGCAGTTATTAATCATGTGATGTAAAACGTGGATTTAAACGCCAATTTAATGAGCTGCTATCAAATTATTCTTTTGTGAGCGTTCAGCAACTAAATGGGTATATTTGCAGTTAAACAACTAAGAAACAGTAGTTGGAAATGGATTTTAGCTCAATAATTTTACGGTTGCTCCCAAAGTGTCTGCCCATATCCGTGCACACTTTGAGCTACCTTATGTTACGTGCTTCTCACGACTCACTGCAGTTCAGTCTCTGCCAGGCTCCTCCAGACTCCCCATGACTGAGCACAGGTGTTCCTAATGAATCTGAAGGAGCTGGAGCACTGAATTCTCATCAGCCATCTCTGGCGAGAATTAATCATAACTCCTAATTTCATATTTTCGAAAAGCTTTGGGCTTTTTTTTTGTTTGCTTAGTGTGAGTGCTGAAGTCACACGTGAGAGAGGATGAGATACTGCCTGGCAGCTGTAACAATGATGTATTTGGGATTTAATTAAGAGTAGCAGATAATAGTCTGAAAACATTATCTAATTGCAGATATTTTGATGCATTGGTATTAAACTACTTCTTAAAACAAATCCCAATAGATATTGCCGTATTTAGAATTAGAGCGGAAATTATTTTAATTACTTAAAACTCCTAGTACTGTGATTTAGCAGTAGTAAGCCTTAAAATTATGGTTTTTTTCATGTCTCTTCAAGGGTCTAACTCTTGGCTTGTACCAGAAACAAAAGGAGCAATTGTTCAAGGTGGATATGGCCATACCAGTGTCTACGATGAACTGACAAAATCTGTTTATGTCCATGGTGGATACAAAGCGTTGCCTGGCAATAAATACGGATTGGTGGATGATCTTTACAGATACGAAGTTAATACTCGGACGTGGTAAGTTGGAATTATAATGTAGGAAGCCAAGTTTTAGGTCACTGAAGAGAACATAAGTGTAGAGTAAGGTTCTAGGAAAGTCACGCAGGTACCTCTATATCCTTTGCACGTTGCAGAACAGCACGTTCTCTGCAACAAAATGGAAGAATTGTGGTGAGGGACTAGACTTGAGTCAATGGATTAGTGGAGCTATACATTGAAAGGATGGTAGGGAGGAAGCTTTGTGCATGTTCTGCAAATTAGGAAAAGGTTCTCCAGAAAGAGCACATGTGAACTGTTTCCTCATGGTGCGAATACCCTGCTGGTGTACGTCCCAGTGGCTGTTACTTAAATAAGTAGAAAACCCTGAGAACTGTGGAAGGTTATTTTTCACAAAACTATCAGAAATGAGAGAAAACCTCTGGTATTATATCGGAATCCTTAGTCATGAATGCTCTTGGTGTTCCTATTTCTATCAGTTCCTTGTTCCTCAAGTTTATTGTAACTTATGAAGGCTACTGGTATGTTAGAAAGTGACCTTGAATGTTTTTTCTTACCTTAGAGGTGACTTGAGATCAAGAACTCAAATGTATTTCTTTGAACATTTTATTCTTGCAATTAAATATTTGTGTTGAGTACTAATGGCTTCACTTTAAGCAGCCAAAATTTTCTCTCAGGTGTTGGAAACCTGGGTTTGGTTTCACTGAGGTTCTTAATACCATTAACTCATGGCATTTGGAAACATTAATACAAGAATTTTTCATTCCTTTTAATGTAATTTTAAGTTCCTGGAATTTTAATACTTTCTTATTCTATTTTTGGAACAAAGTGATATTTTTTCCTTTGATGGTCTGTTCAACAATAAAATAATAATAATTGTTGGAATATCTTTATGAATTATTCATATAAAAACTAATAAAGAATACTTCTGTCTGCTCTATACTAATGTAGCATTCTCTGCAGCTTGTAGAGAACTCAAGTCTTTGTTTTGTGAGATTTACACTGAGAGTGAATTTTACTAGAGGACTGAAAATGGGCTCAGAGAATGGAGTGTTAATACACATAGTAATAAAATCTGAATCTTTGTTTACTGTACTGTGACACCTTATAATTAGCATTCAAAGCACTCAGTGATGTAAGACACTGAATGTGCCACTGGATAGGTGTGGTATGGGGAAGAGCTGGAACTTTGCTGGCTCTCTCATGCCCATGTCCATGCCATTTGCTGGTCCACGCTGTTTTTCTCGTCACTCATTCCATTTCAGTGGCTGATCTGGCAGAGGTTGATAGTCTTCACTAAGTTGTGGTATACAAATCTGATTACCTGTTCAACTCAGTGGCATGTAGGTTTTCATTTCTTAGTACCAGTTAAACAAGCTTTATGTTTCTTGGAATGTGAAGGGGCAGTATTTTAATTCCTAGTGTGACCTGTATTCCTAATACATGATGGGGAATTACAGTGTTGGTAATACCTGCACTGCTCTGCATTACTGCCCTGCTGCTGCAGCTGGGGCACAGTGTGGAGCTGGGCTTGGGTAATGGCCTGAAGCAGTGGAAGCACCTGCTGGCTCCTGGGTGTTTCTGTTGCCATTACGGAGTCGTGCTGCTGTGTGCAGCACTTGGCACTGGCATAGTTAACCCGGGCTAATGTTTGCAGATACACGAATATGTGCATAAATAATGGATTCAGGAGAAGGCGTGCTGAGACTCTCACAGACTATGCGTGGGGTTGATATGTGTTGGAGAGTTCTCTAGATTGCCCTCATTAGTGATGCTAATGAATAGTGAAAATCATGGCCAAATTAACAAACTTCCAGTTCTGCTGAATCTTGAGGAAAAGTTGCTATTACTTGGAGGGATGAAACTCAGCACGTAATATGCAAAGATTATAGGAAAGAAGACCCCACACTATGGTGGGGACCAGGAGTGGGGCAACACAGTTGGGTCACAAGTAGAGAAGTGAGTAGCCCAAAAAAAGAAAACTTGTGGAGATTTCTTATATCCACCGTGGAGAGGAGAGTTCTTAGTTTTCCCCAGAATAGTGTATGTCTCTTTAGGCCTTTAGTGATCAACACAACTATTTGTAGACAGCTGCGAGGCAGGATAATCAAGGCAGAGCCTAGCGTATAGCAGTTAGTGTAAATGAGGCAATAGGGGCTGTAGAAAACTGGAGAAGCAAAAGACAGAAAGGTATCTGTAGTCCGAATGGACAAGGATAACATGTTCTTAGGATATTGTCGTTCTTTCAAGTCATAGCAGCAGAATTCCTCCATTGCCAGTTGAAAATAACTTAAAAATAACGTCTTGTTCTACTTCCACATGATTTCTGATTTTCTGTGTTGCTGCCTGATGAGTTGAATCCAAATACCGCATTTATGTGGGGGTACCGTAAGTGTCCTGTATCAAGCCAATTCGTGGTTAGAAAAACACACTTATGTGGTGCTCTGTTTTCAAAGTATGTTAATCAGAAATACACAAGAGAAAAGCAAGTCGCTTAATAGGACAAAAAAAAGGGTCAAAAGCAGAAGCACATGTCTGGGTATGCAAGTGGATTGAAGGAATTGTCACATTTTTAAGTAATAAAAAAGTTCATTTATTTTCATTTAGGCTTTGATATTTCTTTTGATGTTACTTTCCAGGGCTAGGGGGGAATTTATTTAAATAATAATATGAGAATTCAGGTTTGATGCCTTCCTTTCAACTTGTTTAAATATGCAATCTTTTATCGCTTAAAATATTTCCAGTTTGTTAATTGATTTATGCTATTATATAAGAAAAATGAGATGTACTTTAAACCCTCTCACTCAAACATGATGATAATGTAAAAATACTGAACAAATATTATGAGAGTGATTCAAGAGAGACAGTATTATGCAATCAGAAGGGAAGATTGTTGAATCTGTTACAGGAAACAAATGACAAACAGTTTAATTGTAAATGTGAGCAGCGTGTAGTAACATAAATGAAAATCACAGTCTAAACTTGTAAACCTAGATTACTGAGACAACGAAAGGTTATTAGAGAATGTAAAAGCTATTTTGTACTGGTGATCTAGTCAGCTCTTCACAAACATGTCTACAGCTGGTCTGCTTAACTAATTCATCTGGCAAAACCCCCAGATGGTTACTCTCTTCCTTGGTAAGATTTATCTGCTGGGATTGAATCAAGTTTGTATTCTGTTCTTTCTACTGGCCCCACATCTGCTGCTTTCAAACTGTGGCATTGATAGCTCTTGGCTACTGTTGGGGCTGCGCTATTGCTCTGGCACAAAGCAGACCACACACACAGAGGCTAAAGTGAATAAAGAGAGAGATCAAAGCCTCAGTGTGCCTGGACAGTTTGGTTTTTTTTCAGCACTGAAGTTCGCTGTTTGCGTTTACCAGTCTGAATAAGTTTATGATGCAGTGCAAGTGTTTTTATCATACCTAGAATGACTTCTGTAATTTTTTTTCCAGGTCTGAGTGTTCAATGAATTAGGAAAAAAAAAAAGGTTTTGCAATGCTTAGGATGATCTAAAGATTATTTTACCTGTCTAAAGAATTTTTTATTGTATTTCTCAAGCAAAAATCTAACATGGCTAAGGATATATAAGAATAGGAATTAATACTATGAATGAGTGTTCATTCAGTTTTGAGTAAAATTTACCGTATCAGTAATCATTTCTGAGGAATGTAAACATGTTAAAATTAATTTCAGGTATATTATTTGGCAAACTGTTTTCTTTTAGTTAAAAGTGTGATATTTAAAAAAAATGATAAATATGTATTTGTTGTACCATGAGAAAATGGATAATCCTTGAAACAATCTGATTAAATTTCATTGTATTTACTGAGTAATAGCTATAGTTTACTATTTTCCTTGTTTCGTGTTGCTTTCGTCTATAAATCTTCTTGATGTGCATATACAGTTTTTCACATGTTAGTATGTATTTGTTCTTAGGACTATTTTGAAAGAGAGTGGCTTTGCAAGATACCTTCATTCAGCTGTCCTAATCAATGGAGCTATGCTCATTTTTGGTGGAAACACTCATAATGATACTTCCCTGAGCAATGGTGCAAAGTGTTTTTCTGCTGACTTTCTTGCATATGATATAGGTATGTATTGTACTGTATTTTTCTCATTTTAGTTTTAAATACCACGATTTTGCTTTCTCAAGTCCAGCTAATTAAAGTTTTGATCCCAAACACCTTTAAGTTATTTATAAATTATACAGATTTTTGTTCCATTTTGTCTAAAGATTTTGGCTTGTGGGACAAGACATAGCAGCATTCATGCCATTCTCAAGGCCCTGGATATTTTTGTAGTATTTTGGCAACACACTTTTAAGAAAGACAAACTCAAAAAAGGCTCTGCATGGCAAGGAGTATTAAGGCTGAGTGAAGCATGAGGAGCTTTAGGAGATGATAAAAGGATGTGGTGTATTTAATTTCACAAGAGTGTGGCTGAGAGCAGAAAAGATTGTTGTTTGTAAATATATGATAAGAATATGGTTTGGAGGAAAACTGTTTGATAAGACAAGACTAGGTGGGTGTCAGCTTTCGTTCTGGTGAGTGGTTCCAACCCTTCGAGCCGTACACTTATGGAAAAGCCTCCCTATAGGATTGTGGAGGCTATAAATAGAAGAGAATTTAATGAGTCCATAATCTGTTTCCTATCTTGTGCCACTGCTGTTCTTACCATAAATAGTTCTTTCCCTTCCCTGATGTTCATGTCCACATTTCATGCATAGGCTTTAAATATAAACATATAGCTTATATTTGGGCTTGAAATGTAATCATACAGCTCACGTTGGGGCCAAAAAGCACAATCACTTGTCCTGGGAGCCAAAAAATGGGAAATGTGTCAGAGCAGTCTGGGAAATGGACTCATGCATGATCCTGGTGACAATAGCCTGTGGATATTGCCTGGATCTGTTTTTGGCAAGTGTTTATCAGCTGCCCACAGTGGTAGAAGGGGCTGAGACATGATCCTTCTTTTAGGACTAGTTAATGGCTCTTTATAGCATTCACTGTAGATATCAATGCAATGTCTTTGCTTTAATACAGAAATAATGACTAAATTCAGTACGTGGAACGTATATGGGTTATTTCCTGCCAGTTTTAATGGCTGTGCAGATAATACCAAAACAGTTGAATTTTTTACTGTCCCTGTATTGCATATTTCATAGCTTCCTATAGGCATCTGATGGTGTGAGCTATTGATTTTATTCTCACTTTAGTTTACATGTGGATTTAATTTTTAATGAAACAGAGCTCCTTTCTCATTTTGGAGCATAATATTATTTATTGGTCTACATTTATTTGTAGAATGTGCACTTACAGATCAATAGTATGAGTCCTAAGATCTGAATAAGTGTAACTTTCTGCCTTTCACACGCCAGTAGTTTTTTATCGTCTTTCATGAAAACGTTTTATGTTTTGTTTTTTTTTTCTTAAGTAGAACAATATTTTGGTTTGTCTAGATGGTTATAATATTTAATTTGGTATTTGTATTCTCTTGCAAGTCACATTCTTCATGTGTTATGAAACTGATGAAGTACAAAAGGAGTGGATGTAGTAATTACTCTTTGGATGTAGTAATTAATCTTAAAAAATGAAATATATGAAGATTGATTTGACTCAGACTTATTCTTCTGTAATATTCATTTTGCCAACTTAGGAACAAATCTTACAGCACACATTAGATAAAGACATACTTTTTCAGAAAACTTGAAATATTTTATGAAGAATTAAATAATTATGCAATGGGTATACTTCAGAATCTTATTTACTTTGTATCCTGAGTTTTTGAACAGTGCTTGGAGGAAAAATTATGTGATGCTATCAGCATCACATTTCCTAGATACATTGCAAGTAATGGAGTGTTATGCCTTGTCTTGTAAAAAATGGGTGCTGTCTGGAAACCAGCTGAATCCTGGAGATAGAGCCTATGCTATTTATGTTCAAGTTGGGCTAGAGAGTACTTTTGATTATCTCTCTTATTGTATGTGACATAGTCCTCTGGATAGATTGCTTCGGCTTTTATTTACCCATGAAAACACTGCTTTTCATATTAATGCGGAATAACTGTTTGTGTGGCTTCATCTCAGTTAAGCTTAGCTTTCTGAAAGGTTGGTTTCTCATGCAGTTTGGTAATCCACACTCCTCCTCTAGTCCAGGGATAGAGACAAGTATCTCCAGAGGGCAATTAATTTTACCAAGTTTAGAACAGAGTTACCTTGTCTCCCCCTGCTTTTCTGAATCAGTCATTGCTCTCTATGTCCTGAGCTTAGTCTATAACAAGTATTAGACACGTAAATGTGTCATGAGCCAAGAGCTCAGTTCAGTAATTTGAAATACTTACTGCATATTTGTTAAAGCTGAAGACACGGAGATGTTATAAAAGCTGCTATAGTGCCATAATTTTCATAATTTAATATTGCTTGATGTATTTATTTATATAGTGGTAAATACATGATAAGACTGCTGCATTAAAAGAAGAACTTTAGAAATCTGGCCTTGGTATACTTCTGTTCTCCTTTGATATTTTACCACCAGGTTGCCCCTGGGTTGCTCTGGCAGCTCCTTAAAGATCCACAAAGGGTCGTTTTTGTAGAGGTCAGGTATTTTCCAGCTGTGCTGTTATTGCTTCATTACTCTGAAAGAGGAACCTTGGCAATGGGGACAGTCTAGAATGCTGTGGTTGACCTGCAGTTTTCTAAATGATGTTGGTTATGGCTTTTCTTTACAAGGGCCCCCATGTGCTTCAAACTTACATTTTTGTTCCAATCCGATCTTAGAAAAGTAATTTAGATTATATTTTATGAGTATTCACATGCAAAATTTGCAGATAAAAATAGATTAATTGCACACACAGAAACAGATTCTAACTACTGAAACCAATATTAAAATATAATTAAATAAAAGGTTTTTTTAAAGAGTAAGGATATTTATTTTAGTTTCTGGCCAAATGGTGCAGTTAGTAAATATATCTCTGCATGCCTAAGTTCCTTAAGTTTCAGTTTCTAAAGTATTCAGTCTCTGTCCTTTTGTTCCACATTTGCCAGTTGCTATGGTGTCTGGATACCCTAGATATGTATAGAGAATTATTGACAGGGAATCTCTATAAAAGGCAAAACCTGAAATCCTGGGAACATGGAAGCTGTTCCTGTGCTCTCTCCTAGTGGTGGTTGTGGTTCTGCATTGTTCGTATCTCTGGGAGGAGTGCAATAACCCATATGTTTACACTAATAATACACTCCACAATATTTCTTTTGTTACTATCTGGATTGCAGTTTATTATTATGGATTAAATGGTATGCAAATTCAATTGCTTATGAAAGACAATATTGCATGTGAAGTATTAAGTTTCTTCTAGGGTATTCAAACAAAGCTTAAAAACATTCTCCTTTTTGGAAAAAAAAATCAAAATTATCTCATGAAATTGACTTTAGTTCCACTTATAATCAAACATGTTGCTTGTATTTTGTAATAAAATGAATTGTTTATTCATAAATTCTTTACTTATAAAGTAAATAGTTTCACCTCTAGTCTTTGCTGTTAACAAAATGAACAAGTTTAAATATCTGTAATATTTTTTTTCCAATATGAACACATCTATTTTTGCAGTTCTCCCTCTTTCTGGAGTTACAAATGGATTATCAATGTGCCATCACAAAGAAAATGCAAAGCAGTGCCTGTGAAAGATTAAGTTTTATGTGTTCCTGAGCTCTTAAGTTATAAATGTAGTTTGGTCTGTAACAGCAATTACCTCCATATTGCTGTGCTATTAGAAGAGCAAAGCCATAATAATATAATGCACTAATTGCTCCCTTTAATAGCAAAGCTTAAGGTTGTTGATTTCTTTATATTGCTTGGGGAATCACTGTTATGTGTATAGACTCTGTTGTAGATGTTAGTTCTATAGTTTAAATTTGATTCATGCTGTTTTGAACATACTTGCTGTTGTGTTTTCCTGAGAGTAAGGAGATTTTTATTATCTGATTAAAGAAAAATATTTATGCAGTGTGGAAAGACTCAGAAAATAAGTTTCCTGCTAGTACATAACTTTCATGATGTTTTCATTGTTTGTGTTCAGTGTTTAGTCATCCAGAGTCATAAATGAGAACCAGACAGAAGTATAATGGTGTCCATATGTTGTGAACCAGCATTACTTGTTTTACCAAGGAAAAATGAACTTAGTAATTATTAGAAATACGTAAAGAGAAAATAGAAGCATAAGCTGGCATTGGATTCTGTGTAGCACATAAGGCTGCACTGCAGTGTTGCAGAATGTGATTGAGCAGCATAAATACATTGGCATTTTAAATCTATTTAAATAGTTTGAAATTTAGAAATGATTTGATAAGTGTAAGCATAAAGTAGGAGGTTTCATATACCTTGTCTTAAAACAAAGCTCTGAATGCAGTAAGAGGCAGTCATTAAATCAGGCTGCAAGTGCCAGAATACAAATGTGATCCTGGAGGTGAAGTATGGAACATTGGTTGCCTCTTTTTTAGAAACTGTCCTAATGGCTTTTGCTTCCTATTTTTAACAGTAGTAATTTTTTCTATTATTTTTTTTCCTCTGTTCAGTTGCATTTTGGTAAGCCTGATCTTAGTTTAATTTTTTAAATCAAATCTATGTTCAATAGATATGACAATATTGATATTGACAATGATATGACAATGTTGATTAGAATTTTTTCTTTTTCTTTTTTTTTTTTTACTATAAAATCATACTGGGAAACCTTCCAGTAGTGTATGAATACTGTTGCAGCTTTGAGAACTTTCCTATGAAATGTCCTGATCATCCTCTCTCATATCAGTAATGCAGTGTTGCCGGTAGGTTGTAGATGAGATGTGTTGAGGCCTGACCTGTTGGAGTGAGGGCTCTGGAGAGCAATACCCTGGGCAAAGTTCAAGTGGGGATTTTCTCTGCCAGCATCAGCTGGATTGCTTCAAATCCAGTGCATTTCTGTGGTGTTTCATCACAGAAATGTGTGTGATTGGCGAATCACTGTCAGAGCCACTTCTGTATCACCATGTAACCATTTAATCTACACCAGGGAGGAGGATGAACCTTTTTCTTTTAATGTTACAATGTAGTACAGCTTGTTCTTAAAGTAGAAGCCTTAGTAATAGAAAGAAAAAACCCTTTATTTCTCCTCGTACTTTTCAGTGACTAAAAATTCTGCTAATCAGTTTGGAGTGAGTAGTATTGTTTCTGCATCTGCTTAGTAACTGGTTCTGTTAAAAGCAGAATGTGCTTCCATGTGCTGTGTGCTGTACCTGGTTACAGATACAACAGGTACAACTATTACTATATCTTCCACTTCTTATCTGTATAATGCCTTGAGGGCATAACATATTATGGAGGAAAGTATTTTATTCTTCACTGCACAGAGCTTATCATCATTATTAGACCTAATATAATACAAGCAACACACAGAATGCTGTAATATTGATAAATCATGTTGTAAGTCATATTGCATTTTCCATTTGTCATTTTTTTCTTGGAATGGTTCAGTGAAGTCTGGAAATTTGGGTACTTAGAGGTGTTTGAAAGAAGGTTGAAGATGACGGGCAGGAATGAATTTTATTTGATTCTTTACTGCAAAAGACCAGGAATCAATTGGCTAACTATCTGTATTTTGTATTAATCAACTGTACAGAGAAACGCACATCAGGAATTGAAAGCTGAGCGAAAGTATTATTCTTGCACAGTGTTCAGTGTTCAGTAGTCATTGAGAAAACTAGGAGGAGATAAGAGGAGAGGCTATTTGTAATAAGATTCCCTCCCTCTTTTTTCTTGTACTCTATTGAAAAGACCTGCCAGTTTGAAAAATACCATCAGTAAGAAAGGAATTATTATATCTCCAGCCCTCAGGGGTTCCTCATCTGAAAACCAGCCTTTATTATGGTTTTATGGTCTTCCCTTGGTGTTAAATCCCACTTTTTCTTAAATAAATTTCTAAGTACAGGAAAGACTGCTATATATTTATGTTCCTAATATATATGTTTGTAAAAATAAGAAAATTAATGTCAACACTTCCCAAGATCAGACGAAAATTTAGTGTGAGTTTTAAAATCAGATGGAAATTTAGTGTGGGTTTCTTAAATTGTTTCCTTTACCATCAAAGGCACATGAGCTCACATGTGCTGTATCTGTTAATGTGCAGTGACTTAACAGTAGCAAGAACCTGATTTTAAAGTATAACAGTAAGGTTTTGTTAGTCAATTGTAGTGTTAAAATGCTTCCTTTTCATAGCTTTTAAAATGGAAGTATTTTCTTGAATTAGAATTCGAATTAATGATTGGACTGTTGATCCCATATTTCTAATAAATGGTATTGCTCTTGGTCTGAGTTTCTATCATAAGTCAAACACCCTGGAGGCATCAAGTGCCAATGTTATGGATGGATATGGGCAATACACAACTTCTATATTTAATACTACTCTCAACTTCATCAGAAACTTATGATCATATGTAGGTAGTCGGTGTCCTACCGCTGCGATCTCTTTGGCTGAAACTGTTTCAGGAACATCTCTCTGGCATGTACATACTTTCACCACTCTATTTAAGTAGAGAAAATAAGAAAAGAGCAATTGTGAAGGTGAAGCCTATTAATAATTCCGTAGTGTTATTATAATATAACGTTAACAATGATAGTGACAGAAGGTAGAAGTTGAGAGAGAAGTAAGAATTTTGGGGTGTGTTGCTCCCATAAGACAGTGAATTAAAATTGCTATACTTTCTTCACACTGCTAAATCCTTTCTGAGTCCACCACCTGATGTCAAAATTATTGCTATTCGAACCATCTGCGTTACTCCAGTGATAATGTGCTTTTAGTTTGTTTCCAATTTACAAGGAGGTGTAATTGATGTATTTATCACAGCCACAGTGTCTCATTGTCTCTCTTCATGGGCTCAGGCTGTGATTCGGTGGAAGCTCGAGTTGATTTAGCGGCGTTGCTACCGTAGCTGTGCCGCGCTGTCCCCTCCTGTGTGCCGAGTCCATCCTCGTGTGACCTTGCACCGAGGTGTTCCAGCGTGCTTTGCTAACAGGATGCTGACTGCACAAGGTGCTGCTGTCAATAATTTTCTGCTGTGAATAATTTTCTGCATTGGAAGTGCCAGAACAGCAGCACTGGCAGAGTTGAACTGTTCTGACAGTGGGAATGAGACCAGCCTGGAAGACAGTTTGTTCCTCCTGGATTTCCTAATATCCATTTCTGGTTTTTTAAGCTGATGAGCGAGGTGTTATGATCTGACTATTGAGAGATGCCTCTACCCAAACTAAGGTGCAAATGACCACATGCCCAAGCTAATAGCACAGATTTTATTTAACAGTAAATGTGAAGGAGGGAGAGATGGAAAGAAGCAGGAGAGGGACAGGGAGAGGAACGAGAGAGAGAGAGAGAGAGAGACACAGATCTTTGTTTGCTGCAGTTTGCCACTGTAGGAATTTTTGTCTGGATGCATTTCCCAGGACGTGCTACCCGGATTTTGCCAGGCCTAGAGCCAGCACATTCTGTGCTTATCGTCAGGGCAGAGTCCTTCTGTGATCTTAACAGTGTCTGAGGCAATTGTGATCTTTATGTCTCTTACAGGAGGGAAGATGATTTTTTTGGGTTATTTAAAATATTTATTTATTTTTTAATCTTTTTTGAAATTTGATGGGGATATTTCTTTATTTTTTAACCATATCTGTAACTTCCACAAATTATCCCAAATTTTAATATTAAGTATGTATACTTTTTTTAGATGTGACTGTCGTTGGAACCTTGCAGGTTAATGAATTCAGCACCATTATGTAAAACCTCTCTTGCATTAAGACTCTGGAAGGAGGTTTCAGATGTGTTCCCAACAGTCTTGCTGTCTGCCAGCAACCTTTTTAAATTGTTGATCTCTTTAGGACACTTCTGCTTCTTTGTGTTACTAACTCTGACTCTGCAGCTTCTACAGGCAGTATTCTATCCTCTTCTCTGTATTATGGAGAGTATGCTGAGCAAATACGTGTTTGTTTTTGGTTTTTTTTTTTTTTTGTGGTCTTAGTGTCCAAGTTGGTAGCTTTGCCTATGGCTTAAACAGAAGTGTCTATATATAAAAATGAAGCCATGCTTTTATTTGGAATACATTGGAGAGGCCTCTTTCCCTTCAACTCCGTTTCAACTTTGGATGTAATCCTTATCTTTGTGCGTATAGCAGATTTTTTTTTTACATGAGAAAACATTCATATTAGGGTTACAGTTTTCCTGAAAGTTTGCATTACCTGTCTCCAAAACCTGTTATGATGACAAATTCTAGGAATGTTTTGCTTGCTCTGTAGAAAAGTACTTTCTCTATTCCATTTTATAGGGATTTCCTTGAAGTTTCAATCTGTAGGTGCTCTGTATTTCTATTACTGTGTGACTGGAATATTTGAAGTCAGTAAAGTTTAAGCAGGAAATAATGAAGAAAGGACTAATTGTTCTAAAGAACCAAAACGCTAGTCAGGAAAGAAAAATGAAATCACACCAAAACCACAATTGTGTACAGCAGTTCTAAAAGAAATGTGCCTGAATAATTAATTTGACATGGAGATACTGATACAGCATTCCTCTCAAATATGTGGAAAGTAATTAGTAGCGTACTTAAATCAAGATACCAAAAGTAAGATAATAATGAGATGGGTTGCACAGCTGGAGGAGTGATAGTTTATCTTAAAATACTTGAGAAAAGAACTAAATTCACTGCCATAGATATTCCATGAAATACTTATAAATTGAAATCCTTCAGCCAATTTGAGATTGTGTAAACATCAGGGCAGTATTAGTGATCCCTTGATAACCACGATGGCAGTGCTTGTTGCTGTGGCTGTTGAAGCTGGCTGTGAAGGCAGACAACTGTATGTGTCACAAAGTGACACCTCTGTGAATGTCCTGTGGTCTTGACAAACGTCAGGATAGATCAGTGTTGCTGACAGGTTCTTGGAGCATCTACTCACAAATGCATCTAAAAGGAGTAACTCTTTGATTTATCCTTGAGCAGTTAAAATACAGTTCACATGTATTTTGCTGAAAACTTTTCAAATTACTTGACATATGCTCCATTTTTTGTCTTTCAGCTTGTGATGAATGGAAGATTTTACCAAAACCTAATCTGCATCGCGATGTCAACAGATTTGGTCACACTGCTGTTGTCAGTAATGGGTAAATGAAGTTTCTCTTAAATTTTCCTTGCCATTTTTCTGAAGGAAAAAACTCTAGCAGAAATCACGCTTAAGTGAAGTATGCTTCAATAACATAGAACTGATGTAATCTATTAAAAGGAAAAGTAGTTCTTATTAGAGTCTTTATTTGTTTCAGGTAATCAGTACAGGTAATCCCCAATCTGCCAGGCTGTGGGATCTGTTCAGTGATATTTTTGGTGAATGTTCCAGTGTACGGAGGTGTTTTCTCAGTATTGAGAGCTACACTGAATTTGATATTTGGTACCGGCTATAACCCTCACTTAGGTGTGATGGGAAGAATTTTCTTTTCTTTGCAGCATGCTATAATTCTTCACTCTTCTACAATCATAAAATAACTATGTAACTAAAATTTTCTGGGAAAAAGGGAAGATTTTGATGATACTGATACAGTTATCATCTTTAACCACTTGAAGGAGAAAAAGCCTGCCAGCAACTAGATGACATTAAGTTGGAAAAGTTGTAGAAAACAGTAGTCAGGTTTAAAGAAATGTGTATGGTTTACTTGTCTCAGCTTTTGTTTTGCTGTTTGCCAACTGGCCTAGTGTCTGAAGTTGCAGTAATATAGATCATTGAACCTTTCTGCATTATTCATCACATTAATAAACTCAGTACTTAAGTATTTGTGGGCTGCTTGCAGATCCTCTATGTAAGGATCCTGTATAGGTCAGAAATGAGGTAATGAGTAATGCTACAAATAAGAGTGTGACTGCTTTTAACAAAAATAGCACTAAATTGCAAGTATGTACACAGAGCACTTGACATTAATCAATGAACAGATTTATTTATTAAGAGAAAATTGCTTGAAATTAATTAATTCAGCAGCTGATAGTTTTTCATTATGGTTTGTGTGTTTTATGATATCTAAGCCATGCCTGATACTTTGAGAACTGTCGTTTTCTATGAATTACATTTAAAATGCCTTTTTTCTTTTTTTTTTTTTTTTAAGAACTTAGTGGTAGTTTTGGTAGGGATTTTGGTACTAAAAAAGTGCAATAGGAGATACTCTCTAGATTTCTGCTATTGGTACCTCCATGATTAATTCTTTTTAAGAGTATATCATACAACAGATACAAAGGTTTTCTATTACTGCCTTTTACCCGAGATTGTTCTTAGTTTAAATGAGAAGGGTGAGGACTCAGGTCTAGTCTTTTGGTTCCTGTGTCAGCAGCTACTGCACCGGAAATATTACCAGAAAGAAATATCCATCTTGCCAGTTGTTGCTGCCTGTCTTGAAAAGAATGTTCTTATTTTCTGCAGGCCAGTATTTCATGCTCTGTTCTCAATATCTAACTGCAAAAATGGGTGCAGTCTTCCAAAGCTCTTCATTCTTCTTTCCAGACATTTGGGACATGCCACTCCGTAATACATACAGCACAGGGAGCTTTCAGCATTTTTTTTGTTACTTTAAACTTCCATGGAGAAATAAATTGAAAAAGTAATCAATAAAGGAGTCACTGACAGAGTCTTTATTAGAAAAAGAATAAGATTTTTTTATAATACTATGTGGGTTTTTAATTGTATATCAAGATGGATAAGAAATCAAGAAAATGTGTCTACAATGATAGTTAAATTTCCTTGCTTTTTCGTGATAGGTCCATGTATATATTTGGGGGTTTTTCAAGTGTTCTATTGAATGACATCCTCGTGTACAAGCCTCCCAACTGTGAAGCATTCAGAGATGAAGAGCTGTGCAAAAATGCCCGTCCAGGAATAAGGTGTCTGTGGAACAAGAAACATTGTGAATCTTGGGAATCTGGACATGCTAATAACATCCTTAGAGCGAAATGTCCCAAGAAAACAGGTAAGTGCATTCTAGTCTGTTCACGTCGTGTTTGCAATGCGATGTAGGAGATGGGGGTGGGTAACCCCCAAAGAAGTGACCATGTGGAAGCTGTGACTGGAATGTTAAGACTGTGCCTCTCTGAGAATATCCAGTGCAAGAGATTTATAGACTATTTTTTAAAAAACCATTCAGCTGTGGAATCCTTTTGTATTTTACATGCAGGGAAGTAGATGCAAAGATGCAAAAGAGCACAAGTTTAAGGTGCTAAGGGAGAGCAGAACAGCAGTCAGAGCACAAATAGGCACTGCAATTGATACCTGGTGTTATGGGCATATGGCACTCTCATACCTCTGTACCAATAAGAGAGGAAAGCATCACTGCTTCGAGTAGGTTACCTATGAAACAGGAGCATTTGTACAGAAGAATATAGCACAGGCACAGCTGTACTGGAAAGGAAAAAAACCTTAGGCAAAGAAGCCCCTTGGAGTGTGTCAGACGGGTTCAAGTTTGCCATATGAATTTCTCTGTGGCATTGTGATCGCTGTATTGTTTGAAATAACAATTTACTGTTATGAATAACTGTTCCAACCTATTCCTAAGCATTTTGGCTTGTCACAAATAAATTGCTTGTGAAAGTGTTGTTCTTATATGTCACATGAACAGAATATTTATCCCTGCTACACGCACCTGCTATTTTTTCTGTGCATCTTTCTTTTCAGAACAGTGTAAAATTGCTTCCCAAACTTTGGCTGTGTGCTGTGTGTACAAACTGCTATACAATTAAACTGCCAGTCTGTGTTTAATGTTTGTTGAAAAGTTACTAGCACTGCTATTAATCAACACTTCAAGACATTTTATTTTTCTGATAGCTTTTACTTGTTTCTGGACTGGCTATAAAGTTGCAAACTCAGAAAAAAAGGGTACATGATACAACAAAAACTTTATCCACATACAGTTTTCTAGAAAATGGCTTTTGTACAGTTCCAGAACATTTAGAGATCTATGGTGTAGAAAGTTTCATCTATATATAAAAAGAAAAAATCCTGTGGCATTAAATTCAAAAGTAATACAAATGAAAGTAGATCTTTTAGAAAGCTGGTCATAGCAACAGGTGCTTATAAAAGCCACACAAAAGAAAGCACAGACAGGCTGAAGGAAAATAAAAAAGTTAGAGCAGTTTCTAAAGTACAGGCGCTGTGGTGGAAATAAAGTGCAACTCAACTTGCAAGAGATGAGGTCTGTAGAATTCCAGTTCTAAAGAAGTTGTGTGAAGAGCAGTGTTTCACTGCTGTCAAATTCTTCCAGTTACAGGTGGTAATTTTTTGCCAAAAGCCAATTTTTCATATATTCTTTTACATTACTTGGCTCAATTGTTACCTGGTTGAGAGTAACGTCTGAGAAACTGCTGATGGTCAATATTAAAGGATAAGCAGAAATTTTAGTGGTTTTCAAAAGATCGATTCTTGGATGACAAGACTTCCCCGGCAAGAGAATCTTTTAAGCTTGCATGAACCTGAAACTAAAGGAGCCAAACCAAACAGGAATTAAACACAGTAATCGGTGTAGGAGATGGGACAGATTCTCCTATTTTGCATCAAGGTGATTTTTGAAACTTTTGCCTCCTTTAAATAGAAGTAATAATTTGTGTCCTAAATGATTTTACATAACCTAAATTTTAGTCCAAGTCCCATTATTAAAAAAATGACATTAACTCTTTCTCAAATGCTTTTTGTAGATAAAGGACAGAACTATAACTTACCAATCATTATTAGGTTTATAAATTAATTTACAAAGATTTAAAAGGTCCATGTGTTGCTCATATCTGTCTTAGATCTTTTTATTTACTACTTTTATCTTGTCTTCTTGCATAGCCATCTAATATTTTTATCAGAATCCTGCATTTGAAGATAATCTTTCTTCTGTGTAAAAAAGAATGAGGAAAAAATAGTTGAAAAGAGTTTTTCATACCCTTAATTTTCGCATTGTGCTGAGAGAGCTTGTATGCTGTAAATCAGTGAATTTTCCTTTAGTTGATACAAGACTTAAGGACCTTCAAATATAGTTGTTACTAAAGGAATTTTTAAAGGAGTAAATCCTATTAACTGAATAGAATTAATTTCCTACGGTAACTTAAACCCTTATGAATGGCTAGGGTTCAAATGAAGGGTGTAACAGAAAAAGCTCTAAGGAAGTGTTTAAAATGTGGCGTTATTCTCCTTCTGTGGGACGTTTCTGTTTGATTCGTGTGGCAGCTGCTGCAGACGACAGATGTTACCGGTACGCAGACTGCGCCAGCTGCACCGCCAACACCAACGGCTGCCAGTGGTGCGATGACAAGAAGTGCATTTCAGCAAACAGTAACTGTAGCATGGTGAGTCCTCGCAAATCTGAGTATGTTACCAGTACTGTTCCTCTTATAGGTTTAGTAGACTAGTAGTTGCTTGTTTTCAACACAAACTTGTTTGCCACGCTTTTGAAGTAAAAATGTTGGACTACAGCAAAAAAATCTAGTTCAGGGTAAAAGAAGTATTCTTTATTAGGGTTGTGTTGACTACTATATATTTCTTAAGACAAATACTATTATCCCCTAATTAATGACATTTGAAAAGTCACAGAGTCATTATTAACTTGGATTTTGTGTGTGTGTGGTATACAGTAAACAGGCAGAAACCATGGAATCCCATCAAGGGTGCTGTTTGTTTTTTTCTGTTTCAAACAGGACCAGGCCAGTCTCATTAGTCATGGTCTTCTGATCACTGATCATCATAGAAATGGTTTTCTTTGTCGTGGAGTCACTTGTCTCATTAAAGGAATATGAGCTTCTGTAACCATGAGATTACTGGCTTGTGATGATTTGGTTCTGATCTTTGTTAGTACAAGGAATCAGATCATGTAGATTCATGCAAGTTTATAGTTTTTCTCTTTTTAATATTGCCTGGTGCCATGTTTCATACTTTATGTTGATGTTCACCAGCTGCTGCATCTCTTGCTTGTTCATTTGATTTTTGACAAGCTTATAATAGTATTTTAGCTTTATAAATTTTGCCTCCTTACACTTTTCAGCTATCCACAGACACCTGGCTGTACTTGAGTTCAAAATCCTTTCTTTACACACTTCCATTATTAAAAGTATCTTGCTCTCTGGCTTGAAGCTGATGCAAATCAATCTTGTTCTCGACAAATTAAGGTGTGAGTGGGACTGACTGTGACTCAAATCTTGCCTGTTCAGAGTGAGCACAGCCAGCTCTAATCACTGGCATTTGTAGCTAGTCACTACTAATAAAAGCAATGCAGACACAAATTCATCAGTAGCCATGTTATAAGTCTGTCAGATGGATTTCACATTCTAGGCACTAATGATTAGTTTCCTTTGTGATCTTCAAGGGCCCTTCTTTTCCTGACACACTGTTCTTTATTAGGTGCTAATTTTCTAACCATGGTTTTCAACTCTTGAACAAGGAACAGTTGCTAAGGAGCAGATCATCTTCATTCCTAATAAATGATCCCTACTAAATGTGGAGCACTGGGTATTTTAGCACAAGCTTCTTGGTTCAGTGTCCTTCTTTGACAGCATTTCATGACTAAGATTGTCAGCTTAATTAGTAAATGATGCACCAGTCTTCTTTGTATCATTTCCTGTCTTTTATTCAGGGTTTGAAGTGGATAGCAAAGGCTGTTAGTGTAGTTACTGAAGAAAGGGATAGCGAAAATTCATCAAAATGATTTCTGGAAAGAGGTGCTATCATAAATGGAAGGTGGCTGTTGCAAAATTAGTCTATTGGCCGTGAGATGATGGAGGCAGAATTTTGCAGCTTTGATGTAAACCCACCAAAATAGCATCAATGGAATGCACCATTTGGAAAACCAAAATGGATCAGGCTGATTATTCATTTTCATAGACTGCTACTTCTGGACTAGGCCCACAAACGAAAATGTGACAGCACTGTGATGGTAATATGGGATAACGGGCTGTAGACTTAGGAACATCACAAGGAGGCTTTGCAGCTGTACAAAGGCCTTGATTTATGACTTAGATCATAGAACTCTAGATGAGACAGACAGTATTGTTTTAGAAACTGCTGCTGTTGCCTCATGGAAACTGGCCAGTTTACTAAAGATATGCTGTCAACCAGTTGGGCATTGGCCTCGTGGTCACAGATGTCTGCAAAGCAGTGGCTACTCTGCTGATTGGAAGGCCTGTAAAATATGAACATTTCCCTGAAATAACTCTATTTGGACAGATGGACTTCATGAGTAGTGCTAATGCATTGATGATACACATTCACCTTTCCTGTGCTCACCCTCTGATGTGAGCCAGCACATTAACAGGACACTACATTCCACTGCTGTGCAGACTCAGGGATCATCAAGGTATACATCGTATAGCTCGTGTATATCATACTCATATCTGATGTCATTGCAAGCAGAGGCTTGCAATGCCTGCTTGATCTGGATCTGCCTACTGTGTTTATGAAACTGTATTCACTCTCCATGTCTGCACATAAAATGCCTTATCTTGCATCCTGTGAAAATGATACTCCATTGCTGCTGATCACGTTGTGCAGAATATTGACTATATTTATATTTTGTAATGGAAACAAGTCCTTACCCAAAAAAAAAGAAAAAAAAAAGAAAGAAAAGAAAAAAAGAAAAGGCTATGTAGGAGAGATTAATTTCATTTTAGATTGCTGCCCCTTTACAAGATGTCGTTTTTCATGAAGTAGTACCATGGAAGAGTAAGCTCGTCCATGAAAGCAAAATCGTTTTGTACTGTACCAAATAAAATGGCAAATTGCTGGAGAGGACTGACCGATTGCAACAAAATGCAAAGTTTTCTTTACTGAGGAAGACCAGAGAGAGATTGAATTTTAGAGTAAAAAAATTTACTTTGTCAATTTTGTTCCGTTTCTGAAGAGAAAAAAAGAATTGATGAAGTAGCAGAGAGCCTTGATATGTTGAGGCACAGCTGAATTGTTGCATTTCTGCCTCCACCCAGTATTGCACTTTTGAAAATGTCATTGCCTTCAGAAACTCCAAGGGGAGCATGTTCCTACAACAGGGATGTTTCCTCTCTGACTGAGACCAGCCACGCTCTGACTGCCAGGAGCAGTGTCTGAATTTCTCGTGTGTTGGTCTCCACATGTGCAATACGATAAAGCCCCAGTTGATGACAGTTACCTAAATACAGCCCAGATTGGTGTGTGATTTAAAAGTGTTCATCTGAGTGTGGCAACAAAGAGCAAACATTGTCAAACCCATGAAGGGGATGATAAAGAGCATTTTACTGAGGATATGGGATACTAGAGGAGGCTTCAAAGAGACCTATAATCCTACATTATTAAATATTTTTACACAGTCCCTTAAAGACAAGAATCCTTGGTTTTTTGTAATGTTTGCATCGCTTCCAGAAAGCTCCTCCTTTTACAATGGGAGTCCTTGAATGATACACTAATACCAATGATAGTAATCATGGCAATCTGTCTACATTTGAGGAATTCAAAGAATAGTCAAGAGGAAATGTATAAAGTAGTAGAAGGAAATATGAATAGAATCAAATTTATCTTGGAGGAAAAAAGGAGAATTTATGTCTAAGAAGTACCCAGTAGCAAGTTTTGGCAGTAGCTTGAGGGAAATAGTAGCAAATCTATAAATTAATAATTTACATTTACACTAGGCAAACTAGACAAGGTTATACTGTTAACCTGAAAAATCCAGGAGGAGGAGACAGAGGTATGTAATTTAACAGCCATTTCTGAAATTCTAAGATAAACTACTGTAGTATTTTCATTCTCCAGTAAATATGCAGAAAATCACTGCAGTTCATAAGTCTGTCTATGTACCACCATATCAGGATCAGTACTTAAAAAAATCTAAGTAAGTCAGACATGAGGGAGGCTTTATACATAACATGATTTACTCATGCTTTGGTCTGTAAACATTATAAATATCCTACAGCAATATAGAACTTCTGTAACAGATGGACTGTCATCTTTCTGAATTTCATTGGGTTTGGTAGTTTAAGTTATAACCTTAATATTGTGTTAATATGAATTACCTGTTGGATTCACATCTACATTGAACTAATGAGATTTTCAGGCAAGCAGTGTTTAAATTGGATTTAAGGGAAATAAATGCTGGGAATAAGGGAATACAACAAAGAACATTATTATAGAACAGTCACCAGTACTTTGAATTTTATTTTAAACATTAAATAACCAGCACACAACAAGCTTCATGATTAGAAAGTAATAGAACAAATATCTTGGCTTAAGTGGAAAATTGTAATCTGTATGTAATACTACTGAAGAGTGTATAATTTAGAAAAGAAATCTGAATGCTTAAGGGTATGTCAAAATGAAGTGCTAAAAGTGAGTATGAGTTGAGCTATTGTAAATGAGCAGATGGGGGTTACTTGTGGTCTGAAATTCACTTTTAAGCATCTCTCAGGCAGTTTTGTGAATATGCTTCATGATTAAGCGAAACTAAATGTGGGTTTGTACCAAAGATTTCTTTTGTGCTTTACTGTTTGTATGCATTTTTGGCCTAGGTAGACAGCCTGTTACTTGCTGGCATTGCCTCTGGCTGTTTCATATTGTGGTGTAGATGCCTTCACCTAGACCTGCTTCTCTGGTCCTTATTGCTTCACAGTAGCCTTTCCTATAGAACAGAAAAAAGTCAGGACCTCTTATAATAAACTTACTGGTAGGCATCTGATCCAGTAAAGGCAAAAAATTAAAATACAAAAAAAAAAAATCCCTCAACAGCAGTGTTCTTCAGCAGGCATGAAGCTGGTTCTGTGTGAGATTGAGAATTTACTTTCACAAATGCGTTATTTCAGGACTTTAAAAAAACAGAAATAAAAGAAGGCAGCTTTTCTTCCCTCTGCCCTGTCACTGTCCATATTCCAGTACCGACCGCTGTGTAACTTATTGTCATGCAGTCCCTTTATAAGTTGTTTATTCATACTCCTGGAGATATTAGAAAGGAAAGCAATCAGCATTGTCAATAAATCATGCATTTGCTATCCGAGTGCAATCGACTTTTGCTGCCATGTATTAATTTAATCTTTTGTTGTTTAAGAGAGACAAGACTTGTTAGGCTTTGACAAGAGGGACTCCCATAGGTCCCTTCCAATCTCAAACCTCTGTGGTTCTGTGAGTATAAACCTGTCTTGCATTAGGACTTACTTTTAATTATTACCTTGAAATTAAGTTGGTAGAGAGAGCCTTATAGGTGAGCTGATGAATTGGCCGAGGATTTAGTGCAGTTCATTAAATAAGGTATCAATACAATGTCTTAATTAAAAGTACTATGCAGAGGGAAGAAAGATTTGTATTCAAAATGTCTAACTTGGAAGACCTCAGTTTTCAGGAAAAAAACCAAACACTGACCAAACCCAATAAAAGCCCCCAGGTAATAATTCCTTCACTGTTAACTGCTTTTCTTGTATACTGAGGTACCAAAGGAATAAAGTTATCCCTGGTTTTATGTCATGTGTAGAGCATATTCTTGCCCCTTCAGTCAGTTGTATATAATTATTTTGCATCTTGTGCTATTTTTTATGTTCTGTTTGACTATTTTGCTTGCTTTAACCTGCGTAGGATGAAATAATTTAGTGAGAGTATAACCGTAAACTATCTAAGAAATAGATATTTAGCTTAATTTTTTAAGCTCTTCATGCTCTCTGTGCAGGGAATTGGCGTCTTCAGTTTGACACTCAGTTGTGTAGAACACGTGGAGTGATTTGTGCTCTAGAGAAGCATTCTGCATCTGGTGAAGGATTCCAGATAAGGAGCTTAAATTCAGCCTAGCTTTTAAGTGGCCACGACTTTCTGGGAGGGATCCACCTGCTCTGTATTTCAGTTTTGACTTCCGCTTTTTAAAAATATTAGACGTATGCTTGAGATACTGCTTAATTTGTCTGTTTAATTTTTGCAGTCGGTTAAAAACTACACGAAATGTCACGTGAGGAATGAGCAGATCTGCAATAAACTGACGAGCTGCAAGAGCTGCTCCCTGCACCTGAACTGCCAGTGGGACCAGCGGCAGCAGGAGTGCCAGGCACTACCTGGTAAGGGGACACTGCTGCTCACAGCTGCTTGCAAAACTGAGTAAATCTCCTCTGTCCTTGCCAGAGAATGTTTGTTCAGCGAGCAGACATGGATTTGTTTTATTTGTGCTCACTCCTCTTGCCTGTCTGTGCCAGTGCAGGTGAACCCAGATGTGATTACTGCCCTGACTGGGGTATCAGTGCTACCTTTAGTTGTGTTAGGGGACATAATGAAATTAGCGAAGGCATGATGACGTGAACCTCTGCTCAAGCCAGTGATGGGCTCTGGCCTGTGGCGACCACTGAGCGCAGAGCTGGATGGCCGTACTGGTTTTACTGTTACGTGTGCGCTGACACCGTTACCTTTGCTAGCTGGGGTTTTATCTTGGAAGTTATAATTCAATTATACTTCAATTTTCCTGTGCAGATAGGGCCCAAGATCTAGTTTCTTGATTGTCTAATGTTGTTATTACTATGAAAGCAGTGAATATTAAAATGCTAATATGAAATAAGAAGGTGACTTAACATTCTGAAATAGTATTTATTCTGTAATTTATATTCATAACTACATATATGCAGTTAGATGTCAGAACCTTTTCTCTTTGATCTTTATGTCCAGATGAAGTTAATGAACACATTTTTTTTCAGAGATGATTCATTAAATAACTTGAATCAGTTTGTTCTGTGCAGTTCAAAACTTTATTTGTGTAATCTTTGTAAAGATTAACTGTAACAGTTGCTCTTACTAATCTTTTTATAGTTATCTGAGTCTGAGTAGTGCTGTAAAATGTTGAAGAGAAATATTTTCTGAGAGGTTATCTGATTTTTCTATTATTTGGATTGCGTTAGTATTTAGGCAAATATAAATGCAAAAATACGATAAAACAAGGATAGCATAAAGTCGTGATTTCTTAATTCTAGGACAGTTGTTTTTAGATTTTGAAATTTACATAACATTTAAGTACAAAGAGTTGTTAAAACTATTGTTTGTGTACATAATCTAATCTTAATATTTAGTTGTGCTCAATTCTGAATTCAGGGAAGAAATAGTGACATAAAAATATTATGCTGAAACTTAGCATTTATCTTATATTTTTTATTTAAGTTCTTAGAAGTTTCTTTCCATAGAAATACACTATTCTGTAAGATGATACTTGGTATTTCAGAATTTGTGTGATGTGAAAAGGGAAATTGAGTGTGGGATGTATTTTGATTTATGATCTCAGGAAGATAAAATTCAGACTCCTTTGGGTTTTTAAAGTCTTTTTCGAATCAGCTTTAATCGTATGCTTTTTGCACCAGCTCATCTGTGTGGAGAAAGATGGAATCACATTGGAGATGCCTGCCTTCACATAAATTCCAGTCGGGAAAGCTATGACAATGCCAAACTGTATTGCTACAATCTGAGTGGAAATCTTGCCTCATTAACAACCTCAAAAGAAGTGGAATTTGTTCTGGATGAAATACAGAAGTATACACTTCAGGTAACTTGAGTAACTGTAATTGATGCTTATGTGAAACAAATTTGCTTTGAGAAATCTCTTTTAGGGTTTTATCCAAAGAGAGGAAAGTTTATGCCTTCAAAGAAATGTAATATGGTGCTAAAGACTGTGATGCGTAGGATATTAAGGAAATATTTAAAATATTTAAAACTAATGACACAGCAATTCCCAAGGTTTCCCATTATCAGATTTAAATACTAGAAGTTACAATTTTACTCAGAAGAGAGAATTTGCTCAAGAGAATGGCTGGAACACTGATTTTGTGTCCTGGTTTTGGCTGTGATAGAGTTAATCCTGAAATTCAGCAAAGGCAAAGGCAGGGTCCAGTAGTGGGGGCGAGTAGCCCCGTGCACCAGTACAGATGTAACTTGTCCAGAAAAGGCATTTTCCTCTGGAACTGGTATGCGGGATCAAAGGGTCACAGAGAAGCTGCACTAGTATGTAAAACATGTAGCAATTCCCTGCACAGCGGCACTGGAATTAGCTGGAGCTAATGAGCTTTCTCTAATAATGGTGGAGGGAGAGAGAGAGCTGAAAACTCCTCCCTGCCTCTGGCAAATGCAGCAAGCTGCCACCAGACTTTTCCTTAGAAAAGTGATCCATATTACTTTTGTTAACTGTGGGACAAGAGAAGGGAAGATAAATTACCTGTCCCTGGGTGGTCAGGTTCAATTTCTTAGCAGGTAAATATTCACATGCTTATTGCTGTGTTTAAACATCACTGGTTAAAGTATATGAAATGTAAGAATGCTCAGGAATATGAAACCCAGCAGCGTACACTCAGATGGGATGTCTTAGCAGAATATGATTCCATTACAAGCAAATCAGTTCTTCTTAGCAAGGGACATTTTTGGTAGTGTGTATTCAGTTTTGTAGAACATGCAGCACTTTATCTGTATAAAATTCTCATATTTTTAAGTAGTTTAGGATTTTACAGTTACAGGAAAATGAAAGATAATTGTGGATAACAATTAAAGCTTGTGTTAAACTAGTATGTGATTTACAAAGTTGTTATGCTGCAGAAGAATTGAGATAATTCAAAGGAAATAGCAGTTAAGGATTGCCTTTATGTTATACTGAATCTGAGAGCAAGAGGTTAGGGACATATATTGTGGACAAAAATATTCCATTATCATTTTTAGCATTCCACTGCAAAATGCAGATTCAAACACAGGTTATGTGCTTGAGGGTTTTGTGGTTTTTCCAAAGTGAATGTAGGATCTGGACAGAGAAAATATTTTTTACTAGGAGGACACTTTTTTTCCTATTTTTTGCTAATAAAGGAGAGAAATCATTCTATGTCAGAAGTTCATCCCTGATAACGTATTTGCTGCTGCCTTGAAACACGTTTTATCTGTCCACTCTTTGATATGAGTTAATGTCGAAAATGTAATTGAAACAAAAACAACAACAAAATGATGTTGGCAACGTGATTGCTATGGTTATTTATTTTACCACCTTTTTTCCTTTTTGCTTTCCTTTCCTATGATTCCTATTAAAATACTGCACAGGATGCCTTCAAATCTAATAATATGTGAAAAACTATTGATATGATTGATTTTGCCTGACTGGCTTGAGGTGTAGATGAGAAAGAGCTTTTTTTAGTGTTTGGAAGCAAGATTTTTCTTACATTTCAGGGCTTAGAACTTCTGCAAGGTGACATCCTGCTGAGCATATCTTTATTTAAATGGAGTACATCCTGAGCCAGTGTGGTGATGTAAATTTGAGATACCTCAAATACAGTTTAAGCAATTGTAGACAAATCTATACACTTTAAAAATCCGTCTTGGATTAAACAATCATTTAGCTGTCAGAACCTCTAAAGAAATTCCGCCATGAATTATCCTGGTGTTTTCAGTGGCATTTAGAAAAAAAAAAAAAAAAGATTTTTTTCATTCATATCTGTCTGTCCAGCTACATTTACTCAGTGTGATACATCCTATATGTGTTATCAGGTGTGACAGAGACTCTCTGAAACTTCTTGATCTTCTTTTGCCTGTCTTTCCCTCTCAAACTGCAATCATAATGATTTAAAGAGCAAGATTTCATTTTAGATGGCTTGTTTCTGTAACAGGTGCTGGTGGGGAGTTCACAAATGGAGTCAGAGCAGCTGTAAGGTGAACACCGTGGCTTTAATCTCTATTATCTGCAGTAAAGTTTGACTTGGGTGGTTAATGTTGAAGGTTTTAAAATCTTTAGCCTGGGGGAAAAAAAAAAGGGTTTCAGTTTCACCTGAAAACAAAAAACTTTTCAGGATTAATGGATGTGTCAGAGCAACATTTGGAAATAAAAATGTGATTCTGACTTCATCTCCTTGTTATTTGGTACTCCTATGCTGAGAAAAGAAAAGCAACTTTGGTAGCTGTTGTGTATTTTCTAAACTGTCAGATAGTGTCGGTAAATCTACAGCCTGGAAGGAATTAAGCGTTCTTTGTTGTTCATAGAAACATCTTGTCACTTTGTAGATTGTTTCCTAATATACAAAGTCCTGCTTCTGGGACAAATTTAGGACTATTTCTTTATCATATTTAGAATAATACACTGATGCTTTGGAGGGATTCAGAGGGAGGAGGCTGCCATTGTCTCCATACCCTATCCAGACCTCATTGTGTATAAATAATTTCTCCTAATCTCAATGCTAAACTGGAAATCAATAGGTTGCCTCCTTTTAAAAGACAAGGAGAAGGTTCATTTGGTGCTAAAGAAAGGGACAAAGATCTGTGATATGAACTCAAAACACTGTTGAATTTGCAGACGTATTTAAAGATTATCCCCAGTAGTTTAAAGTCTAGTTTGTATTGTTCATTAAAAATAAATTAAATTCTGTCAGAGAATGCTAAAGTAAACACAATGGGTAGGCTGCAGATTCCCACACTGAAGAAAAATGACACCTAATATTTTTTTCTTACATGCTTTTTTTGACCTAGTAAGCAAAATATTATGAAAGGGAAGATTTGAATTTCTCTGAAAAGTAGATTAAACAGCAATATGAGGTTAATTAACTGTTCCTGCTAATATTCAAATGTTGTATATTCATTTAAAAGTGCAATTAGCTCTCTTGAGAGTTTGCTTGCAACTGTGGGATTTAACTAAAAATAATAATTTTCTTGTTAGTATGCAATAAATTCTGAGAAGATTTAGTTTTGGTGTAGTAAGCACAAACAAAGAAGAGAACAGTTTTACACAATGCCTTTCATTATATAAACTGTTTGCAACTTTTCCTTTGACTCACTGCTCACAAGGCTAAGCATCTTTTTATAAATTACGCTTGAGTGTAGGTTGCAGTTAATTAGTGAGCTTTGCATAGCAATGTTATTCCTTGTTAGCTCAGAGTATTCTCTGAGGGCTCTGTGTTTCTGTGGTTTTATAATGTGTGTGATTGTGGTGAAGTTGACATCTACTCTTGGTTTCTGAATTACTCCCTTTACTACAGTTTCTACCAGTCCCACTTCCCTATTGTGGTTTTGGAAGCTTAATAAATTATTTTATCACTTTATCTCCATTTTACAATTGTTGCATTGACTCACCTCAAGTTTAACTGTCTTCCTGCATTCAGGATGAGGGGAGCTCCACTCACTCTGAATGCCTGAGAATGCAAATTTCCTCCCAACATTGGCCCTTATAAAGAAGAAATTCCAAGAAGAAACCAAAGTCCCACTGGAATACTAGCTATAAACTTGGTAGATGGAAATTGGGGAAGTTCTGTTTTTTTCAGTTTGCCAGACTGTACATTTTTTTTAACCAATGGGACTACAGAAAAGTTTAAAAAGAGTAGAAGAATTAAGTGCTCTCATGACCTAAGGCACGACTCCTACTATTAATTGCATCTAGATTGTATCAGATGGATCTAATAGACCCAGAGACACTTAAAACTCATAAACTTTGCTTCCACTGCTTAAAATGTGTCAGTCACTGGGTAAATATTTACAAAATATGGAATATGCTGGTATCTGGCGTAGTCGGAATTGATGCAGCTAAGGAATGGAAAAGCAAGCAGTGTGTCTGCATAGAATACATTGCTTCTTTTCACAGAGCTGCTATTTTCAGGAAGCAGGTTTTTTTTTCAAAATGGTGCAGAAAAGAGGCAAAGTAACTGCAAGCCTTTCTCCCAACTGTGAATGTGGTGGAAATACTGGCACTGAGAGGCCACAGTATTTTCAAAGTTTAATTGGATGTCTCATCCTAGAGCAACAAATCAAGGAGTTCAAACAATCCTTGACAAGTTTGTTGAATTTAGTTTATAAAGTGTTGTGATGCACACAATAGAAAATGAGATGTAAGTGTATTATGCACTTTCAGGATGATTTCAGATCCAAAATAAAAGGAATTTAAATAAAGGTGGAGATAAATTTTTGGAAGAGATATATACTTCCTCAGTAATTTGCATAATTAAGAAACAGGGGAGGTTTTGGAGCCTCACTGGTAATTGGCTATTCAGTAAAGGTAGTCTTGCTCACTTCACTCATCTGCAGATTATTCAGCCCTCATTAGTTTAGTGCTGATGCAGCAGTAGTACCTGAAAAAATGGTATGAGTAGAAATGATGCCTTTCACTTTAAATCTCAAAGCAACTTAATCTGGTTTAAATTCTGTGAGTAAACAGTGGATTTAACATGAGCTATCAGCTTTCCAGTTAGGGTTACACAATTTTCCTTTCTAACATAGTTCCATAATTACTATTTAAAAAACAAATTAAAATTGTGTGATTTAGAATAAGAGAAGAGCGTATTTTTGAAGTTGTTAGTGATCAGTGTTTAATAGATTCCTGTTATGGCTAAAAGTTGGCCTTATGTTCAGCTTATTAGGACTGAAGATGAGATTACAGAATGGTGTTCTATTGGTATGCATTGTATGATTGTAATTTTGTTCCTCTGTCAGATGAAAATAAAGCCCTGCCCAGAAATTTTTCTCAGAATTTAATAATTCTGAAATATTTTCCAACTTAAAGGTTGATCTGCCATTGAAAAAGGTTTTTTGGCAACTTGTTCTCAATGTTATAAAAGGTGGTTCTATGAAAACAGATAAACTGTGACTAGCTGTTTATATTTCGAGCACAAATATAAAGCTTCTAAGTTGGGCTGTGGTTTCTTAAAAATAGCATAGAAAGATATGGATGGGAGGACAAACGTATTCTGGAGATGATTCCAAATTTTAAATAGTATAGTGGGATAAAGCTATATAGTATTTCTCAAGGTATATTTGATTATGTTCTCCACTGCAACATTAGTAAGGCCCATTACAACTTTTCCTGAGATTGATTTGATCACTGGCTGTGTACTGCATTGCTTTGAGGTTTTGTTGTTTTGTTTTTTAAACTGATTTTTAAACTTGCCTTGAATGCTCTTGTATGAGCTTGTTGAGTTGTTGTTGATGTTGTTTTAAAGTGAATCATATGTAATGTATCAAGGGAGTTTTTATAGATACGCATAGATAGAAAGAAAGAACAAGTCTTCAGAACTCTCTGAGGAGTAACGTTCTTCCCGCTTACATGTTGAGTAAAGATCACCTGGGCATCCAATAAAGGAGTTGACTTGCACTGTATTTTTCACTCATCCCTTTTGGTAACAAATATTTTTGAAGAGGCCTGGGAGCTGGAATCTTGCATCAGCAAGTTCTGGTTCCAGAGAAATGGCAGTCTCATTTCCTTCCTGTCTGATCCTCTTCAGAAGCATCTTTGGCAAGATATTCAAAGTAAAGGAATCCGTTTTCTGCATTCATTTTGCATTGAATGAAACAACCATAGAGTTCAAGTGAAAGATGTTCAACTCTCATTTCTTTATCCTGAAGAAGAAAATGGATTGACATTTTCAGTTGACACATTTGAAATCCCTCAGTTGCTTCAAGTACTTTGAGATTCCCAGCTATTCTGACTAAACCTTTCAGCAGTTTGAGAGATAATTTATACTAGATTTATGCCTCCTTTTTTTTTTCTTAAGATATTAGTTTGATAGTCACAGAGCCATGGTGGCTTATGTGAAACTTCCTGAATGTGCTCGTCATGATTTGATTTTTCCTGTTGGCTTCCGTGCAGTGCAGCAGCATTTTTGGTGATAAACTTTGATGATATCCACACACAATCTCTGCTATTGCCAGCAGTCTTCACCTGTGGCCCACCACATGATGGAATTGATGCCACACAATTGAATATGCAAGTTAAGCACATCTTTGGAGCATTTGGGAGGCCTCACTTGGATAATCTGTGTTTGGCATCCTAACAGCATGGCCAGGGAGGCCTAAGTTGGCCTGCAAGGTCACAGCTTCGATGGTGTGTATTTGATAACGTGCTCATCAGCATTTGGGTCTGTATTTTGATGTCTTGTCCTAGCAAAGAGCCAAAGATGGTACATATGGAATTTGAGATGCCTGACACGATGACTATAAGCTGTCCAGATAGTACAGCTATTAAGAATGATTATGACTGGGATGTGTGTTGCTTTTACTGGAAGTCTTTCATTTCAGGGATGCTGCTTTAATGGCTGCTTTGGCTTTCATGATTCTCCCTGGGACTTCGTCATCGTTAAAAGGGTTCCAAGACAGTCTGCTACTCAAATGGAAGAATTTATTTCCAAATATCACTGCTGCACTGTCAGTTTTCATTATTGGCTAACCTACTTTTTCACCATAGCTGGAATAGGATCCCCATTTTTTATATACTGATGTTGAGGCCAAATTATTTGGCAGTGCAATTGACGCAGGCGGTAATATGTTGAAGATTCTCTTGGCTGGAGTGCCTCAATCCCAAAGTATGCATGTAGGGCTGGTTTATGTGTGTGTTTGTCAGCAATTTATCCTGTCTAAGCCCCTGACTTTATTTTATATGTGCTTGGTGTACGCACTCAGCATCTACAGGGAGCTGTCCAGACATGTGTAGGTATCGAAGGCTTTCTGGTGCGTGTGGACCATGTACGAAAACACGAATCTAGGCAACTAGACAACAAATAAGACAACAGATGTATTATCTACCATTTTCCAGATGCCCGAGTTCCACTTTTACTGCTTGCATCATTTTCTTTCTGGTATCCAGAACATGTGAGTCCTCACAGACACCTGGAAAGTTGGTCACCTGGGGCAGCAATGGAATTAGGAAGTAAATACAGAAGTAAGACACAAAGTGGGCAGTGGTATATTTGTTGAATGTCCTTGTTGCTGTTCAAGAGTCTCCCAGAGCACATCACTGCTTACTGAATGGAACATTTTTCGGTCATTTTCTGTTTTATTTAAGTTTGTTCTTCCATTTCTAAGTGTTAGTAGTTAAAACAATTTTTGTTTGATCATGATCTTAGCTGAGAGTTCGGAATAAGAGGAGAGCATAGGGAGTACGTTTTAGGGAGGTCAGGAATACTGATTATCTACCTATGATTTTTTAAAAAGGTATTTACCACTGGTATTTTTGAAACAAAAGAAGGAATGCTCTGATTGTGTGTAGAATTAAGAGTACTGAAAGATCGTCTTTTCAGCCGTGGGTTAAACCTGAGTGGCCAGAGAAAATGTGAGATCAAAGGTGAAAGATCACTGATAGACAATGGCAGTAACTCCTGGTTCACTTGTGGAATACATAGATCTTTAAACATGGCAGGTTCCCTTGAGGTGTATTACAGTGTTTTACTTACCGTGTAAATTACCTTTACTTACCTTGTAAATTAAATCAGTCATGAACCTAATTCACAATCAGATCGATATCTGTGCTTTGGAGCTGACAATGTGTATCCTCTGCCTGGGCAGGCAGCTGGGTTTGGTATTCTGGCATCCACCTGCCATCGTGGACCTATCACAGCCTGGTTTTCTCTCTGTATCTCTGTTCTGTGAGTTTAAACTGGGCTTAATGAAAACTTCTTGCACAGAGATTACACGAGGAAACGTGTTTGGTTTGGGTATCTTGAGATTTTTACACCAATGGTGGCAAGTAATGCATGTAGATTTATCCTGGAACGAGCAAAGGCCTTTTTTCCTTAAAACCTGCTTTTTCTCTTGGTAAGTGTATAAAGATGAAATGATAAAAATTAGTAGAATTTGTGATGTAGTTTTAGCGATACCGCCTAAATATGTTTTAAAAATTAATGCTTTTAGTTTTTTCTAGACTATGTTTTATAACTTATAGATCAATAATGAAAGTATATTCAATGTGTATTTAACAGCATTGGAAATGTAAATGTGCCACTTTTATCTCTGTCTCTGAATTGCCTAAAATTGATCAGTATCAGCACTATAGACTTTAGAGGATGGAATATTTATCCCATTTTTTTTTCTTGAACTTTGATTTCTCTGAATTGCTTATTGTTAACTTATGTGTATTTCATTGTCCACGTTGGCCTAGCTATTAGTAATTGTACAGTAGCCACTGGGAAAATTTCAAAACAATTTCATTAGGACCATTTGACCTGTATCAAATAATAGAAATCAGAATTTTCTGTGAACAGAACAGAGATTCTTAGTAGAAGAGAAGCATATCATAGAAGAGAAGGTAGAGGAGTTTTTGTTAGGATTTTTGGGCATGTTCAGCAAGATAGAACAATGAAGATAAAAACTGTGTGGACAATTACTGATGAGATGATAAAGTGAGATAAGAACGTGGCTAATTCTGAAAATGTGAAGTTGTTGCTGTTGAGCTATTTTTTGAAACGTTTTATCAAAACAAAGAACATTTTAAATGATTCTCCCCCATTCGTTTCATTTTCATCTGTAGAAAATTTCACCCTGGGTGGGTTTGCGCAAGATCAACATCTCCTACTGGGGCTGGGATGACATGTCCCCTTTCACAAACACCACTCTGCAGTGGCTCCCTGGAGAGCCCAACGACTCCGGCTTCTGTGCCTACCTGGAGAGAGCAGAGGTGGCAGGTCTGAAGGCAAATCCCTGCACTGCCATGGCAGATGGCCTTGTGTGTGAAAAACCTGTTGGTAAGGAGCCTCTTACTCCCAGTAACTGATGCTGTAGTGAATAGCAAGCTCTTTGGGGTTTCATTTGCCTAAGAGGGATTTTAGGACAATTTGGATTAAATAATTACAAAAATATATATTTTTTCAGTTTTTTGAAATAGCTGTAATCTATTAATATCCTTACAGCAGCAAATATTTATTTGAGAATTAGTTCGCATGGCTTATTTTGCATTACACCAGAAATCTTACAGTTTGCCTCTAAATCAGTAATAGTCAATGATAACAGTAGCTGTAACCACATATGGAGATATTCATCAATGGTGATGTTTTCTTTCTGAATCTTGCTGAACATTAGTGAATATTTTAAAGGTGTGAAAGACTGACAAATCCAAAATCCTAGTTTCTGTCTTTTAGGTTTGTTTGTGTATTAAGTTTATTGTGACTGCTCACTTTACTGCTGTAGCTCAAAATGGACTCCGTGAGCTATAGTATGAGTCCTGCTGAGTATTACATATTAATTTTTATAAAATATGATTATATTTATATACAGAAACATAAATTTGGATCAAATTATTTATAGCTAATTAAGGAAGCAACCACTTCAACAGGGATTTTTCTAATGGAACAAATGGTGAAAGAAAAAGGAGATTTGAACTTCTGTTCAAAATTATCGGTATTTGTGGTCCTTTTCCAGTCAGTCCCAACCAGAATGCCAGGCCCTGCAAAAAGCCATGCTCCCTGAGGACAACCTGTTCCAACTGCACGAGCAATGGCATGGAATGCATGTGGTGCAGCAGCACCAAACGCTGTGTGGACTCCAATGCCTACATCATCTCCTTCCCGTACGGACAGTGTCTGGAGTGGCAAACTGCCACGTGCTCCCGTGAGTATCTCAATGAATGTTCACCTTACTAAATATATTGTTAAATTTTTTTTTCACTCAAAAGAGCTGAAGGGATTCAGTACATTCACTAGAGATAAAAAGATTTTCAAGTGAATGACCTTATATAGCTACTAATGGGAGAAGTCAGTGCTGAGTATGCATTTCCTAGATACAGGTAAAATGCTGGCAATTCTTTGATGATAAAATATATTTAGTCTTTTGAAACTGTGGAAAGTATTTCTTCCTTTCAGATAACGAAAAATTACCATGATTGTTTGTATGATCAGTGTTACTGTGACAAACAATGGCCATGAGCTGGGACAAGAGACTGTTAAAATTAGATAACCAGTATGTTGAACTTAGACTTACAGAACATCAAGTTATTAAGAAAAGGAAGTGTGCTGAATTTTTAAAGATTTAAATATTCTGATTTTTTTTTTTTCAGATTCAGGCTAAACCATTTTCCTCACATGCAAAGAGAAAAACAAAGTTTTAATAATGATAGTAGTAGTCTAGAGAATATTGTAACACAAATGCAGAACAAATGATTTTGGTCTTCCTTAGATTCTTCTCCCTTGCAAATGGGGATTATTAACCCTTGATCCCTGATAGTTAACTCTTGCAGATTGTTCATCCTTTCTATGGAAGTAGAAGGAATTGTGTTAGGCCATCAGGCAGGTAGAGGAGGTACAGAAAACTTCTATCCTGTGTGATCAGACTGGGTCGGGCTGTATTAATGTTCAAGGTTGCCCACTTCATCCTTTGGGGACAAGAGGCGAGTGATTTCTTACTTTGTCAAGGAGCAAAGTTCCTCCCTGGATGTACCCTTCGGAAGCACAGTTCATCAGAGCTTGATACAACGTCTCTCGAGGAGAATTAGCGATCTCCTCCAAGTACCTTTCAGCGTATCAGGCAGAGCTGCTCCTTCCCGAGCTGGGAATGACCGGAGTCAGCCCCATGCAGTTCCAGCAGTTCCGGGGTTTATTGGTGCCATAACTGATGTAGCTGCTGGAGTGAGCTGCATGGTGCCTTAGATTCTTGTCTTAGTTGAGGTTTATTTAGAACAATTCCTCAGTTACCATCGTACAGAAGACTGGTTCTTAGAATTTTACTGTCCTTCAGGATTTGTGAGGTGTACCTTTGGACTCTCCTTATTGCTCTACTCTTAGAGAGTTTTTCTGGTTACTTCTGATTTCCTTTCTCTCTCCGTAAGGGTCCTTTGATATCAAAGCCTCTGGAATCTTTTATTTCTGGGTATCTTGTGACAGGGTTAATGATCTTGACAACAACAAGCAACTTGCTTTCCGGATTGTAATTAGATCATGATTCCATTTGATAGGTTATGGATACAAATTTAAAAAAACCCTGAAGAACACAAAAGGCAGTTACTTGCTTTCACCTAAACCTCAGGAAAATGCTAAGTAAAATAAGTTCTTGATGTGTCTGTAGTAGGAACCGTTGATATATTCTAACCTTAGTAGAGAAAAAGAGCTGTATGTTCCAGGCCACTACATATGTTAAGGGGAAATAAGGCATAGGAAAGCTTTTCCTTCAGGCTAAACTGGCCAAGAGCCTGTATTCCTCTAATCGAGATTTCTTCTTCATCCTTAATAATCATAGAATATAATGAACCAGGTCCATGTTCAGGTGTTCTGGTAAACTTTTCAGCTTAGTTAGTAAATTTCAGGTATTAATCCAGGTTCTAGTGCCTAGGTTCAGTGTAATAGGTAATAGCAACACTTAATCTCTTGTCAATATGTTTGGAATAATAACTCTGTATTTATATAAAGGTTTCTCTCTCACAACCGTTCACAGAACTTTTTTTTTTTCTCTCCTGTATAGGAATCAATTTTGTAACTTATAAAATATTGATAGTGAGTTGTGGCAGAACATAAATAGATTGAAAATCTGGAGATAAAATTGACAGAATACCACATGAATGATGCTTATGCTTTTGAACTAGCAGATATTATGTCAGCCTGAACTTTCAATTCAGTTTTTCTCTTTGTGTAGTGTTTGCACATCACGCTGATTCAATTTGTTTGGGGAACATAAGAAATTGTTTTTAATTTGATTGTCATTTTTGTCAGGTCTGTAAAAGTTTATATTAAATAAGGTAAAAGGGATTTGCTATATACCAGTTCAACATTATGTAAAGGCAATTTTGTATGAAAATGTACTTTCTATTCAACAAATTAGAAAAAAACCAAGATTCTGTGGTTGTAAGCACTTTTTCCAGAGTTTTATAGCATGAGATATTTTGCATTTAAACAAGAAAATGTATGTCCAAATGAAGCATAGTTCAGACATTATTTTAGTCCAAATGACTTGAAAATTTTATTAGATAGATGTATCGTTATTGCTGCTAAAGTAATGAAGTATTAAGTGGATTCCCTTATCAAGGGGTAGTGTTTCTACTTGAAGAACAGACTGTCAATATACCTTTTAAAAAATCCTCCTTGTTTTTAAAATTTTGTTTTTTATTTTGAATGACTAATTCCTGAGCTTTTGGATGTTTTGCTCTGAATGAAAAAAAAAAAAATCAGAGAAGCATGAATTATTTAAAATACAAAAAAAACCAACTGAGAACTTCACATTTGTTTTCACAACTTGGAATTAAAATGAGGAATGCTGTTTTATTGGTGACATATTGTCATTTTAATACCTACTTGCCAAAAACTTGCATTTCCACTCTTCCCTACATCATCCATCCATTATGACTTTCGACTGAATAGCTGACAGTTGAGCAATCTTGGACCACCTCTAGAATTTCAAAGAAAACAAAATTGCTGCTTGAATATCCCCTTCTTCCATCAACAATTGCTTCTCAGCTCTCTTCAGTTTTTCAGCTGAACGCCACTACAGAGAATAGCTGAGGATTTTCACTTTTGGTTCTGTTTTATCCTCCATGAAGATAGTGCAGCTGATACTTCAGGGCTTTATAAATAGCAGCATGAGTATAAACAGCAGCATGAGATTTGTTTGGATTGTTTAGAGTGCATCTCCGAAAGGGCAAGCCAGCCAGTGCAGAATGATGGTCTCTATTCTTCTGCTGATCCTCTAATGTATTCAGAAGCCCAAATGTGTATCATTCAGTTTCAGCTCTGATGGTTTAAAACTGATTTTTCACATTTGACAACTTGCAGCAACAGTTGGCCTTTCCCTGCCCCTGCTATTTTCTGTTTTTGGGAAGCTTGAAACATTTCCTCCTGTTTGGATTCTTCCAAGTCAATGAAGAGCTCTTGCTTCAGCTTTCTGTGCTGTTAAAATCCTTTTGAGATTCACTCTGATTCTTCACTGCCTGTTTTCCTGTTATCTGCAGGTATCTTTAGACAGTGCAGTATTTTTTCTTTTTACAGCTTTCATTACTCTTAAATGATTTTAATAGTTGCTGAAATCAGAGGAGCTAGCTTTATTCTGCTCTCAGTTAATTTAGTTAGCAATGAAATCACCCTGCTTAAGTGTCCAGGTAACTGTGAACATTATTTGGATGCAGTGTCCTGGCTGCAGCTGAGCCAAATTGAGAGGTTACCCTCATGTAGAAGCCGTTTGAGTGTCCTTCAAAATAACTCTAGGAAACTTTAAATTATTTTCTTCTTTTTAAAATAGAAACTTAGATATTTCTGGCTTCACAGCAGTAGCTTACTTTTGTGTGTGCTTTTAAAGTTTAATTTTGAAAGCCTATAAAGTTAATGTGAGGAGAGACAGGGACCCATAGTGATCAATGCTTGAATGAATCTGATGTTAATTTGATACAGTGTTACAACAGTAATTAAAAAAACTAAAATGTATTAGAAAAAGCTTAAAGAAGCTTAGGAACTTTAATGATGTTCCTGAAGTTACTAAATAGTTCACTTCTTATTAATGAAAAACGACAGTAACTTCCGAATAGGTATTTTATTTGGTTCTAAACAGATTTAAAATATGAGGAAGACCATTTAATTATTTTAAAGAACAGAGTATAAAAGATCTATAGAGAGATTTGAATTTTAGAATGCAATTTAAAAAATGGAACCTGATTAACTGATGAGAACCTTAAGGTAGAGTTAATTTAAATGGGTCTGAATTATGACTTACAGCTTGAGATGTGTGGTATGCTAGCTTGTTTCAAAAGCTGTATGTGAGAAGACTGAGTCATATTTGTAGGTGAATACTCAGGTAACATCCAGGGGTGCTTTATGCCCAAAATAATTTTTGGTTTGAATTTGAATGATCCTGTGATATTTTTATATTTATAAATATTATCACTCTTATTTGGTTTATTGACCTTGTATTGAACTCTAGAGTTTTCCTGTTGGAAGGGCTGTTTATCTCAGTAAAATTAGTAATAAATGCATTATATATTAAGGTAAAGAGGTATTTTGTTGTGTGTCTAATGAAGATGCGCAATATTCTTTTTCTGCTTCATTATCTTTGTTGATTTGAAATCTTTATTGTTGCATTGTGGTGTAACAAACACCTGCTGCGTGTTTTGTAATCTTTAAGGAAGCACAACTTTTAATGAAAACTGAAATATTCTTACTAGAATTACTGATTTTTTTTTTTTATTTGCACAAGGAAAAACATGCTACATTGTTTCTTCATCACCTGTTGTAAAATCCAAGCATCTTATTTAAAAAACATTGCATTAATATTGTATTCCATGTACTAAAGCTCAAAACTGCTCTGGGCTGAGGACCTGTGGACAGTGTTTGGAGCAGCCGGGGTGTGGATGGTGCAACGATCCCAGTAACACTGGCAAAGGACAGTGCTTGGAAGGCTCCTCAAGAGGCCCAATGAAGCCTGTCAGTGTTCACTCCAATGAAATGGTGCTTGATGCTACTCTGTGCCCAAAAGAGAAAAATTATGAGTGGTCTTTTATCCAGTGTCCAGGTAAGGTTTGCTTCCATTCCTTCTTACAGATGGAATAAGAGTTTAACCACACCAAAGTCACATAATTGTTCTAAGTAATGCAAATGGCATTTTCATGAAAGACTTGTTTTTTCCAAAGTATTTCCTAAATACATAGTTTGTTAGTCTCTGCTGAACACAAGTGTAGGTTGACGTGTGAAATGCAGTGCAAGTAGTTAAGCCAGAATTGCCATTTATTTGTAAATAAGTTTTCACCCACCCTATCCCTCCACTTTTAGAAATCAAAGTATATGAATGCTTTCTTCTGGCTTCTGTATCCATCAAGGAGTGGAACTGGGGAGAAATTATCCATAAGAGACTACTGATGGACACAAGATTCCCTCCTGCTCTTGCCAAGTCCAGCTGACTGTCAGAATGGGGGGCTGCCAAATACCTGAGCTGTGCTTCCAGCTGACCTTTTAGGCATTCACTCTGAATAGAATATATGCTTGAGTAGCCTTAAAGAGAATCTCTGAACTCTCAATTTAAGCCACACCAGTCTGATTATAGTATTTTAATTTTTAAGTTTGTTGGGAAAATAAGGACGATTCAGGTGCTATAAGACAGTGCAAGCTGTGCTGGTGCAGCCTCCTGTGTGGAAATCCTCCAACTCTGACAGCGGAATGTGGAAGCAGCAGTGGAGGACTGCAGGCAAATTAAAAGCACACTGGGGACTTTGACAGCCCTCCAGTAGTCATTTACAATAAATAATATGGTTTAAAAGACAGCTTGAAAACCTTGTGGGTTTTTTGTTTTTGTTTTTTTTTTTTAGAATAAGTAATATAACTGTGCTAAAGTTATTTTTCCAGGAAGTGTTCTACTGCTGATAATTTTGGAAGCTGGAGCTTCTCTAGGATCAATACTTTATGGGTACATGCAGCTGTGTTTGCTTTCTTGGCTGCTTTTTTTGTCAGTTTATTCTCTCTGTGTTTATGCACATATATATAGAGTGAGAGGGGTTTTTTGTAAGTTTTAGAATAATGAAATGAACTATATAAACCCAAGTAAACAATGTTGCATATTTTCAGTTAAAACCAAAGAAACCTTCCACATCATCTAATACTGCTTCCTGAACAAAGAAGCTTCTAGTATGTTTCTGGAAACAATAGAATGACATTGTTGTTGTATAGAAACTTCATTACTTAGTCTATATATTGATAAGTGCGTTGTTAACCCTTCAGTGCAATGCTTGATTTCTGCCACTAGTGAAATTGTAATAGATAAATATATTGCTTGTCTAAACTGCTGTATTTAATATTTATTCTTCATGGATAAAATTCTGTATTCGTTGTATGTTCTTACCAAGAATTTACTAAAGTTCCACTTCAATTTAAGATTCCCTAGTTTTATGAGTTTAGGGGACAAATACTACAGAAGTAATAGAATTAAAATTTCAATTGATGTGAAATTTCATTTTGATCTGTTTATGCTGGAGGTTTTGTTTCTAGGATTTTGTATTCATTTTCATAGAATATTTTCTGCAATGGATTATACTAACAGAGTTTATTCTTAGCACAATAATCATCTGATGTACTTGAGACAAGACAGAATTAGACTAAGTCTATGTAAGCCTACTGAAGAGTTTGCACTTAGGATGAAAATATAAATAGATAGTTTATACCGTGCAGTTTGGAGATTATTCTGCCACATTGATGAATAGTTGGCTGAACCATTCATGTTCATTCAGGCATGCACTTGTGCTGGTGATAAAAATTTTAAATTCCTTCCCATTTTCTGTTTGTTCAAAACTTTAAGATTAGTATTCATCAGGCAGTATAGAAAATGTTTGTTTTTGTGACTGGTCACTTTGAAATCAGTAGGCTTCAAATAAGCTGTCATAGTATTTCTTTTGATACGAATATAATTTTATTTTCATCAGATTCTTAGTTTAACTGAACTATTATTATAAATAAAATTGCAAATAACATACATAAAAAGAAAAGAAAAGTAGCTTTGACATTCATCTCATGAGAAGAAAGGTTTAGGTAGAATGGAAGCTCAAGTTTTTCTTTAAAGTCTAAATTTCTCCTCTGAAAAGCAGTGTGATTCTAACTTGTTTAAAACTAGATGAAGTATCTTTACACTAGATCCATATTGTAATGAAGACACCTTTTTCATAAATTTTCCTAGTTTTAAGTATTTTCTTAAAGCTATAATTATCAAGAATTGTCAGCTTCATCAACCATTTCAACACAGAGGTCAGAAGCAAATTAGACATAAAATTACTTCTCTCCAGGGCAGCCTCACTGAGGATTCAGCTAAAGTACATTTTTGTGTGTGAGGAAAATGACTTTGTTGCTGTCAGTGATGTACATTAGAAGGACTTAAGGAAAAAAGAACTTTTACAAATTTAACTCCTAATTCTTACTTAATGGTAATTACGGTGTCTCATTATTTTAATGACTATTTAAATTATTTAATACTGATGTCCCCAGTTTGATTGCCTTGAACGAGCTTTGAAATTTATTGCACTGTGCACTTCCTCTGACTTTTCTCAACAAGATACATATTTTTAGGGAAATCACCACTTGCATGATGTAATTTTTCAATGGTGTGTCATATCAGTTGTGGATTGCACTACTTCTTATTGTGTATATATTTTTTTGAATTTATTTTAAAATCTCTTCCATTTTTTTTGACTCAACAAAATGTAAGAATTCAGAGCTGTCATATATGACCAGATAATATTATGATTTGTAGAAAACTAAAATTTACAATTAAGCTTGCTTTCATCACCCTATGAATAACACAAAAATTAAGAAATACAAAACTAAGCATTAGGAAGAATAGAAAATTTAGAAATCAATGGCCCACTAGTTAGAGAATATTAATATTAAGCATTTGTCCTACACCATGCTATATCCTTAATTAGGCAATCTTACTTTACTAGAACACCTATTTAATGTACTCTCTGTTTTTACTTTTGGCTTATTGGGCTGTATTTTTTTTTGCATTTACTTTAAGTAATTTAGTGTGTAAAACATGTACACAGACCCCAAAATGGAGCTGCAACTCATGGTACTTTTGTGTAGCTTTTCCTGAGAACGGCAACAAACTGCAGAAGAGGGAGACACCACAAAGGTGTCTAAAAATTAAGTATTGGGAAGAGTAAGGCTTGTGATTTCTGGAGATTTAGTCAAGGTAGTGAGAAAACTTAATGGTACAGAAATGTCTGATACTTGTTTGGAGGATTCTCTAGACATAGTTACAGAAGAAAGAAGAGATTGTCAGCTTGGGAGGGTTTAATGGTTTATGAGCCAAGTCTGGCGATGGCTATAAATATATTAAGTTACTAAATTATAAAATGGCTCTAAAAAGTTATAAATTATGCAGTGAGAATCCTTTTTTTTTCCCCTAGCTAAGACAACAATCACTGTGACATTTAAATTAAAAATCCAAATTTTAAAAAAAATACAATCTTACTGTGAGAGCTGTTGTCTTCCAAGTCTTCCACCCCCTTTGGCACTGAGGAATCGACAGGTCTGACATGGTTTGACATTTGACAAGTTGCTGTAATTGACAGACTGCTAATCTGCTGGACACCATGAGCTCTGAAGCTCCACTCTATAGAGAGGTCATCCTTCAAAACCTGGCAGCAGGATCAATGATTCTGGCAGGATTCACATCGTGATTTTGCTGCAAGAGTGATCAGTGCTTTCTAAGTTTCCCCAAAATGAGAAGCTCTGGAGTGGAGCTCTACTGCAAGATCAGTGGTTTATAGTGCTGTTGTTTGACAAAAAGCAATTTTATGCTTTCAAGGTCAGGTGTGAAAAAATTATGTCAACAGGAATCCAGTTTTTTTACTTTCACTAAAATCGACTGTAGTGAGGAGGGACTGGAGCTGTTTGATGTGGTCCTGATGTCCTTAAAATTGCTTTGTATGCCAAAGATAATGAGGGTCAGGACAATTGAAAATAAGATAATATTTAGTTAATTTATTTTGGGAGTTCTGTGTCCCCACTAGGTATGTTTAGCTGCGAGTTCATGTTCTCCATCACAGTAGCCTTTCAAATGCTTCACACTTGCATGTTGACATTGGAGTTTTCATGTAGTCTCAGATAGTGACTTACTGCCTCTTCAAAGATTTCTGAAGTGCCTGGACAGCATTTTGAAGCTGTAGGAACTAATTCAATCACTCTGATGGCAAACAACCCCCTTTCTCACAAAAACCCCCTTAAAACTCGCATGTCACTACAGAGTCAGTTTTTGAGTGAATTCATGTTGTATTGCAGCGCTGTTTTAAAGAAGTTCTATGTCAAAGTGCAAATATACTTGTGCTGGTTATTAGTCAGGACTAAACTTCTCAGAATCACATTCTGCTACAACTTTGTGATCACATCGACATGATTTATTTCCGAAGAGCAGTTTAGTAATGAAGCTTTAAAAATGTTGTTTTCCAGCTTGCCAGTGTAATGGCCACAGCACCTGCATCAACAGCAATGTCTGTGACCAGTGTAAAAACCTCACGACAGGAAAACAGTGTGAGACCTGCATGCCAGGATATTATGGGGATCCCACAAACGGAGGGCAGTGTACAGGTAAGTCCTTCTACGGGAAGGAAGAAGAAAAATATCAAGGTGACATTTTATGTAATGTGAATTTAATGTTTTTAATGTAACGTGAAATTAACTTTTCTTTAAAGGTTAAAAGTTTATTTAATAGTACTGATGAGCTGATCAGCTAAATTAATGATTCAAAATCAGATTAATATATTTAAAGAGAAACTCATTCAGAGTCATCATTTTGCAGTTGTTGCTCTCTCAGGAGGAGGAAGAAACTCCCTTGTTAGAGCAACACCTTGAATTATTTCAGAGAGATGTCATTAAACTCCATGTAAACAATCCTGTTAGAGGCAGTGAGAAGATACTTATAAATAAAGTTCAGTATCTGCCATAATGTCCGGTAACACTGATTTGTATAAATATGGGATGCTAGTGGAGAAATTATGCATTTAACAGACCAAAGAGTCTTACTCATATATAGTTGAAACAAGAAGGCCTGGTATGCTGAGGATGGAAAGGCACCCATACCTATTTGAAGTTCAATTTTTAAACTGCTGTACTGGAGGATTCTCTTTGAAGGGAAAGACTGAATGAAGTCCAGTACTCCAGATGGTTTTTGTGTATTGCTGTAGGGCTGCTTTTTCACTTGTGTGGGTGGTTTTAAAGTCAACAGTAACTCCTTCCCATAAAACTAAATGGTGGAAGGAGGAGTATATCCAATATGAAAACTCAGTAAGGTTGACTTTGAATCTAGGAGGGTGCTGGAAAGTTTTGTCCCATGACTTTTTCTTCTCCATTACTGATGTTTCTCTAACCAGACCTTTGCTTCTCAAGGGATAGTTCTTCATTTAAAAGCACTCTAATGTGAAGTAGGCAATGCATAAAGATTCACATCTGGTAAACTCAAGCACAATATGTAAAAATTGTGTTCAAGGGGATAGAAAGATTAATGTCTGCCCTTATTGACAATTGAACATTTTGCTGAGGCTTTATGATGCTTTAAATAATTCTTAATAGTTCAGTTTTTCTCCTGAAGTTGACAAAATGTTCTTTTGCTGTCTGTATCACCTTTATGGCAAAATGATGTATTCATACAGCTTTTATTCTGCGGGGATGCATTAGCTATCAACAAAATAAGCATTCCATCACCTTTACTGAAATACGCGTGGTGCAATAATGGCTGAAATCAATTTATAAGACCAGTAAAATTATAAATTTTACAACTTGTTTTTACAAACCTAGTCTGTAAGACTGTGTATTTTTATATGATTTTAGACATGATTTTAACAGGAGCTATTTCGACTAGAGAATGCTTTAAAAAATAAAAATGATAATTATTTCGATGCTTCATCTACCTTGGTATGTTGTATTTTTAGTATAGAGCCCATAATAAATATGTTTACATCCTTAGGATATTTTGAAGGATGTAGTCATTGTGAACTGTTAGATATTCTTCAGCATCATGAGTACTGTAACAGAGGTGCCCAAATTGTGGGCCAGGGATTTCTGCAGGAAAAAATACCAGTGATCCATAGATAAGTCAAATCAATGTTACTGGGATTTAGGAGGATTTTGGAACCATAGCTGGGATCGGGCACTGTGCAAACATAAAGAAAGAGAGTAATGGTTCTGTTTCTTTTCTCCTTCATTCTGCTAATGCTATTGGTAATGCAGAAAAGAGTTAAACATGGCTGGAAAAAAAACCATAATTAAAACAGAAACATACACAGAAAAATATGAGTGGAAGAAAGAGCAATCCAGTCAGAAGCTGAGCTTAAGTGTGACTGAAATAAGGAGAAAATAAGACAGGAAATTATATGAAAAAACCAATCAAAGGATAAAAAAGTCACAAGGAACTAAGAAATACCCAAACCAGTTATCCTTATCGTTCCATCTTGTGTCACTTTGCTGCTGCCAGCTGAGTTTCTGGCTTGACCTCACCAACTTTCCTTTTCCACCAAGACTCAGCCTTTGGTTCAATGGCTGCCTGAGCACGTGGTGCCTTTTTCCCTTGGAGCTCCTGAGTAGTTTCTTTGAAGATGCAGGCTGAAAACTTTTTAAAGGCGTGACAAGATAATGGCTATAACTCTGAACGTACATCTGTAATACTGTAATGTTCTTCATAGATCAAGTTGCTATAGTCACAAGGGCATAGCTTGGTTTTGAATTGGAGAGCAGTCAGAGCTGGGGACAGAGGTTGTACTCGATCTCTGCAGTGGAGAGGTGGTGTGCTCTGGGACAAAAGCTGCAGATCATTTTCCTAGCACACTCATGACAAAAAGAACTCTTTCCCAGTGTCCTGATGAAAGTACGTTTGTATTCAGTACACATATTACGTTTTCTGCTGTCATGATATATGTACTTATAGGTAAAATCTGAGCTCTGACTGAGCTTGACAGTTAGTGATACAAACTAAAATAATTTGTGAGAAAACCTTCCCTTTTTTTATAGGTTGCATTAGCCCTTGTTGTTCCTTAGATCCCTGATCTTGAAAGGAAGGAGGAGGACATGCATGGCAAGCCTTGCAGTCCTTGGAAAACTTTTATCTTTTTTCTTTAACTATGCCAATAGTTTCCTAAATCCTTTCTGTTTATACTGCAAGGAGGTCATTCAGAAAGCTGTAAAAGAAGTGACTGTCTACCTCTGAGGGATCAATTCTGTTCTGATCTTTGTCCAGGGATGGCAAATTCTGTTAAAATGTATATTTTTTTTTTCCACTCTGGTGCTAGTGGTGGCTTTACAACTGTCATCAGATAACTGCTACATTTATAGTGGCATTGCATAGTGTTATGCTATCAAATTACTGTGGAATGAGTAACAGTTGTTATAGAAAAAAGATGTAATTCAGATTTCAAAAGGTTTTGAATAGTTGTGATTAAAGAACGGATAAAAAAAATTGACTTTTTTGGATTTTCACTCATTGTAATCGCTGACATTTCAATAGCTTTAAAACAGATCTAAGGACTTGCTTTGCATCCTGATATGATGCAGGCTTAGTAAATGTGACAAATATTGCAGAAGGACAAAGAGAAGATGGAGGCATAATAACAGGCTTCAAATGCATGAAGGGAAGCTGAAAAGAGAGAGAGATGATAAAGTGCCTTCCCCTACGCCCCCATTTTGGTTGAGGAGGAAGTAATGGGATTAGGTTGCAACAAGAAAGATTAAGGTGAAATACAAGGGAAAATTTCTACTGGTTAAACTGTGGAAGATTACCTAAACATGCTATGAAATCTGCATTATCACTTTCGCTATCCTTTTTGAATTTTCAAATGTCTCAGGCTTTGGGAATAGATAGGGAACTAGCTGATTCCACACATTTTTCTCCAGTCCTAATATTCTATAGTGTCTTGGAGTCTGAGATCTAGAAAGCAGGGAGGTATTGAGTAAAGATAAAGTATTCTGATTATATAGGAAAATGAGCTGTGCATAGCCATATGTCTATGGATATTTTGGCTCCTTAATGTTACTAAGATTACTAAGTCATATACTACTTATTTTTGCATCTGTAGCATTTTTGTTACTGTGGGGTTAAAAAGCTTTCCATCCTATGCAGGTTTCCTCTGTAGCTGAGACTCTGGTTTATTTGTGTCAGAAGTGTGGTATTTTGGTTGCTGATGGGCAATAGTTTGGCAATGGTTATATTTTTAATGAATAATTACTGTTCTTTTTCTTCTTGAAATAACCATGCCTAATACCAGTTACTCATTTAAATTCTGTCACTTGAGTTCTCTTTTCGATACGGAGAATGAGAGTTAGAGTTTGTATTCTTGGTGTAAAAATGAGCTTTGTATTCAGTTGTCCTTTGATGTAGCTTGCAGTGAAGATACATGTGCTTCTTCGGTTCTTTCTGACATTTCATTGTACAAATATATAGTTTGAATTATTTTATATTTGATTCATTGCTGCATTCTATACAAAAATCAGTAATAAATTACAGGGGTCTTTTATGATAAGGGACGTTCTGTGACTGTAATCCATTAGTTATCTGTTCTTATACTAATTAAAATGGTTTCAGGTAGTCTGTGGTATCAAATAGCTAGCCATAATAGAAAATGAAATTAATTTCTTACCTTAAATTATGAAATATTTTAAGTTGTACAAAAAGATTTGCATTCCTTCTTGGAAATAAATGGTAGTGCACAAATCAGTAAGTCCAGACCCTGTGCATATGCTTAAGGTTTGTCATCTAAATCCCCTGTCTGGCAAAGAAAAGCATGAAGAGAGAGTACCACCTGAGTTACCAGGTAAAGGTCCAGCATCCTTTTTAGGAGTTATCTCAGTGTGCAAGAAATAAGAGGGAAAGCAGAGGTGAATTCTGAGCATGAGGGAATGGGGTGCTCTGGGAAGAGACAGGTTTGAGTTTCCAGGCCAGGCAAATCCATGGGCAGTCCTTGGAGTGCTAATTCAGTGCTGTCAGCCTGTGCCGGAAATATTTCAGTGATCAAACGCTGTCGTGAACCGAATAAAGGACATTCTGTATTGTGGTAAAGATTAGATGAGAGAATCACAGCTCAGCCTTGTCTGTTCCTGAGCAGGAAAAGCTCTCCAGATGTGAGACACCTGGGAAGCCTTTCAGTCTGAGGTGTTGAAGAGCTTGAAGGTGGATATTCCAAAGCACTTTGATTCATTTTCTCTAAATTTTGCTTGAGTCCTGTTTGAGGGATGATTTTGAAGGCATAAATATTGAAATTCAGTAAAAGAAAATTCATCATTGAATATTAATGGTTTTGGAAATAAAGCAGCTTTGACTGTAGGTGTGAACAGGTCCTGGCTTGCTGTCTTGGTGGTTTCTCTTGGTGTTTTGTTTTCTTCAGGGTCCTGCTCTTTTATGTGCTGCGTGTCCGGGAAATATGCAATTTTTTAATAGAAATTCTAGAAGAAAATAGGGTTGTATGTGTACTACAGACTGTACATAGAGTACCAAGATAAAACACTGTGGGAAATTGCTTGGAAAATTTTTTTTTCATTTTAGTGACATATTTTAGCATTATTTTCAAACTTATTAATCATCTACTTAGTTGTCAGTGTTAAAAAAGTTGCTCTAGCTGCTTATCATCTTGTCATTTTCTTTATGCATGGTATTTTAAAAAATCATCCTTACAATTTATGAGATGCCAGGAAAAAGTTCTTTACAGTAACTAATGACACAAGCAGTGAATATATAATACGCTTAATAGTAATAAGATAACATAAGCATTTTGCTGTATTGTCATTTTTTAAGTAAAGGGATAACACCCCAAGCAGCATTCAGTTTTCCCAGAATTGTGCTGCCATTGTTGCTTTTGCAGTAGGAGACCGTGAGTCGCAGCACAGCAGGAACGTTGTGTTTTAACTTGCACTGCTTGTTCTCTGAGCAGCCCTAAAAGGCACCTGAGACACTGATGACCATCCTGTAAAAGCTTCTAACCACACAGGCTGTTGGGGTGATGTTTTTTGAGCAAGTCTGCAGCATTTCTGTTGCCTTTATAGATCTGTTCCCTTCTCTGCTATCAGACACTGGACTTTTGCAGTACCAAAGGCAGCAGCTTCCCCCCGTGTTCGGTTTGTAATCATTCTGTTTGGAAAGGTGAAGTCAATCTTTTACTGGAAACATCTGACTTTTTTCACCAGATCTTCAAACTATTATCACAAGTGAGCATGTTTTTAGTGAATATACACCATGTGTGCATCATCTGTATTTGTACACATATGTGCATACATCTGCACGTGCTGCTCCTTGAATGCATTCCACATAAACTTTGACATCTAGACATGAGCCACCCAACTGGCATGTATCTACAGGAAGTGCCTCAAGACATTAAAAAAAATATAAATCAGACAGGTATCAATAAAAGACTAAGCTGTCAGAGTTACTTTAAAATACCTTAGGTGAAGGACATCGGTGAAATTTAATCCAGCAGTAGATTAGATACATATTTGTGATTATTTGTGTTGGTTAAAAGAATAAAAACTGAAACTTATTAGTGATGTGTTGATACCGAAGGTATATCTGAAGAAGGATCTTCCATGGTGTTCAAATCTTGCTGCTCAGAAAATGTGATTATTCTGCTGAGTTACTGACAGCTGAGATGTGGGGTTTTGAGGGAAGAGGCCAAGGGTGCCACAAGCCATTACTTCAAGTGTCTGTGAAAGAGAGACATGAGAAAGATGTTAAACTCACCCTGGCAGCAGATTGACAGTGGTCTCCTTGGATTTTAGGTTCTATCTAACTTTGAAAGGTGCCTAATGGGTGACTTTACAAAGTGTTTTCTCTGGCACTATGTCTGTCGTTTTTACCTATTCAGCAGTAGCAACCTTCTTAACGTGTTTTCATCATGACCCTCTGTGGAGGAACTGATTCTGATTTCCTTCCTTTCCTGTCTCTCCAAAAGAAATACTGTTAAAAGCTGCCATGGGCACCCTCAGAACAGAGCACAAAGGGCAATCAGTGTGTTAGATATTTAAAACGAAAGAATCCCGTTCGATACTTAAAAGTAATTGTGGGGTTCCTTAGATGGGCTGCCTACACCAAAACCCACTCTAATGCACATCCTTTTAAGTAACATGTAGTCTGGCTTCTCAAGAACAAAAGCATCAATTTGAACTAGGTTATCTGTGGAAAGATAGGAGAAGTGTGCTAAAGAAAACCAATTGGAAATAGATCCCAGGAAAATTGGCCCATAGAGCCCAGGACAGTGTAAACAGGCAGCCTTTGTTTGCTCCCCAGCCATATTCTTAGAATATAGTTACACATGTATATATGAATATGTACACAGCATTTGTATATGAAATTGTATGGACAGCAAATGACATAATTTCACACAGTACAGAAAGCAACCTGTCTTTCATAAAGGAAAAAGTTGATAGCATGACAAGGAAAACAATTTTATATTCACTTTGGTTTTTTTGAACTAAAATTGTTGTGTATGTAGTTGATAGAAAGGTACCTGCTAATTTACATTTAGACTTACTTTTCAAGGTTTCGAAAAGTTATTTAAGCAATGAGGGAACAGAGAGCAGCAGTCTTAATTTTTCACTGTAACTCTATCACTATGTAGATTTAAAATTACCTGTAGTTTCGAATTGCATAGGGCAGGTGGAGAAGCATCAAATATAAAGCATCTGAATAGAAATTTTTTATGACTTTATTTAAGACAGTATACCTATAAATGGAATTACTATTTCCTTAAGAATCATTATTTTTAGTAAATATCCAATATGCCACCATTGTACTATGAGTTTTGGTCTCGAAACACCTGGAGACTAACAGCTTTAGGAACTATGTGGCGCTACTTTCAAGAGGCAAAGTTAGGCAGGTGCTGTTGGCCTGAGAGATGGCTTTTTGCAAGGAGAAATAAAATCTTACATTTAAAACTTCTTCAAGAGACAGCTGTAAACTTGGACTTTTTTTCTTTTACAATACCCTTTCATTTCAAAAAGGTTTCTGGTCCAAAGTCTTCTATTCTTGGGCCATGAGTCCTGTTTAAGGTAGGGCAAAGAATGAGGGCAAAGAGCTTTTAATTGACATGTGCTGGAAAAACCAGAAATGTAGGAGGCAAAAGTATCCTCAGTTAGCAGTACAAACATCAGCAAAAGCATTTACTTCTGCATCTTTCTAAAGCAGAACAAATGTGAGTTGATGGGAGTTTTGACTCTCTTAGAGAATGAAATGGCAGCTTGGGATATAGAGTTTTTATATAGTTTTTCTGCTTAGCTGTTTTAATGTCTAGCATGTAGAGAATTGTATTTATGGATTTCACTGGTGTAAGATCATGCATTTGGCTTTCCATCATTAGCTGTCTAAAATTTACAGGAAATTTTATATTAGGTTAAATACTGTGTTCTAGAAGCCCTCTTTTTACAGTGACTAAGTGTGAAATTAAAAAATCAAAAGTATCTTTTAGTCCAGCCACTTTGAGCTTAGTCACAGAAAAAGAGGATATTCAGTGGGTTGGATCCTTCCGACACAGACCACAGGAGCCTATGTGAATAAAGACATTTTATATAAAAATAGGTAAATATTGGACATCAGTGGAAAAAAGAGTATGCTATGCTTTGTACTGTCTTCAGGTACTAGAATATGGAACTAAATTAAAAAAACCTGTTTGCTTGTACCTTGGTTTATAAGAAACAGTGGGTCACAAGTTCACAGCAAAACTCTGTGATAAGAAGCTGTAATTTAAGATTAGTCAGACAAAGAAAAGCTCACATGCTAAATTCCAACAGAAAACATGGTTTTGTTTATGCTGTACGAGCAAAATATCCAATGGTTTTAGCGAACAAGGGGACTGTCAAGAAATGTCAACTTCAAATGAAGTTGGACATTTTGTCAACTTCAGGAGAAAAACTGAACTATTAAGAATTCTGCAGTAGTAGTGGTGTTTTGTTTTCTTTTCCTTAATTTATTTTTTACCTTTCAGTATTGAATGGAGATGACACCAATTCCTCGGATTTTTTAATAAAATACCTTATCATAGAATAAAACCACTTACTATTAACTAAAATGCTGGAACTTGGTTTTAGGAGAAGGAAAAGGGCATCTTGGTTCATATGAAACACAAAGATTCTAGCACAATAAGCTATTCAAGAAAAGCTTCATATTGCTTTTTGCAGAGATTATGTTCGAGTAGTCAGAATAAACACTCTTTTAAGAAGACCTTTTTCCCTGAAAGTGATTCGAAAATTTGTTTTCCTTCCTTTAATGAATGCTGTTTATTGAACAGTGTTCAAGACAGTCTGACCGCTGAGTGAATAAAATGCTTGTGCTTGGGCTTAGTTATGAACTTAAACTGGGTTCACTTCAGTCAGAATATATTCAAAATTAGTCTTGTACTATTAAACCAGAAGTGGAACGCCACAGGAAAAACTTAGTTGAGGAACTTGGAAAAAGATATCTTTAAAAACTACTGTTTCAGGTATTTTTGACTGCCAAGCAAAATATGCTAGGCAAACCTCTCAATATGCTGTTAATTCTTGTGTATACATATAATTTTCTTCTTGATTTGTTTTTTTGTAGATTAGAGCTGTATTATAAAGTATGATTTCCAGCGCAATTAATTCTAAGTTCAAACAAAAAACTCAAACTAAAATTAGGAAACTTTTTATAGATATGTTCGTATTCCATAACCTACTTAGAATAATCTTAGGTGAAGGACCTGGATTTACACTTCAAGGAAAGTATAATTATCTAGTATCAATAGACATTCAGATGTCCATAATTTTATGAGAGAAGAAAGGAGGAAACTGTTGAATGTAGCATGATTAACCTTGAGAGAGAGATTATTTGTGTGGCTGTGGGATTGCATAAGGTTTTGACAGGATACCTGTTCAACATGTTTAGCATTTTTGATGTTTTTTCCTTGACTGCATACAGAAGATTTTTTTATAAACCTCTTGCCAAGTACAACTGTTTTAAGCTACTGCTTGATTCTCTAAATTTGGTTTTACTTCCTAAGCCGGGATGTGTGTGCTCATTGCAGAGTGGTCTGGTTTTAGGAACAGCCAGCATGGCAAAGCACTGGTTCAAGCATCACTTTAGGATTACTGTTGGAAAAGTTGATTGTGGAGAACCACTTTTTTTTCTTGCCTGAGAAAAAAAGTTTGCTTTCCGTCCTGCACAATCACAGTGTAATCACGTAGGTAAATCACTAGGAACCGACTCTATCAACTACAGTTTTGTTCCTTAAGCCTGCTGGCTACTCTAGGCTGCTTTGCATAAATGTGACTTCTCCATCCAGCAAAGTTGATTCAGTTGGAGTGGAAACAAGGTAGCTTTTTTAAAATGAAAAATTAAAACCCCTTAATTTAAACTATTTCTGACGTCTACTATGCAACAAAAATATCGGAAATAGTGAAAAGAACAGGAACAACTTGTGCCATCTTAATCTGTGTAAGTAGCAGGCATTTTGTGCTTGTTCAGCATCTTATCCTGAGAACTTAGAATTCAGGCATCCTTTAATTGATCACCACTTATTGCTTTTACAGATATTGAAGAGATACAGCAGTTTGATTTATGTTATATTCCTTTATCTCTGTGCTTGTTTAATCTATTTGCAAGGATTAATGACAATTCTCTTGCTCTCACTGATGTTAGTGATCAAGTCCTCCTGCATGCTCTTGTGGAACATAGTTTCTGACAATGACAAATGAGTCGCTCTGCGTTCTTATTTTTGTGGGTTTTTTCAGGTTTACATGCTATAAATTCATTTTGTGTGGTAAGGAATACTTATAAAATGTATTTCTGATGTGCTGTCTGAGCTTTATATCGGTATGTTCACCTTCCTAATGAAATGTGTAAATCCATTGGTTTCCAAATGATGTTCCTAGAGGAGATAGGCAGGGCATGATTTAGAAACCTTCAACTGTCTAGAAAGGTACTGATTTTGTCATCCTCTGATAAACAAACATATTTTGCCTTGTACCGAAGGAGATGTCAAGAGCTCACATAGATGCTGTGTCTGGCTCAGGAGGCGCTGAGGGCAGGCAGCTGCGAGTTGAAGATGACATTTTCTTAAATCACTGTTACTTGATCCTCAAATAAGCCTTTGACTAAAGCCAGTCTTCTAATCCCAAATGCTATAGAAAAAGTAGGAATTTTGCTTGTTTCCAGTTTCTGCATCTCCCCTTCTACGTGTGTTTTGGATTGAAATGGTCACGCTCACTGAGGGGGTTTGGGAACTCTTTCCAGCTGGTGAGAAAGCAGATTATGCGGCATCGTGCAACTCATTCCTCAACTGATCGAGTGAAGATCCTCAAAAAAACTTGTAATGGCATTTCAGTTTGATTGCAGTTGATTCTGTCTTCATGTTCTGAGTGCTAAATGAAATATATTTTAATGCCAGACCACATTAGTTATTTAAGGAAAAAAAAAAACCCTCCCTTGCAATGGAATACATTAAAAATCAGTCGTATTTTGTACCTCCTAATGGCTAATGGAGGGAAATGATTTGCTGACTTCTCTATATTTCATGGTGTTTTTGCCTGATAACTTGTGTAAGTAATTTCTTTTCCCTGGCCTTTTACTGTGCATGACCAAATACACATAAATAGTTGCAATCACCAGTTGTTGACTTCAGATGTTGTTCACCTTAGATTGGAATTTTTTCTTACATTTAAGGCTGCTGTGAATAACTTCTGAATGCTCTTAAATTATTTTGTGTTTCACACTGCCTTATAATAATCTTTTCTCTTTATTTTTTTTGTTATAATTTACAATGTGTTCTCTTTAGAGAGAATAGGGGGAAAAAACCAAGCCTTTTGATGAAAGGAGGTTTTTGACCAAAATTTCCAAAATAGTAGAGAAGCTGCTGTCTAAAGAAAATTTAAAAAGACATAATAATAATAATAATAATAATAGTACTAGGCCTTTTATTGCCTGAAAAAATCTTAAACACATCTCAGTATGGACATTAGACCATGAAGGCATCCAAAATCTTCCCTTTGTATTTTTGCTTTGAAAATAACTAACTATCAAGACTCACTGTTTTATTTTTTACTAAACCTAGTAAAAGTTTTAGTCTGTCAGATCTGAAATTACTTCTTTTTTAAGTAATTCTGATTTTCTTTGTGTTTTCGTGTGAGAAATCTCTTCACAGATGAGAAAACTAAGAGAAATTTCAGGAATAATATTTTGAATCTTGTAGGTTTGTGAAAGACCTCTTTAAATGCTTGGATACATAAAAAAACTGTCCCATACCTCAGATATAGAGTTCAGTTTTGAGTTGAACTCTTTAAAATCTGCAGGATAACCCAGTGTAAAATTTGTAGGCTGTTTAGTTCTTGCTAACATGTTTAGAAATGAAATGAATAAGTGGAAGGAATGAAAAGGAAACTGATAAGTATGATATGTTAAACTTATCTCCAAATAAAATGTTCTTAATAATTTCACTTGGGATTTTTCAGTCTTCTATGTTCAAAGATAGTATAAAAGTTTCAGTTTTTCGAACAGATTAACATGGAAAACATGAAATTGGTACTACTGTATTTCATGAGTTCATGGGCTAATGTTTTGGTTCAGCATATTTTTCGGAAGAAAATGCACATTATTCCAAGAGCAAGCTATAAAAATTCTGTACAGTGGCTCAGTATTGGCAAGAGAGATTCAGGCACAGCATGACTCTTGTTAATTGTTTAAGACTCTGTTCAGTTCGTAACAAGAAAGAAGAGCCTGTCTTTCAGTGTTAATCTCATGTGTTGCATTTTCATTATCTACTTGTATAAGACAAAATTATGGTTTTTCAAGCTGTCTTTATACTGTTAGTTGCTGATGATTAAAGACAGCTTTACTGTGATTGCTTGAGAGGTATTTATTACAAATAAACAAAAGAAATCAGTTCACTTTGCAGGATGAATTCTTTGAACAGAAGGAATAATGGAATACAAACTCTGCAGAGCTATTCTACCAGAGTAAAACTGGCTAAAGAACAAATACAAGCCTTTAATTGATGAGAGTTGTCTTTAAGTTTAAGCAAACTAAATTTTGATTTCTGCCACAGATAATCAGTCTGTTTGTTGTTTCTGGGTTTATCAGGATAAATATCCCACTTCTGGAATGTATGTTTAGTCCAGGAAGCTAAGGAGATGACACCTGTGATTTCGAGATTGCTTGACTGTTGCTGTTCAGGAAAACGTAATTGCCTTAATAGTGGTCACATGATCTCAGTAGAATTAGTTCAAGGTTGAATGAAATTGTTTGTGTTTTACTATGACTTTAGGTTGCATATCTGAGTGGCATAAATCCAAAACATTTGTCTGTTCCGTTTACCTTTTCTCTCTGTCTCACAGTCCTTAGCACTGTGTTAGTACACATATGTTTTTTCTTTTCTGTGCTATTAAGCTGCTATTGAAAAAAAATTGATTTGAGACCAAAGAAAGATAAATCACAAGGTAAAACAAGAAAGAGGAAAATAAAATTAGTTATATATGTGTTGATTATTCTGTTAAGACTGATTTATTAGAAGGTTAATCAAGGCACTGTAAAATGACAGTTCAATTTCTGCGTGTACAGCAGCACATTCTGGTAGCATCTTTTTTCTTTTTCTTTTTTTTGTACTCCTGTTTTTATTGGTCATTTCTTCACAGAAGTTCTTTAGCTTGATTTTAATGCTACTCAATTAATGATACTGCAAAAATGTTATTGGGCACATCTGTTTGCGTTTACATTGCCTGTCTCATAGGTTGCATGGACGTATAGCCTATGAAAGCAATTGCTGAATGCTAAAAAGGTATCAGGGGCTTCTAGCTAAATACACGTTTCTAGAGAATTAAGTGACTAGACAGTTTGCAATATTACTAATGTAGAAAATAGTCTCTGTAGGGCAGTTCTCATATGAGTAGACTAATGGATTATACAGGTGAACATTTACAAGGAAACTGAGCATTAAAATGTTGGATCTAATAGAAGTTTATGCTTGCTATTTCTTACTTAGCCTAGTTGCCAGAAACGCTGTATCTCCTTTTTTTTAACTTACGCCTTGAGTGTTAGCAAAATTAACAAAGTAGCACACCCAAGTATTTCACAGCATTGTCGTAGCTTTCCTTTTAAAATCCATCAGCAAGGTGTCTTAAAGTAATTATCCACGTGCAGCTATGGTTTAGCAACCTTTCATGTGAACAAACATATTTACTTAAAGCCCCATCTGTAGTGATCTCCATTTGAGAGAAAAAAAGCTCTTGCAGCTGTATGTTGGAGATGGGGGCTAAGCAATAAGTGTTTTTAAATTCAATTGTTTAAAATGCACACTGCATGGAAATAGTGATGGGTATTCTTTTGTTGTCAGCATCAGCAAGAACATTTATATGCTGAGCTGGCAACTTGGAATCAATCATACTGTGGATTTATTATTTAATAAATTCTATAGGGTTGTGATTTTGCAGCATGGATTTGCTCTACTGGATTATATTGTTTTTGTATAATCTTTCTGTACCACTTAGAATCTGCATGTTGTACAAAAGAGTATTTTGAGCTGCTATTTCCCTAAAAATAGAGTAGATATTGCAAGGGTGAGGTTTTGTTCTTGTTGTTTTTAAAGCTCTAATGTCATCATTTCACTTAAGATGTAAAATATAATAAAACAAAGATAGGTTTTAATTCTATCTTTTGAGCAGGTTTTTATTGTGAGCCATAGATTATTTATTTATTTTAAAAATTTAATTATTGATAAAAAGCATGGTAATTAAGCAGTTAAAATAAATGTTTAAACAAAAGCAGGTGTGCATGGTATAAACCCAAGCTGGGGATGAAAACACAGAGTAGTATGGGAAGACTTTTGAAGTTGGGCTGAACTCACTGTTTCTGTCCAAGAGTGCAGCACAGAGTACACAGAATCATGGAACCATTTAGTTTGGAAAAAAGCACCAAGCTCACCCGGCCCAACCATTACCCCAGCACTGCCAAGCCCAACACTGACCTCTGTCCCCAGGTTCCACGGCCACACATCTTTTAAATCCCTCCAGGAACAACTTCCACCACTTCCCTGGGCAGCCTGTTCCAGTGCTTGACAACCCTTTCAGTGAATGAACTGAAATGTTGGCCTCAAAAAAGTGTGGAAAATATAAATTGCATCTCTTTTCCTGACTTCTGCCAGCAGACAGTGATCGGTACAAAATACGATTTTAAAACTGATTCCAAGACTTGGTCTATTTCTAGTAGCATTAGGCTAGGAACGATCCTACCTCAGCTGCAGTTTTAACTGTTGGCTACATTATTATCCCAAGAGAAACCATTCACTGAAAGTGGTTAAGCAAAGAGAAACAAATAGAAAATATTAAAGAAAATATGCAAAGAGGAGTACGGAAATATTGGGGTGAGGGAAGAATGTCAGTCTTCTTCCAAGTGTCCTATGATAGTGTCCTGCTTCTGCTATTGCATTTCTATGATTTCAGACACTCACATTTGCTTCAGTAACAGCAGTGATGGCTTAAATGATTTTTTTTGGGTTACATCCTACATAGATATCCACAGATTGGTAGGAATCCATTTTTCATCACACACTTGCAAGCCTGAGATAATTAACTGCATATAAAAAGCATATTAAAATATGCTTTCATTGCTGTGAAACAGATTTTTTCTAGATGACATTTAAAAAGTGTAAATGCAAAGGTGTTGTCTTTTTCCATGGTATTATCCAGGAAACAGTGAGATTAATAGGAACTTGCTCAATGAGAGTGATAAATGTTCATTGAAGTGCTCCTACTGTATAATCTGTTGTGTTTTCCACTTTCACATTTGTGATCTACTTCCTATTAAGTGAGCAATAATTGTGGGAGCAATCAATTAAGGTTAGTTGGCAATAGCTTTTATATTTGTCACAATACTGACAGTTTTTGGAATATGCTTTAGAATTCACCCCTTTAGCTCCCTTGTAACTTTTGTGCTGTCCTGTAATGGAACATCACTGTTAAGAGCGCTTAACTATAAGTAGAATAAGCTGCTAAGAATATATTCCTGTATTTTTCACTGGAAGCATTGCAAGGATTTACACAGTTAAAATTAACTTTCGCAAAGAGGCTTTTCCAGGTTAAAGTGCCTAAATAATCATTCCATAAATGTAGAGTGGAAAACATGAATGGATTTAGGAAAACATAACTGATTATATAGTGGCAGCACTTAACATTTATTGTAGAGTGTCAAGATGATAGCAGAATTACAAAATGTAGGATTTTGTGGTAACTGTAGGTATTTTTCAGGAGTGTTGTATTATGAAACAGAGGAAAACATCACACATCATTATGTGCTGCATAGAAATTTCTGGTATGTGTTTCTTGCAGACAGATTGAATGCCTGGCACCTCCTTAGTAAGAATTCTTCCTTCAGTTCAGCTGGCTATTTAATGAGCTCTGAAGGCTGAACAAACCATTGAAGTTCTGAAATGAACATATAATTTCAATAATATCTTACATTTAATTAGGTTTTTACATTGTCTAGTACCTTTTTTACTATTTGTCTTAGGCTGTGGCAGAGAGGTGAGAGTGTGTATGGAACGGGAACCTGTCAAAGAAGGATTCATTGTGTGTTATTCTTTATCAGTATAAGGGAAGTTTGAAACTCAGTCCGTGACAGGAATTCAATATGAGATTATAAAGTGGAGAATAAACTTTTATCTTATACAGGTCACCACTTGGTACCATATCTGTTCTCGGGCAGGACCCCATATATATTAAATCCTTTATCTTAGTCATAATTAAAACTTCAGTGAAAGCATAATATGAACATCATGGTAGGTTCGGAGTTACTTCGGATTAAAGAAGGACTTCGAGTGTGGTGTGAATATTAGCAGGGAGTTATTCCATTGATGTGGGAATGTATTTACACATTTACCAGGGAGAGATTAGTAAGTTTTGTACACTTGGTTAGGAATAAAAAATGGCTGCCTAAACAAGGCAGTAATTCAAATAAGCATGGAAAGGAAAAGGAAGAAGAGAGCTCAAGAACTGGGAATAGGAAGACTCGTTTTGAGGAGAGAATCTGTCAGGCAGCAAGAGTGGCAGTGAGCAGACCACTGTGGAGAGAATTACTTTGGCCTTAAAATGGAGTGGAGTGATGATGTTCCTGTGATTCTCCTTCAGTTCAGATTTCAGGAGCTTTTAAAGATGCCTGTTTCCTGTTTCTAGAAAATTCTTCTTGTGGACTATACCTGTAGTGCTTACTCCGCCTTTGTTCAAACAGTTTCCTAGATTTCTTTTTGTTCACTTTTGTCAAAAGCAAGAATTCCAGTTATATTAGATCTTTTACCAAACATCTGTAATCATACTTTAATTAGACATTTGAAACTAAATTAATTTTGTCATTGCTTTTGTCATTGGTCAGGATTTCACCCTGTGCAAAGATGAATTATTAGTAATTTTCTGTATTGCGCATTGAAATGGTAGATTTTAGTGGCTATTCTCAAACTGCTGTTATTTATGGTATGGAGGAGAGTCTCTAATGACACTTGAGTAATTTTTAACTCTGCAGAAAATAAACTAAGTGATGTGCTAGTGAAGTTTTCTGAAAAAAATTATAATTGAAGTAGTAATAGATATATATTTCAATACAGTTTGTAGGAAATGCATTTGAGATGAAGTATTAAAATCTATGAATATTTATTTACTTGTAAAGTAAAGCATGAGTGAGGAAATATCACTTTTTCTTTTTGATTTTACAGCTTGCACATGCAGTGGACATGCAAATGTATGTCACATGCAAACAGGAAAATGTTTCTGCACAACGAAGGGAATCAAAGGAGACCAGTGTCAACTGTGAGTACAATTAAATGTAGCCCAAAGTTATTGCAATCCTTGATTAGTGAATAATCACTTTTTTTCCCATTTCACATCCTTGTTTTGGTATTGGGTTTTGTGATTGACCTGCCAATGTTTTAGTGGTGGATATAGTGTTCCCTACATTTCTCAGGAAATTTCACTATTACTTAGACTTTTGTGAAAGAATTGCATCACAATTATTAGTAACGTTTTGAAGACACTAAAGACTTTAAAAAAATCCTATTACAAGAAGAAACTGGAGAATTACCTCTATATTTGTCTTCCTTTTTTTTAGGTTTTTAAAATATTAGTGTCAGGAAAAATATACATGTGAGTTGATAATTATATTCATTACATTTGTCACTTACCTTGATCGGAATCTACAGTGATTCAATTTTATAGAGTTTTGGAACCTCACTGAAGTGTTTTAGACATTTTCCCACGTCATAAAATCTAGCCTATAGGAATGTGCAGACCTGTCATGGAAAGTACTCCTTTTTTGCACTGGAATAGCTTCTTTGTTTAGAGGAAGAGTTTGCACCTTCAGATAGAGCCTAACAAATGGAGTACTAAGAACAACCGAGTACTGAAGTGGAGTGACTTATCAAGTAGGAGAAATAACACACTGAAGTTAATTGTGAATAGCCTTATATTTAAAGATGTCTCTTTCAGTCTACTCTATCATGTACGCTGCGTTATTTAATAGGAATCTTACTCATTTTGCAGTTATAATAATTTTAATAGTGTCTGGCAACAAACGTACCTTAGCAGTGTATTTGGAGCTGGGGAAGAGGCGTATGAACCCAGCTAACTCCTCCCCTGCAGGGAGAGGTGCCGGGTGCTTTTGTTCTGCTGCCACGGGACGTCTGCTTACACCGGATTTGTGAATTTGTCTTTGATACACTCAGTGAACTGGCTTGGATCCTACCCTTAACGCTTTGCTTGATAAATAGTAAAGAAACAAAAATTTCTGATGCAGAGGCTCTGTGTATATTCGTGAGAAAGAGCTCTGCTGGCACCACTACTGTTTCCCTGCTACCTCTGTGACTTCGTGTCCAGCTGATTGAAGACTCTCAGGATGATATGGGAAATCAAGATTGGACTAAGTGATGAAATTTTATCATGACAAAAGCTGGAATGATGATATCTTTAAGCTCTGAATTAAGTCTTCACTGAGAAGTCTTTAAGTCTTTTTTACCTCTTTTGGTGCCCAAACAATTAATCAGTCCTAGGTGTTAATGAGTGATCTGATTACCAGCTGTGTGCTACAGACTTGTATTGATGTCATTCTAACTACAAAGAATGGGAAGGAAAAACCCAACAATGTCTCCTCTGTCCTTTGTAACACTTGAACCACAGAAAACAGTTCCAGTGCTGAAAACCCCAATTCTTCACTGACCACCCTCCACAGAGGGAGGTCCACCTCCACTCTTTACAGACCGTCACCCCAGTCTCTTTCCTGTACCTCTGTGGTTGTTGTTGTCCTTTGTCCTGTGTCTGTTTCGTCACTGTTTTTTCTGCTCTGATTTGGAACTTTCGGCTCATATGATCAGTTGTGCTGCTCAGCTGTATCGGTCTGCTGTCCTGAGTTTGTCTATCCTAAAAGGTTCTTTTCTCTCACTTACTGAACTGGAAGAGAAAAGATTTTCCCGGTTGTGGACTTCCCTGGTCACAAGTACGGCAGTTCCACAAGAAACAGAAATTTGAATTTTGACTTTCCAAGAGTAAGCTTAAAATTATAATTTCAGACTGAAAATCGTTTTTTTAGTCACATGCAATACATTCCCCATCTAGATTCATACACAAACCAAAGGCTTACCCAGGGCAAGCTGTGGTGTTAAAACATTTGATATTTTAAGTGTTGGTGAGGTCTTTTTGGATGAAATAAAATCTGCAGCCATTTTCAATTTTTTTTTTTGCTGTGATGTCATTTCAGATTGTGAGTTGGTTCATAGACGTATCTGTTGATTCATAGACACTCAAGCAAATAATCACAGATTTAGAGTTGGAGGATGTAATCAAATGATATGTTTAGAATTTTTCATTTTATTCTGATGATTGCTTTGGAAGAGTGATCCATTCGTGTATGGAAGTTTCAATCAATTGTTTTTAACCTATTTTCCTTAGAACATCAGGAGATGAAGAACAAGAAAAAAAAATTTTATAAATCACTAATGAGTCACTGAATGCAGTCCCATACTCATTCTAAACTTCACATGAAGAATATGAACTTGATTTATTTTCTATTGTGCTTAAAAAAATAGAAAACTATTTCCTCTTTAGAAATCATCTGTACACTCCCCACCTCTTTTGGATGTATCATAAGATATATATATATATGTGGTCATTATCTAAAAGATAAGGATCAATTTAGATCAGCTTAATGCTTTGCTTGTATTTATTACTTTAATATAATCTGTATAAATCATCTGAAACTTGATTCAAAGTGGGAATACTGTTCTCCATTGCTCTGGATGAATGTTTTGGGGTTTTTTTTGACACTGACTAAGCTAGGCTGTTGTGCAATCTCAGCAGCAAACCTACAGCCTTGTGATTTCTGAAATAAGGATTTTAGTGAAAATTCTGGCTGTTTGATGAGAGAGTTAGATTTATATTTCTGTCGAGAACCCTATTGATTAAAAGTCCTAACTGCAGGGCTCTATGTTATGTACACACTATGCCCTGTGGGCAGAGTTTTTATGAAATCAGGGAATGTTTACAACACTTTTTCCTGTATTTTTCCCTCCCTACCTTAACAACTCTGTGCTTTTATGGAAGATCTTATTTATTTTATTTTTTATTTATTTATGTATATTTTTAGCATACCCATCTCTCAGTTGTATTAATTTCTTAATTGTGCTGTTGGATGGCATGAAGCACTGTGCCGTTTTTAATCAAAATTAGTGTTGTAAAGCAGCTTGGAGCACACATTTGCATTCTGTTTTACAATATTTCTTTAATGACACATGATCATATATTTTTCAAATGTTAATATTTTTGTTTCTGTTAAGTTGGTAGTTTCAGTTCGTAAAAACCTTTAGTGATCTCCTAATCAGGAGAAAATTATTAGAATGGTTTGATTATTCGAAGTAACTAGACTGTCAAACATTAAAAACAGACACAAATAAAAATACTTGGATTCTTGGTTTTCCTCTTAATTTTGAAAATGGAATATATGATAGGTTGTAACAGGAAAATCATAGTGACTGAAACCATATTTTTAGGGGAAAACTATTGCTTCAAGGCAGTTTTTAAATGTAATTTTCTCTAACATTTGATTTGCTAGCTGCTCAATTTATTTTCTCATAGAATTCTATTGACAGAGGTTTTCAAAATTCCATATATTTTGGTGTATCCATATGCAGGATTATACAAAGGGAACTTTTCAGGGAATAGGCCTGTGGGAATGTGCAGAATATGCTAAGGGGATGTTTCAAAGTTCAAATTTCGGTATTAAATGAGAGAAATTTTGCTAGATGCAAGGAAGAAAAATATGAAAATGGTGAGGTTAAACAAGTAATTAAATAATTCTTTGAGAAGTTCCAGTATGTCTGGGCTCTCCCAAGGGAAAGCCTTCACCTGGTGATGTGTCTGTAGCTTTTGTCATCACCATGTAAGAGCTGGGCCAAAATTTGGCTTCAAAACCTCTGTAATGAAGAACTACTGGTTGGAAGGAAAATACTGGGGGAAAAATACTATTTTTAATCTCATATTTCATAGTATATTTTATGTAGTTGTAAGAAGGATAAATTCAAGACTATAAAATGTATTGCTGATTTTAGTTCTAATAAATGTCCAGACCATTAATTTCTTAGACGTACCTCTTCTGTAAAAGTGGAAGAAATTCTATTTTATTTATAAAAATATGCACTATTTATTTGGTAAAACTCTTTCCTGTATGTAAGCTTTAAACAGCTATTTAATAATGTAAGGATCTGTGCATAAAAAATAAGCACTTATTGATAGGCTGTTGTACATAAGAATAAGATTTTAAAATATCCAGCCATACGCCTCTGTATAATTTCCCTCCACAGAATGGAACAATTCCTCTTGCCAGATGGAAAGGCAGGTAAAAATAGACTGGGTTATGAGTCAAATTCACCATTCTGTTGATATCACTACAGCTTTATTTGCTGATAGCAGAGTAAATCTTTTCCCAATTGTTTCCACTCAGAGCTTCTCTTGCTGCTTTCCAGTAGGGGAATAATTGGCAGCAATCATATAATGAATTCACTTGATTTGAGCTTCCTTTATCAGAGGCACATGCACAAACCCCAAAACCAAATAGACAAAAAGGAATTCTTGTTGCTGGAAATTTCATAAAACCCCCTTTATTCTACTGAGGAACTGTCTTTTCCTGATCGAGGGTATAATCCATGTAACACTGGTTACTGTGATTTTCTAAAGTGAAGTTAAAAAGTATAATATTTAGTGGTTTAAAATACTACAGGAACAGCATTTTAATTTTTTTTTTTCCTGGTTTCAACACTTTTTTCCCCTATTTCTATCATTTGGTCAAATTCCATTAGATTTAGATATTTGGTTGTATTTGATAGGAGGTGTTTTCTACCTGTTCATGCAGAGTCCAGTCCTTGAGTTTTCAGTTTAAGAGAAAACTCTGACATGCTAATGCATGTTACTCCATTACCTATGACATTTGGAAGAGAATTACAGCAAAATCTGTCATGTTGGTGAGTTTAGCAGTGTTGGTGGGTTTAGCAACTGGCTCTCTTCTTATTTAATTGCCTGAAAATTTCAGCTTGCCTCTGTAAGGACAGGTTCATTCCCTCAGCTAGTTCTTAAAGAGCTGGATCATTAGGTTTCTAAGGAGAACAATAAAATAAAACTCCTACTTCAACATTTATGAGTACATTTATGTTTTAAATGTACTCATTTTCTGCTCTACATGTAGTAATTATTGTCAGATCTTTCAAGGATTTGAGATTTTTTTTTTCTTTTAATCCATGTTTCTAGCATCAATCATTTTTTTCTTAAATTGCAGCTTTCATTTAAAGAATATGTGTAATATCAGAGCTTCAGAACATGACCCAAATGCACTCTAATGGCTTAAGCCCTTCAGAAGGCACTTGAAGCATTCGAGATCTAAAATTTGAAGAAAAGGAAAATACGGGTTTTGGCAGTATTGTATGTCACTCTTGGCCTTTCTGTTGATTTTTTTTGTTCTGCGGTAGGCTCCCTTTGTCTGCTTTGCTATATTCACTATATGATATGTGAAGTTCATGAGGCTCTCTGGGATCTTTCAGAGTTGCAGGCTCTCTGTAAGTGAAACTACACTTTTTGTAAGCATTGTTACTTCTGAACATTACATTTTATTCAGGAAACTGTCCAATTGAGCAGAAATAAAGAAGAGCTAGAGTTGGAATGCCGTGTGTCATTCCTAGAAGACAGTGCTCTCAGAGCAGGAGTGAGAATGAGGTAGTGGCTGAGGGAGAAGCTGCAAGCACCTTGCAGAGAGCTTTATACCTTGGGACTTCATTGTGTTCTGTCCCCATGAAATATGGCTTTTATCTTTCTGGGTTTAATACTAATTGTCTGGAAAATGAGGAACAGTTTGGGCATGAGAGCTTCTCTTTCATGAGAATAAAGTAATTTTGCTTTTGGTTTCTAAGTTAGGATCTTCCATAACTGGCTGTATGCACTTATTTAAATATGTGTTTTGGTTTGGCAAGTTCAACAGAGGAGAGTCCTCTCACCACTGTGCTTTAGTTGTTTTCTAAGATTTTTTATAGTCATTACTTCCTCTTCAGGCTACCTCCAAAAACGCAAAGTGCAGAGCAAAACAGGTTTTTTTACAACTATTCAAACACTGCTGGCTGCAGAATAGGAATGTAAGCAGTGCTTCTGTCTCTTGTGCCCAGCTGGTTCACATTTGTGTGCATGCTGGATATATATTTAATTAATATCTTTTTGGTTTCCTATTTGAAAAATATTTGGTGATGGATTTTCTTTCAAAAGAAGTGGATCAAAACATCTTGTTTTTAAAAATTGTTCCTCCAGTGCCACGGCCATGCCATTCAGTGATTGGCATTTGAATAATCTGTTTTGCTCAGTGCACGTTGGATCAGTGAAGCAGTGGAACAGGGCAGGCTGCCAACGCCTTTCACAGATCCCATGCCAGTGAGACCTGTTTTGAATTCCAGTGCTCAGGACGCATTTGTTGTAAAGCAAACCTCCTTATACAAAATGCTAGTGATTTTTGGTGCAAAGTGTTGCTATAATCCCAATTGTCTAGGCATGTACAGTTAAGGTAATGCTTCTATGTGCTATTTTTATTAAAATAGAATAGCACAGCTGGAAAGAATAGACAGGTTCACATGTTCTTTAGGTCTGAAATAGAACCATAAAGATTTAAAGCTAAATATAAGCTGAAAACACTTATTCTGCCTTTAATTAATTAGGTACTGAGTTCGGACTGAGATGAAATTAGGAGTGGGAGTGATGCTAATGTTTACTCATACAGGAAAAAGAGAAACAAGCACAGACTGTGCCCCATGGAAGAGTTACTGGGAGGAAGAGAGGAAGGGAGGTTATGACTACCATAAAATTGCTTTAATTTTGCATCTGATTTTTTCTTACCCAGCAAAGTTGTAGCTTTAGTTTCTGTGCTTGTTTTTGGAAAGGAGATCAAAGGGCTTTGTGGATTGGGCTGGCTTTACATCTTGCCTAGGCCTAGCTTTAAAGCAGAACTGCGCATATCCACATGGCCAATGCTTTGTCTTCATCTAGGGTCAGAAGAGGTTGTAAAGATTTACGATTTGAGGTTGTCGTTTTTAACCCCAGTTCAAACTGTTGAAAATGACCGGGCTCTGCTGCATTGCATCTTCCAGGGTGTGCAGTGAAAGCACCTGGGAATGCTTCTCTGTGGCCAGGACTAGAACTCAGTTAAGAGTTAGGGATGCTGAAGAAGAAAAAGAAAATAAATGATGACTTTTCTGGCTACTCATCCTGCTATCATCAGAAAAAAATCCTTCAGCTAAGTTGTGACTGACAAAACCGGATATTTCAGGGAGTTCTTTTCAAAAATTCTGCTATATACTGCTCTATTGTAACTGATTAAATTCAGTGTATGCTATGTTACAGTAACAACCCTCTACATCACTATTCTTACTGCTGATTGCTGCTACTGTCAGCTTTGGACAATTAACTACAGAGCAAAAGGGAGGAAAGTGATGTTTCCTTTGTGGAAGGCAAATATTTAAGGAGATTTAAAAAAAAAAAAAAATTTAAGAGTATGCAGTCCTACAAAACTTCAAGTTGGACAAAACCTTTTCAAGGTGATCATCTTCCAGAAAACAAATGTTGCTGGTACAGTTTTTTATAGACTTGGTATCTAGAACAAAGAATTTGACAGAAGTTATTATTTTTGCCTTCATGACACACAAACACTGGTCAGTTTTAGTATATGTAAGCATTTGAGAAATCAGTGGTCTCAGAGTGATTTTAATTTTTTGGTGTTTTTAAGGAGATCTTGGCCACTATAGGAGATACAGATCATCCTTAAAAATGGTTTCTCAAAATGTTATGTATCATTATTGGTCCTTCGTGCTGGAAAAGAGCTGAGGAGGAAAGCCAAAGAGTTTCTGACATGCCCCCATCCATGCTGATCATTTTAGCATCGTAGACAGAGGCAGTTTGTCAATTCTCTGGAAAGGAGAGAAGGGAAATAACTGAAAAGAAGGACTTACAGCAGTATTGCTGTGCCCTTCATCAAAACCTTTTATTTAAAAATAAGAAATTGTTTTTGCTGTATAAAGCCATCAGTGTTCAGTTGTTTCATAAGCAAGTAAGCACGTAGATTCTTTTTATTAGTTTTCAATTTCGAGTAAGATCAATCAGTCTATACTTATAGACTCTTGGATTGCTACATCTGGAGATGTATTGACTGTTTCTGAACCTCTTTGTACAGCTTCCCCTTCCTCCTGTGTTTTCCGCCAAAGATAAGATAGATACTCAACCTTCTCTGGTAGAAGTGCTTAAATATATTCTAGTAAAAAAACTTCACGGAATTCTTTCACTGAATGATTCATGGTAACACTGCATTGAGTATCTAGCAAGATTTTCCTACTGAAAGGAGACAGAAAGGAGATCTGGTTCGTTTTCCTCAACTGATTATCAGAACAAATGAGGTTTGGCTGGCTGAAGTTTAGAGGGAATGGAATTATATTGTAAAGAGAATTATGATTTAGTTACAGACATTGATTTCAGTACACAGAACTGATATTTCGTTATGTGCTGCTAGACTTTAAATGCTCAGTAATGGAAACTCCACTTGTGAGAAAAACAAGTAAAAATTGTTGTGGGCCACAGATATATTGAGTTTTGAGACAGATAAGGTGGTTTCTTCTCATTTGAAAGTGGTTTGTAAAAATGAGATGATTTCAAAGGAACCCCAGCTGTTTCTGCAAATAGTAAATTTTGCATGTTCATGTAAATTCTGACCTTTTTTTTGAGATTTGTCATAGGGAAGATTCTATGGTAAACTTTTTAAATAGTACTGGATGTCCCCCAAAACTCACCTTCTCCATTTTTGTTGGGTTTACTTTTTTTTTTGTTTTTAAATAAAGCGCTATCTTCCTGAAATAACACCAATTAGTGAGGCACAAGGCATCAGTTCTCAGTAAATGATGGATAGCACTTATTAACACTTACTCCTTTTAAATGACTGAAAATATTTTTTGCTGTTTTAATTTAAGGAAAAATCCTTTTAGATAGAAATGAGAGATTATTTGACCTGATCTATACTTAATATGTTTGGATATTATTAATATTCATCATTTTCTGAGATAGTTGATTAAATGTAGGCTGAACTTTATTAAAATGGATTTTTTGGAAAGCTATAAAATAACTTTGTAATTAAATCCAGTGGGAAAGATACATAGGAATTATTTCTGAATAGTTTTCTCTTGAATTATCAGGACACTATACAAATGAAATAAAGCATGAGGATACTGCCTGTCAAAATAACTATTTCTCTTACTATTTCACTATGTGGAAAATTCAAAATATATATGGAATGGGAGGTGAGCTGGAATTTAACCAGCATTGTATTTCTTTCCTGAGTTGAACTGATGTAATACAGTCTTCTTGCACTCCAGTCTTTCCTTTTTCAGCTGAGCAAAGTGTTCAAAGAGAATTTACAATGAAAATAGTTTTTCAATAGAATCTGTATTAAGCTTCGCATTTAAAAAAATCAAGTTGAATGATTTGAGGGTGATACTGTTTTTATTGACAGTTAACTGAAAGCATTGGCTATTATAGAGTTGTTTTCTGTTGAAAACTAGGTTTGTAATACTACAGTAAGCGTTGAGTGGCTTTAAAATGGTTGTGTTGCTGTTGCTGCTTATTGCAGTCAATTGATGACTTAATTTTGACGAGGACTGAGCAAAGGCTGAGGGGACTCTGTCTGCTGTCAGGGCTTGTGCTATCCAAGTCAATACGTTGTGGAGGATGTAGTTTTTGTTTGAAGGGAAAGCAGTTTTCTGAGGCAGATCCATCCAAAATACCCATGTTTTCCTTATTATCAGTGCACAAGTTCAATGTATATAGTAATCCAAACATTCGATTCGTTTTAGATTGTGACTTTAAAAGAACAGGTTTTTTGAATCTCAAATTCATCTCAGTAGATCTACAATTCTTGTGATTTTTCAAAACTGTTGAAAATCCCTTCATTATTCTCAGTTCTTAACTCTCAGGTAAAATAATACCCATTGTGCAGCATAGATCTGGGCTTATAATTCACATCTGATAGGCCATTAGTATGGTAATTAGTAATTGGTACAAGAGTTGTTAAAGTTGAAATAGACATCTGGTTTAATCAATTTGTCATTAAGGAAGTGCAAGTGTAGCTGTAGCAATGGGAAAAGAAAATACCAGTGTGAGAGCTCACAGCTCTCTCTGAGCTATCAACACGCAGCCAAGTTTGAAATTGGAACAGTGCCTCTTTATCTTGCTTGATATGGATTGCTCAGTGCTCAACTTGCTCAAAATACCACGCCCTGTTTTTATTTTAAAATCTATTTTCAAAACCTTACAAATAACTAAAAGAAATGAAGCTGCATTGTGATGAAAACCCACTGATAGATATATCCATCAACTTCAGCTTGTGATATTTATAGATTTTATTTACTAAGAAAGGGAAGAAAAGAATTTCTTATAGAGCAATAAGGAAAGGCTAGGTCAGGTGGGTACTAAAGACACTATTTGATAGAAATCTCCTGGTGATGGAAAGATTGCTTTTCTTCTCCTCTTATGGTCTCTAATAGATTAAATATGCATCTTGCTACTGCCATTTTCATTTTTTGTTTTCTCTTTCAGTCAATTGCATACGTTTACATATAGATGAAAATTTAGCTGGAAGAGTTAGATTTCTGGTTTCAAAGTTAAGACATTTTGTTGCACATTGTTGCCAGTTATTAGTTTTAAATTGCTTTAGTAGTTGCCAAGAGTATTAGAAGAATGCACAGGAAAGATTAAAGCTATGCACAGACAGAACTGAGAAATGTGTTTTGGTATTAAGACACGGGAGTGAGAAAAGCATTAGTCCTCATTTCTTTTTCCATGAAGCTCTGATAATTACGTAGACTCTGCACATCAATTACACAGTGCTAAATTGTGCTTAAGGAGCCCTCATCCCGAGGAGCCTGCCAACAAACCTGCCTTCTGCTGCAGCTGCAGGTGCAGACGTCTGGCAGTCAAGCAGGTTTTCTTATATATTGAATCTTCTTTCCATCCCAGCTCTATCTGTGCACTTGTTGCAGGAGAGCCCATGTTCTCATGCTCCCCCACGTCCCAAGTGCAGGCAGTGCTAGAGAAGCTTCCTGTGCCTCTTCTGCGTTAATGATGGCTAACTGAAATGATGCTTAAATTCCATTCTTGTAGTTGGGTAGATAAGGGGATTGCATGCAGCATTTTAGAGTTGCTTAGAAAACTGTAGATGTCTGAGTTGTACTTTAACAATCAACATAAGGCAAAATAGGAGGCTGTGAAAACTATGCTGCATCAGAAATGTGGGTGAAGTCCTTTCGTTTATTTGGTCGCTGAAATCTTATGTGATTCCCTGTACTGATATTCCTCCTTGCTGCAGCTTTGTCTATTTAAGAGGAATATTTGTTTCACTCCTGTTTAAAAATCAGGAGATGGGCTACCTGGGATAATGAACTCTGCAGGCTGAACACATGTAAGCACATATGCATACATAAACATCTTCTTTTCTTTGCCTTTATTACATTATCATGGGAATGACATGAAATAATGAAAACTTGAAAAGACAGTAAGTTACAATAAACATTACTGAAAAGTATCTGTAATATTTTACCTCTTATAATATAAACTCACAACATCTGACACAAAAAGTAAATTCTCCATCACATGCAATGTATTTTCAGGGAATGATAACTGATAAAGTAACAAGAAATAGCACCAGAGGAATTCCAGCTGTACTCACCAGCTGAAAGATAATAATGTCTTAATATTAGAAATGCTCCCTTATGCTTTTCTTCTTTTGTACTGAATAATCACCACTAGAAAGTATAAAATATAAATTAAGCTGCATAACCTTTGCATGCTTTGAGCTTTCTATTTTTTTTCTTGTGGACGTATTGAAAAGTAGGTGGTATTTATCTAGCTGACTAGATAATGGGGCTGGGGAGCTTGATTACAAGGCCATAAATCAATCCAAGAACCTGATGATATCCTCAGCTTCAGCAGTGAAGCCTGAGTGGCTTAGATTATCACTTCAGAAGGATTGACTTAAAGATTTAGTTCTCCATCTCTATCTATTATTTTTATATTACAAAAAAGGAATTTTTCAGCAATTTAAGGAAAGAACAAAGTACTAGAAGGCAGAGAAAAACTTAGCTAGGAAAGCTGTTTTAAATAGTGTCTTGATTCTGATTTAGAATCAAAGCAAACTTAGAATCACATTTGAAAATTTGATCTGCCACAACACTTTTTTTATCAGTGTTGCACAGAGGAAAGATAAATTTAGGAGTACTGGATTACAGCAGGAGGCCAAAGCGAGAGCAGCAAGACTGGCAAACCAGCATACGGAATGAGTCAAAAAGGGCTCATTGTCCTGGAAGAAAAGATTTTGGGCTGCTCACAGAGAAGTGATAAGAATTAAAGGGTAAAGGAACAGTCAGATATGCTGAAAGAGATTTAATAAATCAGATTTCATAAAGAAGACTTAAAAAAAAATATTTGTCCTGGAAATGAGTTCTTAAAAGATCCGTAAGGAGATAAGGGCAGCAATTACTTTCTAACAGCTGCTACAAAATCTAATCTTGTTCTCCTTCGGGTCATTTTATCCTCTCTTACGTAGAGTCTTGATTTAATCACAGATTTGGGCTCTGATTCAGATAAATATTTTAATACATGGTAACACCTTGTTCCTTAGGTTGAAGAGGGGATATTCCCTTGGTTTGGTGAGAATTGGGAACATATGGTTTACTTTTGCTTTCCCCTGCTCTTGGGAGGCTAATTGTAAATTGTCATGAATGGGATAGCAGCAAGAGTTTCACAAAACAAGTCCATAAAGTTTTTTTTCACTCCTGATACTTTGCTTCTCTTCATTCATTCATTTTCCTTCTCTTTATTATGTTTTTGATGTTTTCTGTACTTGGTAAAGCAAGGGTTTTTTGTTTTTTTTTTGAGGAAAGGTGAAGTCGAAGGTGACAAATGGTGATTGTAAGAAATGGAAAATGTTTAAATCAGTCCTTCATGTTGAATAGAAAGATTGCCTCCTCTACATTTATGAATAAAAAAAGAGGTAGTAGCACATCTAAACAGATGAACAGCTCCACTGCTGTTCAGTGCCAACCACGTGTAAGTTAAATAACTCTGAGATTCATACGTGGCAATTATGTAAATCCATTATTTGTGAAAGGTTTTTTTTTTTAAGAAAATGCATTTTTTTTTGAATTGTACTTTAGGGTTGTTTTCCCACTTTTATTTTTTGTTTTATTTATACCACCCTGATGTGTATAAAATTAAATGCATTTTCCACCCTGTTTTTAGGGAGAAAAAGAAAAAAAAAACTTCAGGATGTTTTTGTTTTCTTAATGCTCTTGCCTTTTTGTCATTGACTTTCATGAAACCTTTCCTGTACCATTAATTTATTGCTTTTGCTCTTACATTTTTGGAAAATCGCTAAATATGTGACTTAATAAGTGGTTTGACATTTGCCCTTCGGAAGCTTTGGTTAGAGCTTTCCGCGTGCTCAATTTTGTAGAGTTGCATTGGCCTGTTTTTCATTGTCTACTCAATGTTCTTAGAATATTTCTATGTGGTTAAAGTTCTAATATCATTACAGGCTGTTTTTAGACTTTGTAGCTATGCCATAGGAGGTTGATTCTTTTAATTGAAGTATTTGAACCTGTGCATTCTCTGTATGTGTCCTCAGCATTTGACAATTTCCTCAACCTATGAATCTCTTGTGTCTTGTTTTTATTATGTTCATATCAAATGATTTTTTTCTGCAACAGGTGTCATTTAAGTACTGGCCATAAATAAACTACAATGAATATTCAGCAAACAGTGCTTCTTTTACTGGGAAAAGAAAGAATGAAAGAAATGGTGACTGATGTAGCTTTTTAATAAACATAGTAGAAGTTCAAATCAAATTATTGCAGTTGTATACAGGCCTAGAAATGGAAAAGAAGCATTGAATAGTACAATGCAAAGATTATCCTAATACATCTTCTTCCTTCGTAGTGGATATATTGAGATTTATTCCGGATATATCCAGCTTTATGTGTTTCTAAATAATATATCATATTTGATATTCTGCACGCTCATAGTACAGTTAATTGTCATCCATTCTATTAACACACCGTATTATGGGTACAGGTAACATTTTGTTTGGACATTGTCTTCTGCAAATTGCAGTCACAGCTAAAATTTGTGAAAATTCCCTACAGGAAATTCTGCTTCCTGATTCCAGAATCCAAACCTGATTATCAAAATTTTCTTCTGTATGGCAGTACAGAAGTATGGTGCACATGTTGTTTATAAACCAGAACTTTTCACTATAGTTCTTGTCTGTTTCTTAGGAGGTGCTTGTCAATTTAATTTTTTGCCTTTTGAATGTGTGCTCATTCTTATGAATAATGTGAATATTACGAATCAACGAATTCAAGATTGTTTATAAAACATCCTGCCATTTCAAAACTGATGTGGTGCTCAAGACGCTGCTCCAAAGTCACTCCTGAAGTAGAACTTTGAAATCAGAGGGTCATTTCAGTAATATTTTATTTAAAAACAAAAATCTGGAATGGAAACTTAGAATGATCAGAGACTGAATTATTTGGATTTTTTTTTTTTCCACTCTGATAGTCCCAAAAGAGGATTCACCTCAGAGTGCATCTCTCCATTGTGCTCTTAGCTGATTTCTTTCTTTTATTTATGGAAAATGTAACAAGCACTTTGTCTTTCTGACATGATGGACCATTTCAGTCACCAGAATTATTTTTCAATTGACATTAAAATGTTTTGCATTTCTAAGTTATGGGTAATGTTACAAATTACAGCATTACTTCTGCATAACTTAGAAACCCAGTCAGAAAATAAGTGAGAAAAAAGACACAAGGAATGTGAAAACAACCAAGGATAGGATTGTATTTTAAATATTTTTAAAATCACTCTCATAATGCGGAATATATATGTACACATAACTGACAAATATTGTAACTGAATCTTTCCTCTTAAATACTAATTTTGATACTATCTCTCAGTTTAAAAATATTTCATAATATTAAAACCATTGGCTAAATTATTGGACTGAGAGTGTTTATTATTCTTTGACTTAAGCAAAATGACTGGGGACAGATTTTCATGCTGGCACGCAGAACAAATTTAATTCAAACTGAGATGAAAGGCGGTTAATGTAATTGTAGCCTATTATCCTGTGCAGGCTTGAGTTAAGAAGCAAACCAACAGACAGTCAGAAAATGATGGATAGAAAATAGAAATGCTCAAGGCTGGTGAAATAGAGACTTGTGAAGGGATTATGCCGTAACTGTTCCCACACAATCTCTGCATCAGTAATATCCCACCTCTGCTGTATGTTTGGATTACTAAACAGGATTTTTGTATGCCTCCTGCATTCCTTTTATTTCTCTCTGACGTCAAAAAAGGTCCTGGTTTAGTAAATTTCATGACTTTGTAATCAGGATTTTTTTTTCCCCCTAATCTACCACTCCATCAGTCCTAGGGATGCTGTAGAGCATTCAGTTTTCTTTTCTTTCTAAGCACTGTTTTCTTTGTTATCACACAGAGTGATAGGAAAGCGGTTGGCCACATAACTAGTTAGTCTTTGATCCTAAGCCCATCTAAGGGACTAGCAAAACCCGGGATTTTTAGTAGCGTATTTAGTTAAAAAGTAATAAATAATCAACTCTCAGGTTTTTCGACTGTAAGAGTGTCTGGTTTTTTTGCGTGGCCCTTTTGATGTAGTATATTTTAGGTGATCAGATGGGGCTTTTTAGGACCGTGTTCTGGCAGATTACCTAGTTTTTATTATTCCATTTCATTTTTCCGTAGCAGAAATATTTTTTGAATACCTACATATTTTGCACTGCAATCATTTAAAAGTCGAAAAGACATGTCTTGGTCTCCTCAGAATACATACAGAAAGGTCCTAAGTCGTACTTTGAAGCATGTAAATTACAAAAATATTTCAATAGATTTATCACCCTTGGCATAGCCCAGGAAGCAAAGAAAGCACATTCTTTCCTGTGAAATAACTGATCATACCTAGTGTAATACATGCGTCTCGGGTAATTCTAGCAATAACTGGTTCAAGCATCAAGTGTGATGCTTACAAAAAACAGGAGATCCATTACTGATCAAAAGTCCCACTAAAGCTGCTGTCTTATGGCCTCTTTGCAGAGGGATTGAGTCTTTGAGGTAGATGGGATGGAATGATAAAATAGCTTTTAGAGGAGTGTAGGAGTTAGATTTCCCAGTCACTCCCGGCTGGGATGCAGGATTTCTCTCATCCATTGTGAGTAGTATCACTGGAGCTCTTACAGTAGCTAAAAAATTTATTTTCTTTTCTCCTTCTGACAATGTTTAGGATAAGATTTTGTGCATTTGAAAAATACTGTATTCTGTGAATTGCCCTTTGGGAAGTCATTGGGATTACTTCAAGACTCTGTTCAGGGCTGTACTCACACAGTAGCAAGCATTGCTTTCCGTGGCGGTCCTGTGCAGCCTGCCCGTCACACCCCGTATAAACAGAATCTGAACGGATCAGGGCTGACAGAACCAAACTCCTGTTATGAAATACTTCACAGTCCCCTGCCAGGAGGCTATAGTGGCATTTTGGTCAACTTTTTTTCCTTTTACAGCCATTCCATTTAGGTTTTCTTCTTGAGCGTCCAGTAACTTTTCGAGGAGAGCCAGCCAAGATTGGAAGTGTTGACAGATGCAGTATTGTTGCTGCAACACAGACAGTAACACTTATTTACGCTTCTTTGGCACTTCATAAAGAAGTAGCAGTATCATCTCTGCTCCAGGAAATTCATGAGGTTATGTGCTATAATGGGCTAATGGGGATTTGGGCTCTTCATAGGCAAAAGGCCAGCAAAAAGCAGATGTGTGTATCTCACTTAATCCTTTCTCCAGCCACCCAGACACTTTTCTGAGTTCTGTTCTTAATAGATATTTCTCTATCTCTTGGATTGATACCTTTTTAAAATAAAGTTAAATAAAAGATGGTGCAGGTTAGATGAGATTGGTATCCTAGATATTATAAAGGACTTAAAAAAAAGGCCAGACATGGCCTTAATGGAACAATGGTAGGCAATAACACATGAATTTGATAGACTGATAGGCAGGGGTGGAGTAAAGAAAGTTCTTTTAGAACTTATCAGAACGACATACTGGATAGATGTATAGATATTGGAATGATCTGATGGACAAAAATACAGTATTAAAGACCTGCAGGTCAAGAAGGAAACTACAAGTCTGGAAACTTCTATGCCTCCAAGTTTGCTTTCTAATGATTCTCGGGGAATTTCTGTAGATGCCACAGGAAACAAGTATTGGAAGTAAATATTCTGGACAGAGTTTCTGAATATCTTGTCAGAAACACCTAAGTCATCTAGGAATAATGAAAGTTACTTGAAAATGTCGTGTAATGGCTAGAGTTTTGGCTTCCTAAGCGTAAGAATGATAGCTTACCAATTGCAGTTTGTATTATACTTAAACATCTGTGGTATTTGTGCTTCATGTTTATATTATAACTTGTCATTAGCACTGTAGAAGTTGTTGCAAGTAGAGCAGTAATTCAGATAATATGACTATTTTCTAAAATTCCCTAATACTGTATAGCTGACAGCCTAGAGAAAGACATGGCACTCCAATTTATTCATACCTTTGTCTTCATTTTGCATTTAGTATTCTTGAACATCCACGTGTAAGCAGCATTTGGCCATTGGTGAGCTGCAATCTCCACTCCAAAATGTGTGATGTGCTTTGCTTCTGAACCGTCATTTTTGTCTTGGCCTAGTCAGAATTTCCCATATTTTTGGAAATATTAATTGCCATGTTGTGATAAATTGTAGTCTTAAATGACAAGAAAATGACCAAAGTTACCATATGTAATTTGAAGTAGAAAGACAAAAAGTAACTTGCTTGTCTTCGTACCATTTTCTGGAAATTATAGTGTCTATATGGCATCCTGAAATACATATTTCTGAAATTGCTTTTTCCTTAAATTGCCTCAAAATTATAGTCTTATATAAATAGTGATTTTGTTAAAAATTCCCAGCACAATAAAAACAAACAAGCAAAACCCATCCCAGAATCTTGAAAACAAAGTAAAACAAATGCAAGGAAGATTGAATGCAAACAGATGAGAACTCCATAGCTCTCTTTAATTCTACAGTATTGAACTTTCTGCATTGAGACTGTAACTGAGTAGTTCTTTGCAATAATTTCCCTCAGAGACTGACCATGGATTAAATTCAACAGTAATAAAATAGCTATATTATAAACCATAGATTAAATTCAACATTAATAAAAGAGTCATATTATAATGCACATTTTTAAAAACCAAGCCATAGACTGTTTAATAGTTAAATATACTTTCTTCAAACACACTTAGTAATAGTAAAATTTTACAATTCAGTAATGACTAATGAAAATTCAGTAAACCACTTGGGATTTAGTGTGTATATATATTTCTTTTTCATGTGGTCTACTTGATGAAGCCATTTGCAATGCATTTGCTCTGACTGTCAGGGCCTGTTAAAATATTTAACGTTCTGACGTGCTGCCTCTCCTGCTCTTTTGGAGAAATGTTTTCTAAATAACAGCAATAAACAAACACTCTTAGGAAGTGCCAGAACATCCCAGGCAGTGAATAACTGATCATGGAATCACAGAATGGGTCAGGGCCCGTGGCACGTGGCACAGAATTGTGGTCAGATGGTTCTGGAATATCTCCAGTAAGAGAGACTCCACAGCCTCTCTGGGCAGCCTGTTCCAGTGCACAGTGACTTGCATATATTCATTTCATATAGTCTTTAAGATCCCTTCCAACCCAAACCATTCTATGATTCTATGAGTATTCTATTGTTGATATTAAGTTAGCATTTAACACATTTCATCAATATTTATATTTTAAAAGGATTAAACATATGTGAATTTTGTTAACTGTTCGCTGGGTTTTGAAAAGTAAAAATTTAGGATGAGCCACGTTTCAGTTTAAGCAGTAATAAATTTTCGTGGTTATTTTACCGTTGCTTCTAATCTAATTCTTCCCTCTAAAAGGAAGGAAGTAGTTGTGAAACCCATGTTAATGTTTCTCAGAGTTGTGGTTCAGCTCAGTGCAAACATAGCCTCTTATTTTGAGTTATGAGATATTCTAACATTTGCTTTCTAGGGGCTGGAGTAATGTCTGAAACATCTGATATAGGTCAGAATGTGAGGGAAGCAATGTGTGTATTTCTCTTCCCCGACTTTGAAAGAACAATGCCTGATAAGAGGGAAGTCTGCTTTTCCGAGTTCCCCTTCTTGCATATATTCAAGTTTGTGCATCGCTGCCAAAAACATGGCCTTTTGTAGAGAAAGGAGAGTGGCAGAGGTAAAGGGTAAGGCCATGGACATGAGATGTTTCATGTTCAGAGTAAGCAGCATCAAGTCATTTGCATATAAAATCCATTTGGTGCCTTATTCATTGCGATTAACGGAGAGTTATCCAGCTAGTTCCAAATGATGGCTGTAGGTCACTTTGTTCTTGTATAAAAGAACTAAATAGAATCCAGAATTTATTAGAAGGCTCTTATTTTATTTCTTAACCCTTTTTTCTCTTAATTATATAATTATATGAAAAGTGACACCTCATTGAAAGCTTATTTTGTCCTGGAGTGCAAAGGATTTTGTGATTTGAAATAATAATATTTCAAAGAGTATATGAGAACTCTATAATATTAATTATTCTTGATCTTGCAGGAAGAAGGATTTGAATAGCATGAGGGGTCTGGAAATGGAAAACTTGCTTATGAAGTTAGAATGTTTTACTTTTTTCTTTTGGTGAGATCAGCCTGAATTAAAAAAAAAAAAAAAAAAAGTGTTGCTGGCCTAGGCCTTTTTCATGAATTATGTGAGGAGGAGACAAATTGATCTACAGAAAAAACATTGTCTCAAGACATTGTTATATGCATTTACAAGAAAAAAACAAATAAATCATTTCCCCACATTATTGAAAAGTTCTAACTGGAAACATAAATCCTGCTACCTTTTACCCTTTTAGGTTATCATTATCTTAAGAGGTAGGCTAATAATTCTTTATATCTGAAGTAACTCATGACTGGAAGGATCTTGGCAGTGTGAGAAGTGAAAATGCCCAATTTTTACATTAGAACCAAGGATCTGAGAGGTCTATTCACATACTGCAGTATTAATGGATAGCCTTGGGACAAAATAGTACAGACTACAATGTCAATGCAGTCAGGAAGTCAACCTTTATCTGTAAGACGGATAAATTTGCATTTATGGATTAGAAGTTTGTATATTTCACATATTTCACTTCAGCAAAATAAAGATTATATCGCAGGATAAAAAAATGCAATAATAATTAGCAATTGAGCCTATTCTCTGAAAATCGCAAAGCAGTCATTAACATGGCTGGCAATACCTCTTTTTCATGAAATATGTCATCTGAGCTCAGCTATTGCATCTAAACCTTAGCACTTCTGTGGAAGGATGATGCTGTTTCTGAATCTTCTAAACATCCTTGAACTCCCAAAACATGAGCGTGGCTGGTGTAGCGTAGGCGCTGGTTGTGAGGTCACTCATTTCCCTTGCTGCTGACCATGTCCGTTGTGGATGGTCGGAAGATGTGGTTGTTCTTGGGCATTTGTGTGTCAAAGGTATAGACGCCAAGCAGGCCTAAATCAAGACCTAAGTCTTGACCACATCTAAGTGTGAATTGGGCTTTCTGGTATCAGTCATTCACTGCTCTGGACCAGTTACCAACCTCAGCTGTTCTTGGGTTATTGCTTTCACTCACGAGTCACCACTCTTCAGCTGAAAATCTGCAGTTTCTGTGGCATCACTTCCGAAATGTTATGAATTACAGCTGGTTGTGTCTATTGACTGTAGTTACCCACATACCTCAGCTTATTTTCTCATTGCTGGAAATGTGCTGTAAGAGTAGGATGTCTTGCATGGCTTTCAGAAATGGATAACCAGCAGGCAGCAGAAAGTCCTGTGTGTGAATCTGTGCTTGAGCTCAGTGATCCTACAGTGTTTATTGTAGAGTATCTGCAAAAGCTGTTGGAACTTCAGTTGCAGCGTGTCCCAAATAACCAGATTTTGTTATATTAAATAGTATACCACTATTCAAAATGCCCATAGCATCTTACCAGTGTGGAACCAAGAAAGTGGAATAAAACCAGGAGCCAGTTGTGCAAGATCAGGAACTGGGGACAAAGGGATCAGAAGCAGGAATCAGTGGTGGAGGACAGCAGCAGCAAGACCACTGGGTAGAAAGGGAACAGCATGAGGAGTAAAGTCTGGGACAGAGGTGAGCAGTAGCCCTGGAAGCTATTGTGACGCATCCAAAAGGTGGGGCAAGTCATCAGTCCGGAGCTAGGACTACTCTGCTAAAGCAGATCATTAGTCTTAATTTATCGTGAGCCTCTTGTAGACACAATGCTGGGAACCTGGCAAAATCCCAGGCCTGTTTATGACCAGCTGTAGATCAGACAGGTGACAGCTCTTCCCTAGACACTGTGGAAGTGGGCTGTTTTTTTGCGAGCACAAAATATGAGGTAAGGGTCATAAATATCTATATTATATAATATGCTATAACTATATAGTTGACAAGCCTTGGTCTGGGCCAGAACAAGATAAAACTGTGTCAGCAGGGAACCAGTTGAATAAAATAATATTGTCTGTTAGAGTGGCCTTCCCTGAGAATTTGGTATTAAAAACAAACTCAGCTAAAGGAAAGTCCGGCTGTACTTAGGTTTGTTTTCCCCTGTTCCTCTTTTTTGGCTTCGCTTTTAATTGAAAGATTTACCAACTAGTGGCAGCAGCAGAACTGCAGAAACTTCTGCCTTCACCATGAAAGGTTAAATGAACCGTTATAGGAAGATTTCCATGCGATCAAATCACTTGTCTAGAAAGCTGTCAATCTAGGTTCCTGTTGTATTGACAGTTTTCCTCAGGTGAGAAGCTTGAAGGTGTGCCTTTCCTTAAGGGACATACCAGTGAGAACAATAAAATTAGGCATATATATATTCTCCTGCTGTCAGTTTCTTAGCTTTCTTAAGCCGGCAAGGTACAGAGCACAAGACCATAGACATTGCTAGGCTTCAACAAAAGGTTGTTTGTAAACTCTGTCTTACAAAGAAGCCTTTCATTCATTAAGAAACCCCGTAAATCTGGCAATCTTACTGTAAACATGTACTCATTTACATGCATTTATTGTATTTAAAGAGAAAGCGAGAAATTATCTTGGTCAGAAACATGAGAAAAATTACTTTTTTAATGCATTTGTCAATAACTTCTATTTTGAACTTCCAGAAAATCCAGGGGGATAAAAAGAAAGTGAACGAAAATGGTTCAGCTTTGAAAGGATAATTGAGGGAGAGGTTGGGAAATAAGTGCTAATAGCAGGCCATCCAAAGGTCAGTGAGCTTGATGAATTGAATACTTTTGTATTGGAACAAACCATAGAACTTGTACGTAACCTAATAGGAGCCTTCCTCCATTTGTCCTTGTAAATGGGAGCTGTGTCTTTGGAGTCCTGCCAGAGTGGAACTGCTCATTCATTATGACCACTTAAAGCAAATGATCATGGCCCTATGGCACATAAAATAATGAGTGTAGCTCCCATTTCTCAGATATGAGGCATATATTATGCTTCACATATGGTCCAATGTGTGCTGGCTTTTGGAAAAGGTACAAAAATTACTACAATGAGTAAAGCTCATAAGGAAGCAATTCAGCGAATAGGAAATTTTGTAATTGGAACTGTAATCAGTGACTAATGCAGAGCAATATGTATGCTAATAAAATAGGAGAGGATTAAAAGACAAAACTAAATTTAATCGAAACCCAGCATACATGCTCGTGTGAATAATTTCAGATATATTCTTAATCCTATTAGTTTCATTTTTTCCCTCCACTGAAAACCAAGTGTTTAAGTAGTATCTTCCATTTAAATTAAAACAGGCTTCCCTAACTAGTAAGAACTCCACCTCATGTTATTCCTCATATACATTATGAAAGTGTTCTGCATGAAAGGCCTGGCAACAAATGGTGTAATAAACCAGCTGTGTGAATGAGATGGCATAAAAAGAACACAGATAACAGGTAAATCTCATGCCCCTTCGGTTGCTGGGGCTCCTGTGTGCCTGTAGCACCAGATGGACCCAGCTGGGGTTCTCCCTGTGTGCTGTACAGGTGCTGTCCATGGAGAGGCTCCTCCTCCCTCACACCCCGTGGTGCCTTTTATCCTGTGCTCAAGCAGAGCCGTGTGTCTGCTCCTGGGAGCTGGCAGCTTCTCTGGGATAACACCCCCCAGGGCAGGCACAGGGCTCTCTCCTGCCCAAAATCACTCTCTCCTTCAGTACTTCCATGAGGCTCTCAGCACAGAGAGTGTAATATTTATGAGAATGCATCAAAATACTTTGCTGTGGTGTAATTCACTGTTCTTTTTTTATTATGCGTATTTTATCATTCTGTCGCACATGATGCTGAAACAACTCACGATGGCTGCAATATCGCATTGCCATTTCCTTTTCAAGATATTTGAAGGTCACTTCTTTAATTGTCAGGGAATTAGTAATTTTTTGTATGTGAATGAATACTTATGAATACTTGTATGTTGCAAAATATTTAGAACCTAGTAATTTTTTTATTAACCATTCTTTTGTATGTTCTTGTAAGTTGTGAAGCCTGTGATGCATTAGATGGAGTTTATAGATATTTTTATTTCATGTATTCATGTTGGGGTTTTTTTCTGTGATATAAATAGGAATAAAAATGCCAGAAAGGTATATGTGATGCTGGAAATCCCTGGGTTCTGGTACTCATTGATCCACAGGAGATGGTTGCATCTGATTAGGAGGGCAGCTGAACGGAGAAGGGAAGCAGTATGGAAACAGCTGTCTTTTATCATTAAGATATTCAAGAGTGTTAAAAAAAAAAAAAANTTTTCTGTGATATAAATAGGAATAAAAATGCCAGAAAAAAGAAAAAAGACTTTTAGTCTCAGGGTCAAAGAACCACAGGTGAGAGCTGTGACTGGGCAAGAGTTCACAGTGGAATTTGTTTATTTTCCCCTTATGGAAAGGTTATTGTTATTGGGAGTTGGATATTGCTCTTCCATGTCATACACAGGTCAGTGCCATTAGCAGTGAGCAGCAGGGGAGGTTTCTTGCCTTCATCCTCAGACTCTAAATGCAGATTTATTTTTTATATTTTTTTCTTCCAGGTATGAAACCCCAGCATATTCTAAATATTGCCTACATTTAATCTACTCTGCATTTGAAACAATTAAAAAGAAAAAATATTCCTCTTACAATAACCTCTATCATGTTATTACCATTTGCCATGTGATATACTGTCTCAATTATGTAGCAATCTTACATACAAGAAAAAGGAATTCTTTTAAGCTCTTGATTTGAAAATGGTCCTTTTCCCTTACCTCCCTTTCAGAACTCCAAACTTAAAGGCCCTTTCAGACATGAATATATTTTTTACTGTTTCAGTAGCAAGCTGTTCTTTGTAGAATTTTGTTAGTGTTTTGTGATGTTTAGAAAGAACCCGTGTCAGGCAGACCATTGTTATTACTTGAGAGATTTTCTCCCTTCCAAGTACATGCAAGAGAGTTACTTCAGGATCAGACTCTCTCCTAACTCCTGTGGAGAGGACGGTAGAGCCAGAGTGTCTTTGTGAACAGTACCACAAATCATGTTATGCAGTTAGACTTGAAGCATAGGAGGGTTTGTTTTCTTGGAGATTAATTATTAAAATTAGTATATTAAAAAAGTGTTGAATTTCTGTGTAGTTGACCCTGCAAAGGGTTTCTCATACTAATGTGGGATCAGGAGTGTGCAAGGGCAGAGTCCAGAAAATCTTTTTTTCTCCTTTTTAATTTTATTGCTACTGCTGATTATTTTCTTTATAGTATTGTAACAAAGGGTCAAGGAGATTCTCTGCTTATTTTTTTTAATAAAAATGAGTATGTTAGGAATTACCAGTTAGAAACTATTGAGGAATCCAGTAGAAATACAAACATTAAAATATTTTAAAGTCTGAAACTTGTTAAATTATATGACAGCCAAGTTAGAATGTATTTTTAATACTACTTACAAATGAAATAACAGCAAAAAAAAATCTCCTTCCAAATTAAGTTTCTTAGAATAAAGTAATGAAAAGGTAGTCCAAGATACTAAATGTTTCAGATTACCTCTGGGAAAATATTTATATGAAATTTAATAGGCAGTGATTAGCTTTCTCTTTGTTTTGTGAATCTTTCTGTATATGTAAGAGAAAACTGTAATCTTGCTGGAGACTTCCATGAAATAGCCAAGGAAACCTAAAGCAGATTAATAATTTTCTGTTAAGATATTTGGCATTTTTAGAGTAATGTTACAGAACTGATTTGAACTGAATTTCTGTAGGATATTTCATCTCTCTGAAAATAGCTATGTATCTTATCAATAAGACAGCTATTTCTCCAGCCCTTATCGTGTACACGTCTTGTCAGCAGCATCGGTACATCATATTCAGTTTGAATGTCACCTGGTGCCCTGCGTGGTCAGTGAAGAGGAGCGATTGCCTCTGGAGTTCATGGAAGTTAGGCACTGAGACGCTGCTGTGCTGCAGCCGTGGCTGCAATTCCCGGCTCCAGAGCCGGGTGCCGTGGCCTGGCTGCAGCTGCACAGCTTAGGAGAAGCCTCTCCAGAACAGACAGCACAGCTCTGGCTCCCCTCTGGTGCTGTGGAAATGCGATCATTATTTTATGCTTAGGGATGCTTCGGGAATTTGTTTTTGCTTTGGGTGTTTGCTTTTTTCCCCACCTGTTGTTGTTATTGTGTTCTTTTTGTGTTCATTTGAAGAGTTCGGAGTGTTTCAGGACTGTGGTTGTTAGAGGGGGACATCCTTGGGAACACTTCCTGCAGTCAGTTATCCCTCTCATGTGTGCTCATGTTGGCTTGGGGAGGGCCAGAGCAAAACCAGGGAGGGAATCGGCTGTGACTGAGGGGACAGGGATAAGGACATGCCGTGCTTGGGGCGGCTGCCTGGCTCTCCTTTGCTCATGAGTGCAGAGAGACCAGAATTCCTGCTCCGAGTCCTACAGCAGGCACCGACTTCAGGCAGGTGACTGAAGTTCTTTATTCAAGAGTCTGGTCACTCTGGGTTTCTTATATGACAGAGAGGTGCCTCCAGAAAGTAGCACACTCGCATTAAGAACTGTATTAAATACTTCTTATTTTCATGTATTTGTGTTGCTAGTAGTGAAACTCGTGCTATTTGAATAAATATACTAGCTGCATTTTTATTAAAGCTATACTGTGTTTAATGGGAATGTTTGGTTTTGTCTTTTTTTTTCCCCCTGCAGCTGTGACTCTGAAAATAGGTATCTTGGAAATCCACTTAGGGGAACATGCTACTGTGAGTACTTGTATTTTTAATGCTACATGCTGAAATGTTGATTACATATTATATGATAATTTCATTTCCTTGGGAAAGCAAAATAAGTTTCTGGAGATTTTCCAGAATTGAGCACACTGATATGTATATAAAATAAAATGCACCACTGGGCTGCTCTTACTTTGTCCACAAGAACACAAATTAAAGTCTACTAAAAGTTGATTCCTTACATCTAGCTTAGAGGGACTGATCAAGCCACAGGGTTATTCTCTGTATCTCATCATATGTGAATGAAAGGTATAGTAATTGTGTCAATGCTTTAAAGACAGCGTTTGTGGTGGAGAAATGCAAACAGTATAAACAGCACTATTCCCTGGGACACTGTGAGGTTCAGCCAGTCTGCCTCCCAGGGACATGAGACACAGCTGCTCTCCACAGTATCATAAAAGGAGGCTGTGTGTTGTCTCCATGTTCTTAATGTTGTAGAAGAGGTGCCTCTGGCAAATTTACTCTGAAGCATTGCAGTTTTGATAGTCATAGTGAACGACCTGAGGGGATGAGAATGCTTATTACCCATGTGCAGAAATCCCTTAGTGAGCTGTGCCAATTTTACTATGCCAATATCAAGTTCAATAGCAATTTTAATCATCATAAAAACAGATGGGATGTTGGAGAACACCATTTTAACTTTTGTGACTTTTGCACGTACCTGCTCCGTGTCAGACAATTGGACCCATTTGTCTGTTGTTTCTAACATCATCCCTACTTCGAACTTGAATTTGTACATAAAGACAGATGTCTGAACGTACTTATAACATCTCTTCTGATTTTTGGCCTTGTTTCTTAGCATTTCATTTTACAACATGCACAAAAGCTTTATTTTAGAGTCTCTTTAAGGCATCGTTTACCTAATAAAGGGATGTTTATTTTCTTTGCAAATCTGTCTTTTTTACCTTAAATGGTTGGCATCTGCAAGGTATGTTTTACAGATCAAAACAGTAAATTGCATACTATATTACAGGTGTTGACATATCTCTAGGCGTAAAACATTTATTCCTCTTGCCAGCTATTAAAGAACATTGGTGTGTGTTTTTCGGATTTTTTTTCTCTCAGACAACGTAAGTTTGAATGTAATACTTTAAGCTGGAACATAAATTTTAAATGTTGTAGACCAAGTTGAAAATAGTCCTTAAAACTATGTGTTAAAGATACTCTTGATCAATAAATTCAATTCCATTTGTTGTTTTTTTTGCATAAGAAAAGCATCTTAGTTTAAAACAGAAATATCCATATTTAGAAGAATAAATTTTTGTATCTATATGATAATGAAATACATTTTTAGGTTTAGAATGAGTACATGAGAAGTTCTTACTTTGAAGACAGTGCTATATAGACTATTTTGGATATGTGTGTCAACGTTTGTTTTGTCCTTTAAAAATAGATGTTATTGAATTTAAGAGATTGAAAAGAAATGACAGTAATGAGATTTGTAGACCTCAGGCACCTCCATGAAAAACTTTTTTTTTTGCTATCATGTTTCAGGCTGGGTCTATAAATCATGTTGGAGACAAATTGCACTATATTCAAGACGCCCTTTCACCTTTAACTCACTACTGTTATTTGTCTTCTGTCGGATTTCAAAATATTTTAAAGATCTTGTTGTTTTGAAATGATAAATTTTCTTTTAATACTTCCAGTCATTTAAAGTATCACATATAAACAATTCTCGGAGTTATTTTGTTGTAGTAATAGGGAGCCTGCACTGATAAATAAAAATGGAATTCTATATTTCTTGTATTTGGTGGATGATGCATCATAATGGGAAATAATTTGTTAATTTGTGGTTAACTGACTGAGCTAAGATTTCAATGACAATTTCTTATCAGCACAGTCCATTTCTTGCTAAATCATGTATTAAAAATATATATACATTGTGAAGAGATGCTCCAATTTTTATCTATATTCTAAAATATGGTTGTACCATGTTTCAGTTTTATACAACACAAGCATTTGGATGGTGTTTTATCTGTGCTTATTTCACTCCTCATTAAGAAAATTTCTCTTTAGACACTTAAAATGTCACTTTACTTTTCCTTGAAGTGAAGACTTTTCTTATTTTTTACAACACATGAATAATACTGCTCTAGAGTGGGGAAAAATAAATTATATGTATTTATGAGCAGCATGAGATTGTGAGAAATAAAAAGTCTTGGCACATCTGTTTCTACTACTTAGAATCAAAATCAGTGAATGCAGATAATAATTTGCTGTATGGTTAGGAGCTTCTTCAGGAAAACTTTTAGTCACATGCTTGAGTTTAGCCATCTTCAAAATGACCAGTTTTAAGCATTTAAATTTTGCCTTTTTTTTCACTTGTGTAAATACTACCCGTAACTGGAATGCTCTTCTAAGCAAAACTTCAGGATTCAATCCCGAGTGTCTGGATCACTTTTGTGTGGTACTGGATGACCTTGATTTCTCTTGAGCAGCAGGATGTGGATTGAGGAATGCTTGTTGCTTTAGAGGAACTTTCTGCAGCTTGTGATATTGTGAATATTCACTGCCCTATAAAAGTTCAGCTGGTTTCATCTCCTCCAGCTCTTTGCCCAGCTTACCTAGTTCTTGCCTAGTGCTGTGCTCCCTCTTGCCTGTCACTGCTGTCCTCAAGCCTAGGAAGGGGGAACAGTCTGATGCTGTGGCAGGTACTGGTATTGACATCAATAGACTGTTTAAGAGTAAATGAAAACAGAGTTCACCACTGGGAGAGCACAGGTTGTTTTAGTCTCTTCCTTATTTATTTCCTTTCATAGTCATGTAGGCGAGTAAACAGAATATTAAAGCTGTACATGGATGGTGTTGGGATTGAAGAAGTGATCTGAGCACAGGTGACAACACAGGAAGATTACAGATGGGTCTGGCATGATTGAAAAGAATGAGATTTATATAGGAGGTAACATGCTGAAACATTGCAAGGACTTAATCTAAATACAGATACTATGCCAAAAGGATAAACAGAGAGAGCAGCAAAGCCATCAGATCCTGGAGATCAGAGGAACAGTGCGTTAAACATCAGATTTCATTCTCATATGGCATTTCCAAACATGGCAGCACTGGACAGGAGTAGTTTTACTGCTTTAAATTATGAAGACTTAATAGAAGTAGAGGAAGAAATGTGCAATGGCTGATGCAGTAGTGCATTATTCAGATTGTGTGAAAATCATTGTACATGGCTATAAAAAAATTATTTTAACACCATTGTTTGAGAGTGGATTGTGTTATTGAAAAAGCACAACTTCTTTGAGAGCGAGAGAATGAGAACAAGCCTTATAGATACAGAAATTAGAAAGGTACTGAATGTGTAAGAATGTGTGAGCAGCTGCATAATGATCTATCTATTCTAGCGCCCTGTTGTCAGTAGTGGCTGAACATGAATGCCAGGGGAAGAGTATAGCAAATGGACAAACATACAGTGGTGATTCTCTATTTACATCCAACAATTTGCAGCTTAGAACTTCGTGAGAGGAAGGATTTCTTGAGCTAAAAGTGTTCAGTGTGCCATTGCTTAGGAATATCAGAGGTGATCTTATGAAAGATTTCTTATACAAAATAAAAACAACATTAATGCAAAAGAAAGCTTTGTGATTTTAGAAGCTGCAGTTTTGTTTGCCCATGTAAATATCCTTGTTAGCTGAGGCCAGGTCTGCTCCTGGATTGTCCCTGTATTTCTGGTAGGGAGGCTCTGCATCCCTAGGCCTTTCTATTGGGAGCCAATCTCGCAGTGAAGGATCGGAAGCTGATTCAATCCATATAAATGAATCCTGAGTGGAGGCCAAAGATGGTTGTGCAGCTGACTTATGCATGTACACAAACCATAAATATAACATTTTGTCATGATGCATTTGTATTGGCTGTTGTTTTTGCTCCGTGGTGTCTGGGCCAGCGTGATATATGGCAGTGACACCTCGATAGCAAAGTGTGCATCCAAATGGCTGGATTAGTTCTTCACACATCAGCATTAGGAATACATTGCTGTTGGAATCAGAGCTCCTGGGTGCAAGGGAACACGCAGGAAAACCAGATGGTTTTAGACAGATTGGGAAGAATCACTGGGACAAATGCCGCTTCTGTGATCTTCGCTTGGGTTCTATACAGACACAGAGCTTTAAATCATAAATGGAGAAGTGGTTAATCCAGTGTTCCAGAGAAAATGAAAGTTTAAATTTACAATGCATGATGTGTTACAATACAAGGTTTGAATTATAGGCTTGCTAACAATCACTTGTTTCGAGAGGATGTGATACTTTCCACAATAAACCTCTCTTAGATAGCCGTATTTCTAAGGTCAAAAACTTTCCAAAATGTCTGGCTTATGTACATTGTTTTGAGTTCCAATGCAACATATCAAACAAGGAGTACAACTAATTCTAATACTGCTGCATGCAGAAGCATAAAAGCTTACAACAAATCAGTCCTGCGAGTGTAAATCACGTTGTTTGCCTACATATAGTTAGAATTTCCATGAGCTGAGCACTAAAGGTTTGCCCATTTGTCCACTAAGAAAATTCCTAGCTAAGACAATGACGTTGAAAAAATGCACATGGATTTACAAACCTTAGTTTTTCATTCCCTTTTATGCTTAAAAAGAATTGTTTAGAAGCATTTTTGATGATTTCTGAAGAGAGGGAACCAATAGCTTTCCATTTGCTCCTGCAGACTGGTTGCTCTTTTGAAACAGGCAGCAGTAGTGAGTTACAGGGCAGCACTCTTCAGGGTGGGAAACTTTCAGTCATTCCAGAAAATTTCCTCAGCAATACACAGCCAGAATGTAGTCACAATGTAATAAAATTGCAATAAACAAACTATTTTAATTAATCTAGTGCTCATCTTTGGGCTGGACAGACAGTTTTGTGGGCCTGTGACTATCTGTGAACTTGAAGAAAAATCAGGTGAAGCTTTTCTTCTGCATTATATATATATATTTTATATATATATATATATATATGTATGCATATATATATATGCATTATAGATGCAGTGTAACACTATAGAGTTTCCCATGCTGCAGAGCAGGCCTGCTTTTAGAGATTAGAAGCTGACCTTTGAGAAGGATTAGAGAAACCAAAACTTAAGAGGTCACAAGGGATGGGTCATTTGCGAAGAGAATTAAACCGGGGAGGAACTGAATGACTTGCAGCTTTTTGTGGAATTAAAACTATTTATTGATCATAGGCCTCTGATCCAGATATTTGTTGGATTTACAACCTCTAAAAAAGACGAGGCCTGGATATCCGTCTATAAAAAGGTTGAAAGAATGTACAAATTTTATTTTAACTGTTTTCTAGGTGTTTCCTTCCAGAGCTCTTCCTAATTTTTCTCTTACCTCAGTGTTTTATGAAATGTCATCTGTGGATATACACATAGTGACTGATCAGCCACTCTCAGCTGTTCTTCTGGGGTGAAGCATGCAAGGAAGGAAGGAGGGTGGCGGGCCCATCTGCAGAAGCCTTAGGGGTCAGGAGTACACATTACACTGGCACCTCTGAGTTTTCTACTCAACATCCTGGACGTACAGAGAGGAAACAGAAAGCCAGAGAACACATTGCAAAGTTTAGTTCATATGTAAAAACCTCCAGTATTATTACTAGCAGGAAAACAATATTAATAGTTTTTTGTTGGTTTGTTTATTTCTCTTTTTTTTTTTTTTCCCCTTAATGGCTAAATTTTATTAGCTGCTCTTTTTCTACTTAAAGTAAACCACAGGAAAAAAATATGTGATCTACTAAACATTTTCAACGACTTTTTTGGGATTGACCTGAATAATTGGTTTATGGCTTTGCTATGCCATTCTAAACTCTGAGCCATAAAATCATTATTGCTTATAAGACTATTGCTTCTTTCCTTGGTATAAATACAGACAGGATAGCAATAAGCAATTCCCTCAGTATGTCTGCAGCTCACAAAGATGAAGAATGATACTTTCATGTGCAAAATTGGTGAGAAACTATGAAATGTGCATTCAGTAAAAACTCTCAAGATAATATCTGGTGTCTGTGCAGGGAGCTGGGGACAAAGAAGCAAATTTTGCTTCTGGCTGAAGAGCCTCGTAAGGATTCTAGTCCAGTCTTGAAGCTGTATTAGCCCCACTACTGCTGACACACCAGGATTTCAAAAAGGGAAAAGTAAAGAAAAGCGCTAGTCCTTACCTATTCTCCATACAATTTCTTATAGTAAATTTGTATTTTCATCTAAAACTTTTAAACCATATCATTATGCAGTGTATGTGGTGCCTGAAAAAAAACCTCAAGCACTTATTTCTTTTATCTGCTTTATTTAAAATTTGCCTTACTTGCTAAAAATTAAGAAGTCTAATTACTTTTTCATATCTGGTCTTTGGACTGAAGACTTTGTTAGTCCTGACTTCTTTTTTTTTGCAGTAGTACTAATGAGAAAGATGGTTTCATAGAGGGCAGATTATTAAATATAGATAATTTATGACAACTTCCAATGACTTTTTAGAACTATCAGCTCAATATTGTCTCAGAGCAAAAGGATCAGATGATACATCCTTATTTATGTTGTTAAAATGCAGTTTAGGCTTATTAGACCTATTGACATGGTCTGATAGGTCATCCCACCTGTTTTCCTTGTTATTGGAATATATTTTTTTTCCTTTCTTTTCTGGGCTTATTCATAGTCAAAGGTCTAATATAAGCCAATTTTTTAGTAGCATTTATTATGTTACCAATGTTATAATTTAGTAAAAAAGGAGAATTAAAATAGTTAAAAGAAATCTCTTTAAATACTATGCCGAATTTTATTTTGTGGTCAAGCTGCCGTGTGATAATCTGACAAAATGAAGGGGCAGAAACCTTGATCATCCTCTTCACAGGACAGGTCACCCTGGGCCACAACCACAATGGCTTCCTTATTTCTCATACTAAACTGACATGATACTGCTTTTTCCTTTTGGTTTTTTTCCCCTTTTTTCACCTTAAAATAATTCTCAGGTTTTTCCTTTTACAGTCGCTGTGAGATTTTCAGATCTCACAGCAGAAGAGCACAACTGCAAGACGGTTGTGTGCTAGTCAAAAAATACAAATGTTTGTATTTTGTTGAAATGTGTAATGCAACCTGTCAGCAGGGTGGTACAGTGGGAATTTGAAGCACTCTGAATGTGTGTAGGCAAACATGCATGTTTATGCATTCAGGGACTTAGAATATGACCTCTTTTATCAATAAAATTGTGAAAAAATAATTGTCAAAACATGTACTAGAGGTACCATAAAGCACTAGGTGGCAGACTTGTTATACTTAGAGAAAAATTAAACTCAAGAACATTCCAAGGAGAGTGCTTTAGAAGATAAATAGTAAGTAGCACTATAAGTAAAACTGTTAGCAGGGATTTTCCAGATATTTAAAAATTATGTTGAAACTTAAAGGGCATAAACAATAAATTTTAGCTCTTGAAAATGTGTTTGCTTGAGCTGAGTTGGGAGATGTGTACCAGCAGCTACCAGCTTTGCTACTGATTTGAACAATTCATGTTTCCTTTTGGGACAACATTAATTTAAACTAAATACATATCGTAATTGTAAAACTGTCATGCTTGACTTAAAATAATGAGTTCCGCCAATTATATCTAACACTGATTGACTTTGGTACAGATTGAAAAAAATCTATATTATTTATAAATACATAACAGTAATGACTGACATTGTCTTTTGAATATATGGACTGAAACAAAAAAAATTCTATTTAAAATGAAATCTTCTTAGTGTTTAGAGTCTAGTGGAACAGATTGTAGTTTAAATCAGACAATTCTAGGATGGTTTGGGAAAAGATTAGCCTCAGCAAACCTACCAACTCAGAACTTATAAAGAGCAACAGACAAACAGAGTCTTTGCCCTGAGCTAAAATAACTGCACAAACCAACTGTCGCCTTCCAGAGAATTAAAACAATAACCACACCAAGAATCTGAAGCTCCTAATAAAGTATTATGATCTCACCCCAGGCTCTGTGTACTCATTTGCCAAATGCTAGGTTGGCCTGCAGCTTTGTTGGGCAGGCTAAAGAAACGGATTTGCTGCCAATCATTTTCAGCTTTTACTTTGAGTTGGAGAATTTTTCCATGTATGTATTTATTTCTCATTTTTGTATTTAATTTTTTTTTAATATTGTGGAGTTTCTTTACTTAAAAAGCCATACGTTATTTTTGAAATTAATATTATTTGCTTTCTCTGGTAGCTTCTGCTTATAGATCAGTGAATTCACCGGCTGGCATCCTCTTACAGTTACTATTTAATACCTTTTGTCAAAGCAGACAAAGTCAATTTAGTGATGTTTCATTTAGGTCTGCTAGCCTGTCTCAAAGAAATAGGACAAACTAACCCTGGAGAAACTAACTTTCTAACTGCTAAAAAGAGGAACAAACATACCTTATATTGCATGCAGATAAAAGCTTGAATTAGAGGACTGTTCCACAGGTGCCATAATTATTTTTTGTATTATGTTTATAATATTTTTCTTGCAATGTAATATATAGTATTACAGTAAAATAGCTGTTAGTATAAAATATGAGTATTTATAGAGCTTGATGAAGCAAAAGTAGGTGAGACCTCATTCAGAAGACATCCTTTGCTTTGTAGGGGACTTTAGCCCATGTACAAAGCAGTGTTTTAAATGAGAAGGAAACCAGTGCAACTGTCTGCAAATCCACAACATTTGATTTTGTCGATATATTGAACTTGGGTTCGTAGGGATGGATACTTCCTGAATCCTTGTTCTGTGTATTCATTTTGCTCTGTGTGTGTGTGATTCCTGAGCATGTCCCAGGAGACAGGAGCTGTCACTCCTCTGACACCTGGGAGGCCTTGGAGCTCCTCGAGGCTGGAGCTGTAGGAAACAAATGCCACAGAAAAGGATCCCTCGGAGTCCCTTTGCTTTACCTTCTGACAGTCAAGGGAAAACGCTTGTGGTGCTTTTGCAGTTGCAGTGCTTCCCATGCTGACTTCCCAGGGAAAAGAGAATTCTTGATCAGTGGGACTTCAAGGGAAGATCTATAATGAAATCTTGAACCAGTTCAAATAGGAAAAAATGCGCTCTGACTTCAATAAATGGCTTGTGGTATGTGGGAGATTTTGTGTTGGTTCCTTTGACTGGGAGTTCTTGGTCAAACCACTGCATTGTTCCATGTCAGCTGGGGTGCTTTTCTCTGCTGGCAAACATGAAGCACTGGAGGATAGCTGAGGCTCTTCCGTTAATGCTAATGTCCTGTAGTGTGAGTTCCACTGTTCAGGTGTAGGTCCTGAACCACCTAATCCTGGCACACGTGTTTGTACAGCCAAGAGAGTAGTCAGGGATGTTTTCAGCTTTAGAATCAGTGTTGTGAAGCCCTTACAGCGTATTTGATGGACTCCTGTAGGATCATTTAAGTAAATCGGGGGTCATTTCTATCTCAAGAGGATGATAAAACCTTGGATTATGGAAAACTTAAACTAGGTTCAATGTGGACTTTGTCAAATTAAACTTTCTGACTTGATAACTCAACTCCATTTCAGCATATTGCAAAGTAGCCTATGAGCCCTTGATATTACTTTATTGTCACTTTTTCTTAGCTTGAATTGTGAATATTATTTTAAAATATGTTCCAGAAATATAACCCATTGACAGCAAAGTGTAATTTGGTAGTCACCTGAAATAAAGGGTAATGCTGACATGAAATGGAAGAGCAAACTGTGAGGTCAAAAAGCAGCAGTGTACAGTACAAAATAGATACAATAGCAAACTAGACATTGAGGGAAAGTTGAAAAATGTATCTGTCAAAGAGTATGAAGATACACTGGTAAAGAAGTAATATATATGTATTTGATTTGTCTTTTTATGTTACGGGGAAATAAATGTACTTTACTGTGTTAGCCCCTTGAGGAAATGCCATGGCCATCAGAATAATTTTGTAAAAATGACAAGCTATGCAAAATGTGGGAAGAAAAGTCTTAAAAGGGCAGCAATATCACTTTTTTTCATCAATGATATGAGAATTTTAGATTTCTACTTCTATTGGGTAGAAATACGTACTGCTTCTGTAAGTGTTTTTGAAAATGTGGCCAGACAGATTTTAAAGTGTTAGAGCCTTTCCTGGTGCTTGGAATGCCTAATGAAAGAGAACGTGGAGAGGTCATTGCTGGAATGAACAACAGAATACATGGTGGAAAGAGAAAAATGAAAGCATTCTAAGGAAGACAGTGTACGACTGCATCATGCAAATGTGTCACTTCATGTCTGTTGGCAAGGTTTGCCTACCACAGTCTCTGGTCTGTGAAGGTCAGTTGCAGATGATATGAACAATCTCTGCTTTTCAAATACCAAGAACAAACAGACTGTCAGTATTTGCTACAGTTTGCTGTTCCTTTTTACATGCAAATTCAGTTCTTGGAGAAGCTGTGTCAAAAAGTTTGTGCTTGATATCTGTCAGTAAGAAATGGTATGTCTCAGTTGGTCTGTATTAAGCTAATCATCTGAGAAAACCCAACCAAACCAAAACAATAGAAGAAGAGATTTATTCTATTTGTACATTTTGATTTGCAGTACTTTCTTTCCATGGCCAAAAAAAAAAAAAAAGTCATGAATTAATGAAAGCACAGCTGTATTTAGTTCCTGGTTTATAGAAAAAAATAACACTAGGAAAACATAGTATTTCTTTTAATGTCTGGCAGCTGTTTCAGGTGGAAATTGAGTTTTCCAAGTTACCTTCAGAAAGGAGTCAGTGAGCCCTGCCATGGTGGCCAGTGTTCCCTCTCTGAGGCAAAGAATAAATCTCCTCTGAAGGATGGGTGACTGCACTGGGGTTGAGGAACACAGCCTTTGAGGCTTCATTTTTCCTTCCTCCCTTATTTCAATTTGCTTATTTTAACCAAACTGTTTATTATTTTATGTACCTGACTGCCAGTCCTACAAATCAAATTTGTAGCAAGTGGGGGAATGTTTATTTTTTCTGGAGTTTTTCACTCTATATTTTATTCCATACTAGAGTTGAGGTATTTCCTCCGATCTGTTTTAAAGGCAGTGTAAAATGGATTAGGCAATATTACAGATACGTAATTTCATTTGTGAATGTTTGGAATTCTAATATTCCATCAATATTTTTTGCTGATTTGGCTCTCATTTCTTAGCATGAGAAATGTTATTATTGAGTGAGAATGTTATTATTGAAATCAACAGATTTTACTCTAAAAATACCTGATGGTGTATTAAAGGAAAAAGTGCTTGTGTTATATCTTCTTTTCAAAGTCATAATGCAAAAGTGTTTCTACTGCATGGAGATGTAGCATATTATATTTATTACAGTATAAGTACCTGTTGCAATTTGTGACTTTAAAACAGAGGACACTGCTCAGTGAGGTATATGATGTAACTTCTGTCCAGTATGAAGTGCAGTTTTCCTGAAAGTGGTCTGGAGTTATTTGCTATGAGAGATTTTACTTCTCAGAACTAAGAATTTAACATGGTTTGAGAAACAGGGTAGAATACAGCAAAGTGGAAACATCTCAACTTCAACTTACATCGTGCAGTTTGTACAAGTCATGTGAAATCAAGCAACATGGGGTGTGTTCTGACATTTGGGCTATAGATTTAGGGTTTCTTAAGTGAAGTTCAACTAAATAATGAGAAAAGGGAAGGAAGAGAATTTTGAAAATGTTGAGATATTGCAGGAGCACCTATTTATCTGTGTATATTTGTGGACAATTTATAAAGTGCGTGTTCAGTCTCCTTAGAAGACCTGAGTAACAAGAGATTGCTTCTTTAATTGTTAAGATCTGTTTGGTTATTTGAGAAGCAGGATAAAAGCTCTGCTGATAAAGAATGTAGAAGTTATTGTCTGAGTAACTTCTGACTGTTCCCAGTTTATAGCAAAGCTTGAGCATGTACATGTATAAAAGCATAAACAATTTAAAAATTGCATGTATACTTTTGCCGTGCCATGTTTTTGGCATTGATCCATTTATAAATTGAATCTTTTCAAAAAATTATTTCTAAAAGGAAATGTAGTAGTTTTTTAGGGATTATACAATAAACTGAAAGTTACAGGAGCAAGATTTTAAATAACATGAAAATCTGACTGCTTTCATTTACTGCTTTCCTAGACAAGAAACATCCCTCTTTGGCAATAATACATGAACTCAAACAATAATTTAACGTTGTTTCTTAGATGTGCCACTTGTGTTGTCAGAACAAGCAGATCAGAGATCTCTTCAATGTGTAGAGACTATATAACGAAAGCAATAAATTAGAATCAGGTTAGTGAGTATTGATGCTGGTATATTGAAAAATGATGCTGCATGTTAGACTTGTAATATTAATATGAGTGTTGCAGAGGTGGTGATGCATTTAGATCACGATGAAAAAAAATTCATGGAAAGAGAAATTTGAATTTCTTCCATAACAATTCTAATGAGATTTTTTCCCTTGGTTTTTTGTTTGTGTTTTTTTTCCCCACGCTTCTAACACTTCAAGAGTACTACAAGAGTTAAGGGATTACAAATACTGTCCAGTGTGACTAAACAAAAGTACATTTATTGAGTACTCCTTGCTGTCAAGTAATGACACACTTTTGACAAGGCTGTGCTGTGAGTTCTGAAGTGTTCCATCATTGGAGACGTCTAGACCTTTTCCTATGGCTGGTGTTTAAATACCTGCTAATTGGTACACTCACTTTTCTTTGTTGCTGCTTCTTTTGCTAATATTTTGCTCATACTTCCCTAACCATTGGTATCCACACTTCATTTGTAGACCATGTTCTTGAGCAGAGCTGGAAAAGGGTCTGCAGCTGTTCAAGGTAAACCCATCAGTTGTTACAGCATTTTCAGTTAAGAGTTTGATGAAATATCTAGGAAAAATAGTGATATTTGGCTGTGGTCTGTGGTTTCAAAACTTCAGGAGCATCATCTTGAGATTGCATGCTTAAAAGGTCCCAGGTAACTCTATCTGTACCTCAGTTTTCAGATCTCAGCAACAAGTCCAGCCGTGTTTACCATAACATTTTCACACCACACTTTTACTTCTGTGACAGTTATGGCGAGATACATCTCACCTAACTAGCCTTGTAAAACTTAATGTGTCCAGACTTAATTAGCCTTCTAGGTCTTTCTTTTTTCAGTAGAGAGAATCAAGGATTACACTACTGAACATGGTGCATTTCTGTCATCCACTGGAAGTTTTAGTCAATATTGAGTGAGCTGAGACAATTAGCAAAATTTAGCTAAATAAAATTCTAATACAGGTCGGATTTTTCTGGCCCTCCCTTAGGATCAAAACTGACAACTTATTAGACCTTCCCAAATAACAGCTGAGAATTTCGTAAGATAAAAGATTTCTGTTTAAAATAAAACTTAGTTACCCGATTTGCTGATTATGACACTAATCCCTCTGTCTCTTCGTGGGCTTATTAGCCCAGTACATTTTTCTAAAGTGCAATAAAAGAAGCAGTGAATTGCTATTGCTGTATGTTTTTAAAGACTTTGAACTTCTGTGAAATTCACTCTTGCATGCTCTTTCTTGAAATGGAAAAACGCATATAAATAGTAAATGCTGGGGTATTTTGAAGCTCATTGCGCTCTGATTACATAAAACAAAATGCAAGTTTTTAGTAAAGACTTCACAGTAAATGACTTTTTGTTTTATCACAATGGACAAGTAATGTCAGACACCAATATATTCAATATAACAATGACAATGAGGCAGTGGATGACTGCTAGATACAAATGACAGAGGAATGAATCAGGCAGCTGCTCTGAAAGTTCAAAATAATTATCCTGGCTGAAAATAGGTCTGGTGGTAACCCCCAACTTTGATGTAATACAAGGAGAATTTCATTTGGTCACAAATGAACATGATTTATAGCATTTGATAATGGCACTCGGTTTCAAAAGCAGCGTTTGTACTGATAGAGAGGAATATGAATAATTCTGTTCTCAACAAAGTCTTGCTGGAAATAGAGACCAATCACCAGAAAGAGTAGGAGAGAGACAAACTGCCTGTGCAATGGAGAGGTGAGAGTATGAATTTTAGAATCAGCATGAATAGACAGATCCTTAAATAGAAAAGTGTGGGAAGACTGTGATGAGTCTGAAGTTGCAATCATGATGGAGGTTCTTACAACTTTAAGTGATTTCAAGAAGTAAAAATAGAACAGCACTAGATTTTTGAGGGGTTTATTCACAAAATAGAAGTTATTAGTTATAAAAAAAAAAAAAGTGAAAAAACCCCCACTTTAGTCATTGATTGAGTAAAGATCATGTGACCCTCACCTAACATTTATAAAATGGGATAATTAGGTTGTAGTTGAGAATGAGACTGTTGTGGGTGGGTGGGTCTGGTTCTGTTTTTGTACGTCTGGCTGACATACATTGCAGCACTTTTGGCTTAGAACTTTTGCTAAACTTAAACTTTTGGAGCTAAAATGAATAGACATATCTCTCAGATATTCTGTATATGTGTGAAACTGTTTTGCCATTTTGTTCAGCTTTAAAAATGTGTGTTAAGAAACTATGTGAGAGGAACCATGGGAGAATGGCCAGTGACCAAAGTCAGAGAAGCCATGAATGTGTCCAGCTCCGAATGTTCTTGCTCTCCTTTTGGGAACCCAGGTCCACTCTTCCCTCTTGCTGGGAGATGCAGTGAACTGGGATGCTCTCTTGGAACAATTTGTTCGAAGGTAAAAGATAGCTTGAAACTAAAGTGGTTCTCTAGAATTTACTCCAGCCTGATTCTTAAATTACTTAATAAATGCCCTTTATTGAAATGTGCTGTACAGGCAGTGGGTGCAGGAAAGTGGAAGAATGAAGGTTGCTGTCACAATAACTTTTTATTTGCTTCTTTATTAGAGCACGATTGCACAGTTTTTAATAATATTGCTATATACCTGTTCCCAAGGAACTTTCACTCCACAGTACACTGAATGAATTTGTAGGGAATGAATCAGTGATAATGTAATGGAAAGTTGAACGTGTGTTCCTTTCCTGTTTTGTTGTAAAAGTGGAAAGAATGACAATGAACAATGGAAGGAGCTGCCAAATAACAATGTTCATATGTAGCGTTATATAATTCAAAATATTATGGAAAATCGAACTGCAGGTATTTCAAATTGGCTGCTGATTTTAAATAGATGGTTTTGTCCTTGGTCTCTTTGTTTCATTTCCTGTCCTATAAAATGGCACTCATAATGCCTTCTCATCTTCAGTAGTGTTGTAACGAATCCATTAACTTTTGTGAAGAACTTAGAAAATGATAGTGATGAATACTCTAGAAAGCCACATTAGAAATTAATTCCTTCTTTAGAAAAGGGCTTGTGTAGCACATAGGAAATGAGGCATGGGCCCAACACCGAGTACTGAACATAGAACAAAGTGTTGAATAGCTGCCCATTAGGGGAGCACTCACCCAAAAATAATTTACAGGCACCCTTGATTGTAGTGGTTCATTTTACAGTCTTAATACTCCCCTGTAACATACCTTTTCATATATAAATTTATCACTAATTTATACTAAACATATTCCATTTAATTCCCTTTTTTTAAAGGTAACTACCATTGTAATTATATATTCTCACAGAATTGTAGTGGAGCTCTAGAAATACTGAAGAACTTCTGTCTGACCTTTGTTCTTTTGGGAATATTCTGTCATTTTAAAAATCAGAGTTTTCCTCCAATACAAAAGTTTGAGTATGGGACTTGGTCTGTTCCTTTCTGGATATGAGTACAAAACCATAATATTAAACCATTTAATATTAAACCATATTATCCAGATCAGAAGTCACTGACCTTCATTAATGAAACAGAGTGGTTTCTTGAAAATTAACAGCAATACTAGGGTTAAAGGATTGCTTTGAAATTTATTTTCCTCGTTTAATTAAACATCTTTCTTCACCTGATTATTGCTGTGTTCTCACATGTGCTCATTACTGGCATTTTGAATTGATTTTAATGACTCCTTTTGACTGTGAAAGTAGTCAAGGGTTTTGAAAAAAATCAAAATAGAGATGTGAAAAAACTCAATAACTGTAAGTCTTTGTAATATTTGACCATTGACGATGTCAGGATGGTATTGTGCTCCTATCTCCCAACATGCTTTTTTTCTTTAATCAATGATTTCCAAGATAAAATGAAACAAAATGCCTGGAAACAGATATTAGACTGTTCTGGGCTGACTCCTGGCTCAAAAATACCCAGCTTGTGGATTCCAAACACTGTGTACTAGGGAATTAGGATCTCAGCTGCGGGCTCTGAGTTCGTGGAGAGGTTTCTATGTCCTCACAAACTTTTCCCATGGAACTTTAGACATAAAAGTTCAGGGAGTTTATAGATTATAGGCTAGAATGTGGCTCTTTAGATTCTGTCTGGCTGCTGCTTGAGTCACCTGTATGTTAGATTTGTTGTGGCTGTGTCTTGGTAAACAGAAACACAAAAAGTCTCGTTTATGTAAAGGGTAAAAGTATTTACAGTGGCTTCATAAAGCTTTAAAGTAGAAACAAACCCACATGGAGTAAAATCTTAGGCTTCTCTAAATTCCTGATTGTAAATATGTACAGCAGTGTATATCAACAGGATGTACTGAATGTACTTTAACTAGCTATTTCTACATTTAGCTATTATATATTTGTCTACTTATACATTTAGCTATTCAGAATGGGTTGTAGTCTTAGAACTGACTTTTAGTTTAAATTTTGTACTTTTTTTGAGGCTAAGCTCTCTAGTTTGAATGGCGCTATGAATTGGGAAATATGGTGTGATGTACTGTGTAACTGCTTAGTTTACATGCACTTATGATGCATTGGCATATATTATGTTTTAGAGTTATGTTCAGGAAGAGGTTTGGCAGTAGGAAGGAAAGCTGTTCTGCCTGCTTCAGTCTGCAGAAGGTGGAGCCTTCTGGAGGAGAGGGAGGTGATATTTTCTCTGAGAGCTGCTGAATACATGTAGGGGAAGAGTCTCCTAAGTTACAGAATGAAATGGAGGGAGTGAGGAAGGATAGTGAGATAATAGCAGGGTGCAATGTGTACAGTCTGCTTTACTATCCCCTTTAATTTCTATTCTTACTTCAAATTTCTTCTTAAATTAGTTCTACTAATTTATATTCTAATAAAATCTAATAAAGTTTAGAGACTTCCAGAGATTTGGAATCTTCACCTTAAGAACAGGTCCAGACAAATCTTCATTGAAGTTTTGTGAACCTTTCTCCAGCCTATGAAATTTCTTCAGCAAACTTCTGTAGTCCTCAGAAAGATGGGAAGGAATGTTTGCTCAGTGTCAGTTCTTTCATTTGCACCTGAGTTCATTTTTGCACTGTTTAATCGTATAACTGCACTTCGGCACTGCTGTCTGCTTCATTCAAGTCATGCAGGCCCTGGGTACCTTCCCTGGATTAGAATTGTCTCTGAACAGATAAGTGTTTCTGCTTTACAGCACCCAGGCTGTGGCCAAGGTAGAGATTTAATGATTTGTCCTGTGGCAGGTCTCTGTGGAATTAAAGACCATAATTTGTGTTTGTTAGTGCTAAGAAATGTGCTGCTTCTGAGCAGTTTGGAGAAGATCCTCACTTCTCAGTTTGTAGGACTGGCTCAGTGTAATTTAGAAATCCTTTGGCAACTCTGAAGAATCCCAAGGTGAGTTCATGTGTTGGCTCTCAGAGATATTCTTGAATATTGCTTTGTTCAAGGCTTTTGAGTGCTACAGAGGAGATAATGTATGGGATTCCATAATGAACTTTACTGCTATTAATGAAGTATCAAATTGATCAACCATTAAGTAACAGAGTAATTAATAACACAACAAAATACTTTGGGATATCTTGGGTACAAAAGGCTCTACACATAACTAACTCCTACTGTTTTTCACAATTTGCTGTCACAACTGTATTGTATGTAAAAATGCAGTAAGAAAGAGTGCAAATAATTTTCTGATTTGTTACAGATGGTAAATCAGTGAGGAACTGTATAGTTTAACTTCATTTGTAAGTGTAAGGACTTTTCCTGCATTCTTTAAAAAATCAGTTCATACTTTCTTGGCTTTTATCAAGTAAGACATAAATTTCAAAAACCAAGAATAAACAACTAAACAACAGCAACAACAACAAACCCCAGGAAAAAAAAAAAAGTCAGATTGTTTTAAAAGTAAATTACTTTGATTTTTTTTTTTTTAAATGTATGCAAAAGAGCTGTTCATTCATGACTGGGAAACAAGAGTCCCATGTCTATTCCTAATGTTATTTTATGATGGGATATTAACTACAGATGACTGCTGTTTTTTTGACTGATACTCTGCATCTCTGAGAGGACACAATCTGGGCTTAGAAGAAGACTGGGACATATTTAAGTGGTAATTTTCCATATCTTATGAGCAAATCAATGATATCTTGTCTGGGCTTGTCAGTGCTGCTTCTTGCCTCTTGCAGCCCTTGCTGGAGCCAGAATTTCTGTAGGAGTTCTTTCTGTGGTGCTGATCCACCACACCTTTACCATAAATCTGTGTGCAAAGATTTGTGCTGAAGCACTCCTCTGTATTTTGAGGGACTCCAAGTTGACCAGATCAGGAGATTGAGCATATCTATACATTATTCCTAACCTTCTCACCTTTCTGCTCATGACTATTAAAGGGTTTATCAATCCATTTAATAAGGGTCAATCTTTACTTGCCATCTTTCCCTGTCCTGTTACCTTTAAATATGTTCTGCTGCAATGGTAATCTTATTGTTAAACGTGGAGATATGGCACAATAGTGTCAATGAGATTTATTAATTAGATTTGCATAACTATAGAAGCGTAGAGTAGTATTAATAAATTAATGGGGTGTTTTAATTTAATATTTATTCATCTTTTGCCTTCATAAACATGCAGAAACCTGGTCAAAACTTGTTAGCTAAGACATCTAGATCAGCTTATTCTTATTTGAATAATGGAACTGTGGTGGCTAATAACAGAGACAGTGAACTTCTCACCTTTGAAGATCATGGTAGTTCCTTTCATGTAACTCCCGTGTGGGTCCCTTCACACTCAGGATATTCTATGATTCTATGAACCTTTATTTTCTACTTTACCTTCCACACTCACTATAAAAAAAATAAATAAAAAAAACCCCAAACCAAACCAAACCAAACCAATTTTCTTTAACTATTAAGACAATATAGTGGGCTTTTTTCTCTTTCTGTGTGAGCCTTCCCATAAGATACAATAGAGTGTGTTTTTTCAAATGATGTGTTGCTGCAGAAAAGGTGATTGTCAGCAGTAAGCAAACTATTGAATCCAACAAAAGGCTGACACAGCTTTTCTTCTGCTTTGACTTAATCTTTCACTCTCTTTGTATTTACTGATTTTGTTTTTATGATCACATATTTTTTATTTGCAACACACTGTTTGTGTGGTGTTGGTGACTAGCAGAATATCAGCAGCACAGGGATCAAAATAGTACTCTGATTCACTTGGTTGTAGCATCAAAGATGACTTGCCATATTTTAACATGCATAAAATAATAATCAGAATCATGTCACCTCCTTATTTCCTGTGACAGAGGGAAAAAATAGAAGCTTTTGATCCCTATAGAACTGTAATGGTAAAAGATTTAGAAGATTTAAAGATTTAATTTGGATCTAAAGATATCTGCCCATGTAACAGAGCATTCAAGATGCATCCACCACACCCACCTCTGGTTCACAACTGTCTGTTGCACAGGGATTATTTATCTGCTATCACGATTTGCATCTCTGAGGGCTCTGCTGATTCTTTACTCTCTGACTGTGCTGAGCATTTCCTGCTGGAATTCTAGGTGACTGTTTCTATGAATTGCAAGAACAGTTGTTTCTGGTGACTGCTTTTTTTCCTTACATTATGGAAGAGCTGGAAACCTGCTTCATCCTGATGAGTCTGTTTCTACCCCTTCCCCTGCGGAAAAGTTCCTTTTCAGTCATTCCTCGAGCTGTGGCCCAAGTAAGGGTTAATCTCGTTCCTCTGGCTTTGGGAACACAACAGGGTAGCTCAAGACTTAGGTCTGCTGACCTGTCCCAATCATTTTGTGCTGCTTCCAGGACGGGCTGGGCATGGTTTGGATCATCTGAAGGCGGCTGCTTCTCTCTTCTGCGCCTCTGCCAGCCCAGCAGGCTGTCAGTGAGCAGTGACAGCAGCAGCGTGTGGGAGCTGCCTGGCAGCCTCTGTCCATTCATAGCGTGAAAGAAAAACGTGTAGAACAAAAGCCAATAGGGAGTCAAATATGATTTTTTTAAGCAATACTAAACAACTCCTTGTTTCTCGTGTATGAAAAATTTGTATCACTTGCCACTTAACAAACTATCTGAAAATTCTGTCAGTTTAGATAGGATTTAGAATCATGTGACTTGCTGGTCACGTAATTTCTTTCCAAAATTCCATTGTGCCATGTAGTTATTAGCAATCTGATTTACTACAATAAATAAGCCTTCATACTATATAAATATAGTGTAGATGCAACTTTTCCCAGATTTTTTCAACATAGTAATTGAATAATTATTTGAGAGTGAAATCAGGAAACTGATAACACTCTAACAACACTTAATATTTTATTTTGGAATAATTATTTCACAAAGAATGGCTATTTCAAGTTATGTCTAATCGCTGCTCTGACTCCATGATAGAATCTGTTTCTTAATTTAGTTATTTTTTCTTAATTTTATTTTTTTGGCTCACTTAATTTTATTTTTTAATTGTTTCAAGACTTTATAGTGCAAACACTTCAACACTGAAATGTGTGTGAGTAATTCTGACTTGTAGATTTCTCCATTACTTTCAAAATAAATATGAGTGGTAAATTTTTAGGCACTTACATAACATAGAATTAATATGTGTACACTTTATTTTATAATTTTTAATTTTGGTTTTGCCCACAGACAGCCTTTTGATTGATTACCAGTTTACCTTCAGCTTATTACAAGAGGATGATCGGCATCACACTGCCATAAACTTTATAGCAAATCCAGAACAGGTAAGAAAATATTAATAATTTTAGTTCAGTTTTAGAGACTCAGAATTAAGATTTCCATTGTATTTGACATTGTTTAAAGGTTTTCAAAGTGTCTGCAAGGTTTTAAAGATAGTTCACATTTTTTGAGAGCTGCAAAATTAGTCCAGTGCCTTCACTGAGAAGACTCTCTAGATGGTAGATGCACATCAGCTTAATAAATACTCTGAAAAATTATCAGTTGGTTTATTTTATTGTTCCTCCCATGAATAACAAGTTTTAGAATCTTCCTGAGGTGAATTGAAGGGATGTACCCTTCTGCTGAGAAAACATTTTTAGTTGAGGAAAGTAATTTTTGGCTTGCGATTAGAATGTAGGCATTTGTCATGTATTTTTTTCTTTAATTTTACAAAGACAATTATTTTGTTATACTTAGGACAAGCTAAAGGGATAGCTGGTGTAGTTATATGTTAAATTGTACCCCGTTCTTACCAAAGCCAAAGAGAGACTTGCCTTTGGCAGTGAATCATTACCATTTCTATTTCTGTTTAAAATGAAAACTGGAGGGTGATTAAAAGGCTGTGTTCAGTTATGTGCAACAGAGTTACATGCAACACATTCTGATATGTTTTGTTAACTTTCCTCTTTTTTTTTTCCTAGTCAAATAAAAATTTGGATATATCAATTAATGCATCAAACAACTTTAACCTCAATATTACGTGGTCTATTGGTTCTACAGGTGAGAGTGAATTTTGGTATGATGAGTTTTTCCCCAAATGATTTCATGATCCTTTAAGTTATTTTAACCTGATTGTCTCTTTGTTGCTAATCTTGATAGTAGAACTTTGCCAAATGTGTTCTTTTGCCATTATCATTATGCCATTATTAATTATATTATTTAAACCTCAGATGATAATTTGCCATCTGAATAAAGCTTCATTAATATGTTGACTTTCTCTCCTATTCAATTAAAATTACTTTGGTAGGAAAAGCTTGTAGCCTATTTAAATTTTTAAAATGACAGTGTTATGAAATGCTGTGATTTTAATTAAGATAAATTGCTTCCTTAACTACTGCAGAGACTGAGATTTTATTTCTTTGTTTCAGTGTTCAAGCTAAAAATTTAATTATTAACCTTTACATTGATATCAAACAATAAAGTTCTGCTGTGTATGCTGATAAAAGGAGCTGCTTATCTATTTTTTCTCCAACTTTGAACCCCATTACTCTTCTTTGTTTTAATTTAGACAGTTTTTCTGAATTGGTTCTATTGACTTTCTGAAAACACATCCAAGGAGAGGCGTGATGCTTAAAATGAAATCATTAAAAAAAAAAAATCATTTTAAAGAAGGCTCAGAGTTTCTCTTAAACTCATGAATTTCTTCATCAATGCATTTCTGAAGTACTTTAACATACCACAGTTAGTAAACTCTATTTATTCCTTTAACTTAGCTCAATCACCCGTTTATTTGCAAAAACTGATAAATGTTTATTACTAGTTATGTTATTAATGCTTTCATGAATAATTAAAACTCTACGGAAAAATGTAAGATGTAGACAATTTCCCTTTCAGGTTTTATTGAGCTATGAGTTTTTATTGAAATGAAACATAAATTATGGAGGAAAGCATATTATCTGTTTAGCTGACCATAATAAATATCTTGTACAATTCATGTTACTTCTGTCACTTTTACAGTTTGTATATAATTTTTTGAAGCCAAAGTAAAAATTTCTGTGAATTCTCTGTATGTTATTAAATATACCTAATGTGCCATGTAAACTATAATAAGGGGTTGTTTTAGAGTGAAGATACCAAAAACAATTAAGAATTTAAGTTTCTTATGCAAATTTACTTTGGCATCTTTAATTATGATAAATATTTTTTGCAAATATGTATGTCTACATCTGAGCTTTTAAAAATTTTTTTAGCTGGAACAATATCTGGAGAAGAGATTCCTGTTGTTTCCAAGGCTAATATTAAGGAATACAGAGACAGCTTTTCCTGTGAAAAATTTAACTTTCGAAGCAACCCAAACATCACTTTCTATGTCTATGTCAGCAATTTCTCCTGGCCAATCAAAATACAGGTTAGTGACTGCTTTGTGCTTTTAGAGGTGTTTTTGTTTCAGCTTTACATGGAGTTTCATGATTTCACTCATACAGAAAGTATACAAACAGTGCTATTTGCATGCTGTATTTTCTGTGTATAATAATCATACTACGATGGCAATCACAGTACGATTTTAAGGCCAGGCTGGAGAGGGCTTTGAGCAGCATGGCCTGTGGGAGGTGTTGCTGCCCATGGCAGGGGAGTTGAAATGAGATGGTCTTTAAGGTCCCTCCCAGCCCAAACCATTCCCTGATTCTGTGCTTTAGATTTCAGTAGTGAATCAGATTTCAGGCTGTCGATTTTAAAATCTGAATTTAAATTGTTGAACATACGTGTTTATTTGTAATATACCTTCAGCATTTAGATGTAAACAGAAAATGGTTTACAGATCTGTATGTACCTGGATATTTGAATGTAATCCTTTGTTAATGATTAGCTTTCAGAGCCTCTGATTTTTTTAAATGTTGAGTGACTGTATCAGATTGCAATATCACAGACTTCAGTTAAGACTAAGTGTATTTTATTAGAAATTATGTTCTTCTTTGACTTATTAGAATTTATGTTCTTCTTTGACTTCATTGGAATCAATTTCATTCAGTGTTTTCTGGAGTACTGAGATACTGTGCAGTAGCAGACTCAAAAATCAATGCAATCGTGATTCCTTCCTGGCCTGTGAAGTTCCAGCAATATTTATACTCACAGTTACTATGGCTGCATTTGTGAGCACTGCGTCCCCTGCATCAGTGAAGGAGATTCTTATGTGAATGAATGGCTTTTGACTAAACCTCTCTTACAGAATTAAGTCTTAAAATTTAAATTGCTAAAATGAGAATAAAATTTCATAATTCCAGGTGATTTACTCCAGAAATAAGTAGAAGCTCAAAATACTTTGCAGTTAACCATAAAAATATCCTACAAAATTTCCATTTGAGTGGGAAAAAACCCTCCGTATTTTCCTGAGATACAGAACCTAATTTTATATCTATATATGTAAATATAAATATAAATAAATAAAAATTGTATATATATATATATATATGATAAAGTGTTTTAGATTGAAGTCATCTTCTCAGTCATCTTCTGAGTAAACTGTCGGAGAAATGTTTTTGTTGTGTTAAATAAAGGTAGAAATGTCTTCATCATACCTGAACAGTGACTGTAAATATGTGTTAACAATGTCAAAGGATGAATTTATGCAGCTTACTAACATTTATGAATGTGCTAGTTTATTAAAAAACCCAAACAAACCCTGAAGACCAACTGCTTGCTTTTAGTCTTCATATTAGCGGTGCTTTTTACACTCTCTCCGACTTCCTAAGGATAGAACAACCTTCAGCTGCCAAATAGGCTTCTTAAACAAATCCATGGAGCAATTTCAACTGTAAATGCATTACACTCTCCTCTCACCTTTACGACTGGAAGGTGGCTGTATCATGATTGTAAGACAAACATTATTAAGGTGATGCATTCCTGAGACGTGCAGCTCTGTGTCAGATGTTGGCAGATCTCAGCTCCTTCTTGTGCTGTTTCCACAGCAGCTTTAACACCCTGATGAAAGGAGTCCCTGATCATTGGTTACATCCTTTTTTTTTTTTTTTTTTAATTTCTTCTTGAGGTACATTGAAATTCATCAGTCTAGACAGTTCTGCCTCAGAGGTGGTGGTGCTTGACTATTGCATTCGTTTCCTCTCCTACTAATTTTTCATAAAAATCTTACTCCATCTACAAATTAAGTTACTCAGTTTTATGCACTGAAAAAGGAATGCTAAGGTCCAGTTGGGGAAACTGTTTTAGGATTTTAATTTTGTCCTCTGTATTTGCCTTCCTAAATGAACAAGATTATTATTTAGCTTTCAGCCTTTTTTATGCTGTAATTTGTTCTTTTCTGAGAAAATATCTGAAGTTCACATTACCCCTATATGTTTCTTATGTTTGGTGCTCTAGCAGTGGATAACAGCTACAAATGATAAATGGAGCAGGGAGCTTTTCAGAGAAAACAAGTTTGGTTTTATATGCTAACTTTATAATTCTGCATGTAGAAGGAATTTTAAAAGTATATGAAACCTGCTATGACATAGGGTTAAGAGAAGGAAGTCATGGCTCATTCCAGTCCAGAGGCTGAAGTTTCCAAGGCCAATACTCAGTCGTCTCACAGGTAGTTGTGATCTTCTACGTCTTCCTCTCTTAGCAGACCAGATTTCACCTTCATAATAGGCAAAAGTGGTTGGTATTTGTCTATTTGCACTGCAGTCCTCTCCACTGAAATGGCCACGCTACATTTGTCATATCATTTTGGGTAAAAACGTAGTGATACTTTATGTTAACTCAGTACTGAAGGCTATATTTAACCCTGTTAGACCTGAGGAAATTATTGTGGCTTCCTTGAGAGGTATTCTGTTCATTTAATAAGTAAGGTAGCAACATGAAATTTGGCACATGCCTTTTACACAGTGCTTTTGTAGAGGACTAAGTACTCCAGCACACTGAGCATTTTTCAAGTACAATCTGAGTACCAGTCTCCTCTATTTCCATTATTCATCACAACTTATCGAGAATACGTTATATAAAACATGAGTTCCTAAGCAGGCAGAACTAGTGACCTTACTTCCTTTTTAACTGGTATTTGAAGTTGTGTTACTGATGTTATTACCAGTGATGTTATTGATATGCGTTTCACCACTCTGCTCTTGTGCCTCCTGTTATGCTGGCACTGGAGCTAAGATCTCTGGGGTCTTTCAGTGGGAGGATTTGGGTGTTGGAGTTACTGCTCTTTTGTTTTTCTATAGGAAAAGAAGCAGCCCTCCTCATTATACAAGACATTTAGTTTCATTTTCTGTTAAAGTCACCTATATTATCTGTGGTTTTGCATTCATTTATCTCCAAGATTTTCATGACTATAAGGAAAAACAGTCCATCCCAGCAGGGGGTTGTTTATTGGGATCAATGGCTCACAGCTGCTTCCTGAGGTAGTTTCATTATGCATGTCACCTATTCAGCAAGCTTGGATTTTTTTTCTGAAATGTTAATAAATCCCTGGTGACTCTAACACAAAATATCTTCTTTTGAAATATGATTTCTTGGCTTTGAAAAAAGGATATGTGGTGATTGGTGTCAGTAAAAACAGTTCTTTAAGGTGTACTGGTCTGTGATAAGCCTACCAGCAACTAGGCAGTGACCCATTTCATTGTTGTCACTGGTGATCCTAATCACCTCAGAATACAAGTTCTTCAGCACTGGATAGCAGTGAATTACCTGCCAAACATAGAAACTATGTAGGAAATTCTCCGTTTCAGCTGTACTGCTGCTCTCTTTATAGAAATGTACTGCAGGTTCCCCTCAGCCAACACCCGTCTGTCCACAGGCACACAGCTGGGTGATCTCCACAGCCCTCAGGGGAAAACACTGCACTTCAATTTCCTGACGCTAAAGGTATTTTATTTAGCTGTAAAATCTCTTCTTCCTTGAGGAAGGAGAGGCAGAAAAGTGACATAGTTGCATAAGGAGTCATCAGAAAGGTGGTGATGTAGGACATCTTCAGGTTAGAGCTGTTTCTACAGATAAATCTATTGTCTATTGACCTGGCTGTAACATGGGCAGGTGCCAGTTTTTTCTCAGAAGTCTGTAATAGCACACAAATGTTGGATATTTCCCTGATGAATTACTGGAACAGGTTATACCACACTTTTTCTCCATTTCCTGTAATTCAGAGTTGCTGGAAAGTAAGGATAGATAAAGACCCTTAAGCTTAACTGGCCAGAATTTCTTAAGCAACAGAGGTTCAAGCATCTTTTCAGAGGAAATCTGTATAAATTGTCTTTGTTAACAGATGTTAACGGAAGTGTCCAAGTAAAAGGATTTATCATCCAGACTTACATTTTCTTTGACAGTCCCAACCCTTTAGGTGTATCGTGTGTTATACATCAGTTACACGGGACTCAATGAGAAAGTGCTCTTGCCTTAAAATAGGCTAGATTTCTGAACAGAATATGTGACAAAGCCCCATAACTTGTTTCTGCTCATTTTTATTTTATTTTGAGAGTCGATGTAATTCAGACTCCACTGGTAATGGAATTTGAAGGCTGTAACATTTATTGAAAAGCAGTAACTCAGACTGTAGCCAGCACCTCAAATAGTGGTCAATGGTCCCTGAAGCAGTAAGCAGTCATAAAGCTTGGGCTTCTGACAGCTATGCAAATATTAATAACAGCAGTCACAACATGTTCTTCAGTCTCAGGAAACTAATTTTATGGCAAGGGACTTTTGTCATTTAAGCTGTAACAGATGTATTTTCTTTTTTTCCATCATTTGCTCCCATATTCTGTAATGCAGTGACTGCACATGAAAAAGCAAATACGCTTAAAACGCTGTCCTGGCTATTGGGCAGATCACTGTCCCTAAGGACAGCAGTAACATTCCTGCTTCAGGGTCAGCTGCTTTCTGCACCTATATCTCTTTATAACTGTCAGACTTGTAAGTCTGGTCTCAACTTGTGCCTGAGCAGCAAAATTTTCTACCAATTTTAAAGCTGCATCTGGAGATAATAATAACCGTTCTACTAGTTATTTCCTTTCTTCCCTAAAGTGTAAATGAAAGATTCACAAGTGTCTGAGTTTTAATTGGGAGGGTCAGTTTAAATTGTAAGGTTCAGCCTCAGCAGCAAAGCACTGTCTGGCAAAGTTAAGTTTGTGTTTAATGAAAAAAATCTTGTTATACATTTTTGAACATAGCATAGTTAAACTAACATGTTTCCACAGCATAGATCAATTATTGTTGCAGTGAAGTTAGACAGGATGTTGGTGTACATGTAGAATGCCCTGATGTGTTCAAAAAAGAGTTTAATATTCTTAAGCAAGCTTACTTGGAGTTCTGTTTTTTTCTGCACTGTGGTTTCTGACGAAAACTATCTTTGGCACCCTGTACTGGTTTGTATACAAGAACAGAATAATGAATTATGGTTAAGATTTACATTTTATTTGTATGTAGCACAACAAATAATCAAAAAAACTTCATATATAAATCTTCAAGTGATTTTTTTCTTTTTTTAAAGCTGAAACGAGTGTTCTTTCAGTTCACTGGCTCCTGTTTCAGAATTGATTTCCTTTCCCCTGTTAATAGCCTACGTGTAGCAACTGAAGGAGGAGTGTAATGTAAATCAAGAAGCATATCTACCCTTGTAATAAAATTTACTGTGTAGTGTAATTTATTTCACCGTTTTTGTTTTGGACTTCATTTGAATTTTTAATATTCATGAGTGACTTACATGTTGTAAAAGCTCCAAGAAGGAAAACTTGTCAGTCACTGCCATTAGAAGTTACAACAGTATCACAAACTTAATGACTAAATGAGCAAATAAAGATCAGATCTTTTTGGTTTTTAAGACCTTTCTGAATTTTGCTAAGGTCGTGATTGTGGTCCCTTTGCTTGGAAGATGTGTATTTATCCAGATGTAGCTGTGTTTATACAGAACCTCCTCCCACCCGTAATTGCATGCCTAAATTCAATCCCTATTATTTATGGTGAACAATTCAATTTCTAAGTGCCTTAATGGTTTTCATAGAGGCTGCTGAGTAACTGCATATAGCAATGTATGGAGACACTATAATTCCTGAAACACCGAACAGGTATTGATGATGAAGTGGATGCATTAACTTCCAAAACGACTTCGATGTTTTCTTACGGTAAATGTAAAAATCCCTCTTTAAAATAGGTTTGAAATAGTATAACAAGAACAAAAAAAAAAGAGAATCCTGGGAAATCCATTGAAGTATCATTTAGTGACAGTTCTGCAAGGAGCAGGAAATGCTGTGGGAACTGAAAAAAACCCAGAAATAGATGGCAACCTGCAGTAGAGGGTGGATTCGTTTATAGATGACTGAGGTATAGGCTTAAATGGACATATATGTGTAGTTTCAGTTTTCAGTAGGGGTGATGATATCGATAATAATGAAAAGTCAGGAGGAATAATAATAATAACAATAATAATAATAATGATAATGATAATATTAATATTAATAATAATAATAATAGAAACATAGAATCATTTCAGTTGGAAAAGGCCTCTAAGATCATTTCGTCCAATCTTCGACTTCACACTGCCAAGTCCAACACTAAATTACGTCCCCAGCTGCCACATCTACACATCTTTTGAACGCCTCCAGAGGTGGTGGCTCCACCATTGTCCTGGGCAGCCTGTGCCGATGCTTGACAACCCTTTCTGTGAAGACGTTTTTCCTAATATCCAATCTAAACATCCCCTTTTTCAGCTTGAGGCCATTTTCTCTCGTCCTCCACTTTGCTGTAAAAATTATCCTCAACAAAACTGGATGCAGAAGTTAAGTTTAATGTGCTCACGTTATGCATCAGGTCATATCAGTCCTGGACTCTGAAGGAAGAGAAATTGCAGTTCCAAAAGCAGGAGGGTGGGAACATGAGACTGAAGTAGAAATGCAAGTTCCCATCTGAATGTAAGAAGGAAGTGATTCAAATAACAAGAGATTTAGTAATCTACAGTGCTTTGGAAGAGATTTTGAAGGAACTTATGTTACAGTGTTTAGTATATTGTCAGTTTTTATGTTTGGAATATAAGCATTAAATTATACAGAGAATTAGAATGGAAGAATGTATATCTAAAGAAACAGGGATCTTGATAACAGATCACAAGGCTGCTCATGATACATTTCTGCTGCAATATGCTGTCAAAGTGGCTCATCTAATCACTTTTCTGCTCGTGGCATTCAGGTTGTTAGACAGCAAAAAGTCTGGAAACTCAGGTTTATATCTTCCATAGTATTGTTTTTTATTTATGATTAAAATACATTAAATGGACTTTTGCTCTATGGTTATTTTTAGAAGAAAGCAACTCCTCTAAGTGGAGAAATTAAAAATTATTTTAAAATTGAAATGAGGGCAGCAGCATGGAGGTAAAGTTTCATTTGCTTCATTGCTAGTATCTAAAGCTAAACTCAGTTCATTTTTTCAACACATTAAATACCATTGTTAAAATTCTCAGTCATAGTTACATTATTACAGGTATATCTGTTACACGTACAATTATTGCATTTTATAAAGTACTTGGAAATTACTACCCAAATGGGGACTACAGTAATTATGGTTACTTTTTTCTTTCTTAGGCAATCAAATATAATACCAGAAACCTAGTGGTTCTTGCCTTGGAAAGTGGACTATCTATAATATCTATAATTTATTTTCTTGGAGTTGTAAGGTCAATTGTGTGGAGAATAAATCCCAAGGCTGTATAAAATTCCCCAAAAACTTGATGTGCCCAAATCCAATAGAGCATTTTCCGAAATGCTTCCCATGAATCCTAAATTATTGCGAAAATGAGGAGGTGTTTTCTGATGACTAGATGATACCTTTTTTACTTGAAAGAACGGTAAAACCGTTAACATTTGTCTTAAAATATACCAGAACAAAGTTGCCAACCATATCATGCCAACTTCCACACTGCTCCAGTAAATGTAAATGTTATATTCATTATTCTTCCTGGTACATTTCTTTTTCCAATCACTTTAGAAAAGGCTTAATATGAGCCACCAGAATATCTGTAAATATTTAACATAGTTGATGTATTTCTGAGAAAGCAGAAGCCCTGTTAATAGTTCAGCTGATGATTTAAGGGAACCAAAATACCTAATTAAGAGATAATTACTCCTCAGTGATGCATAGTTTTAATTGGTGTATAATTTGAATGTCTGAGATAAGAACTCATGTAACTGATGTGCCAGTTGTGTAGGGCTTTCTTTTCCAGGCAGTTCAAGGCATCATCTACTGGTGGTTGTATAACACAGTAGAGATGGATAGATATGGTATTTCCTAATAAAAATTATCTCCCTATGATGTTTAGCAAGTAGATATTGATTTTGCTTCCCCCTGTAATCTCCATTTCTCTTATATTCTTACTGAAGTAAATTTTAGTTGGAAAATTTAGAATGCAACAAAAAAAAATTTGCTTCCGGATAGCTTATGTTTGTTCAGGACTTTTGATTAGCTATAGAAAAATAAATCAATTATTCATCCTGGGATTTGGGATGGGAACATGTGGTGGGGTATAGAAACCTTTTGTTCAATAACAAGAAAAACCACTTCGAAATATTAAGATTCTCCCTGAAGAAAACATCCATGCCTTGTTGAACTGCAGAAGCCTATAAAGGTCATACACAGTGGCTTCAGAATTATTTGAAAGTAAATGTTTGGCTCATAGGGGATCAGAATGGAAATAGGAAGCTCATGGGAGAGAATAGATATTTTCAAACTATTTATCATGACTGTCAGAAATTCCTTTTTTTGAAAGGATTAATACAGCCTTAGTTGCCCTCTCTGATCAGGATTTTATAGAAAAATGTGGGCAATATACAGGATTTCTGTTTTTCATTTCTTTGTTTAAATTTGGATTTCTGCCAAATCCATGTTTTTTCAACTTTTCTTAGTAAACAAAATGTCAGTGGCCCAAAATCAGTTTAAAAGCTTCAGTGTAGGGGGTTTGTGAGAAAGACTTCTCAAGAGCCCCACATCTGCTGAGCAGTGATGATGATGATGATGATGATGATGATGATGATGATGGTGATGATCAGCCTCACCAACGTCACGGTGGTCCTGACGTGGACAGGAGTTTCAGGGTCGGGAGGAGCAGCTCTTGTGTCTCCTGAGCTCCTCTGGCTACAGGTGCTCGTGGGCATCGTGGGATTGCCCTGCAACAACAGCATGTGGTCACTGGTGCCGTGACCTGGAGGCTGAATCTGCCCTCTGAGCATTGAACCAACAACGTGTGTGATGGTGAGCCCTCTCTGAGCAGTGAAACTGAAAAAAGAACTTTGCAGTGCTAGGTGGCCTTGACAACACTCACTGCAAATACAGCTCTGGGGTTCTGCGTTGGCCTTCAGAGCTTAATTCCTCAGGCCATGCCAAAATAGCTAAAAACTGTACGAATGCCTACAGCTGAGTTTGCAGGGCTCTCTAAATCCCAGCTTTCCAAAAGCACTGAAGCTTCAAAAGTTGAGACTGGTTTATGTGCAGGAGCAGGAGTGAGCTCAGGTGTCATCAGCATCCTTAGTGCAGGGAGTGCTACCTTAGGTTAAGCAGACATTCATACTTAAGAATGTTTAGTGAACATTGGTATTTTTGCTGGCACTCTGATGTGTAAGAGATATTGCAGTCACAGATGCAAGGAGTTGAACTTCATATCTGCTGCTAGGAACAATCCTTGAGAAAGGAAAATAGTTGCCGTGTATTGATCTTTAGGACCTCTTCGAGGTAGTTTTCTTGTCATGATATTTCATGATATTTCATTTCTATTTTTTTGAAAAGCTTGATATTAATCTTTGAACCATTTGGCCAGTGTAATAATTTCTATGATGAAATAACAAAATGAAAGTATTACTCAATGAGACTCCAGGATTTGAAAATCCAAAGCCGTTCTGTGGTTCCTCATGGATTAACTAATGCATATATGGTTCGAGCTGAGCTAACCAGTGTGAAGATACGAGGAAGTCGCAGTCCATAGATGCCTTTCCTGAGAAATGCAGAAGGAACAGCACAAAACTGAGTAGTATCACAAGCTCTTTGTTTATCAAGAAGACAAGTTGCTCAGACCTGCAAACTTGGGTGATAATTGGACAAATACTGGGCGGCTGCTGTGCTCTCTGTTATAATGTGAATTCTCACTTCTTCAGACTGTGGAAAAGGATGATAAGGTCATAATTCTGTTTGGTTTTATTATAAAATGCTGATTGTTTTATTTTGAAATGCTTTAAGGACCTTTAAATGGTGATAATGATGCCATTTTGAAAATCTCTTGAATTCTTTATTATCAGGAAGCTAATTTAATGTATTTTGAAGAAAACCAAAAGAAAACCCATAAACTGCTTGCTCTATATTAGACAAACATATTTTCTGCCTTCAGGGAGAGAGTGCAAACAATTATCAGACATAGATAGCCAGATAAGCATATTAAGCAAGAGGATAGAGAGCTTGCAGGTCATCTGCTTCTTTTAAAATCTGGCTTTAAGTACATTAGTTACTTGCCATTACTTTTTCATGTAAGCACTTGATTTCATTGCTACCTAGGTGTTACATCTCATAGATGATAAATCCAGAAGGGGCTGCTTTGGTCATATAATTTAAAATGAGACATGAACTAAAGCATAGGCTTTCATAAATTAATTGCAGTTTGAACTAGACCATATATTAAAAAAAAAATCACTCTTGGCCTAAATATTTCTAAAAAGAGGATGTGCACTTGACTTCTACTGCATAGTTCTGTCAGTTATTGCCACTGTTTAAAAACATTTGATTAATGGTAAGTGTAGCTTTCCATGGGCTACTCCTGAAATACAATTTTGTGCTAGAAAGGAGAGCTTCCTCCTATAAAGGATGTGATGATGTTGCAAATACCGTATATTCTATCAATCACCATCTTTTTGGCTTTTCTCTAAACCCTCCAGGATTTCAGTATCCCTTGGGAGCTGTGGGAGCCAGAACTGGGTATGCTTGTCCGAGTGTGACTGGATCTGTTTTGGATGCAGAATTAATGAGGTACTTGAGGGGGCAGGAAAAGGGTGTTTTCCAGCAGCTCCCCTATGGACACACTGTGCTGCTGAGGGAAGCAGAGCAGCCTTTAGCTCCATCGTTCCTTCTCTTTCTTCTTGGGACTCCAGTCCATTCTTTTTGCTGCATTTAATGTTTTCCTCTGTACACCCAGGAGTACCACAGCCCCTTCATCACAGCATTGGGAATTTAATGATTATCTACCACAACCCCAAACGTTTTTCAATGTCACTAAGTCCAGAATAATATCTTTGAGAATGATCTTCATTCTTTGATTCCACATTTATACTATCAAATCCAGTTTTTACTACTCTTACCTTCTCCTTATCCTCCTATACACATGGCTTTGTAAGTGACCTATTATTTTCACTTCCTTTCCTCAGCATGCCAAATAAAAATATATTAATGATAATATTGTTTTCTTGCAAGTTATTGACAGAAGCTTTAAATAGCTCTAGAAAACTAAGATCCAAGAATCTTGCTGTGCCTTGCATTAGAAACACATTTGTACAAATGTGAGTCTCTATTTGCAATTACATTTTAAGTAATTTAAACTTAAATTTTTAAATTTACACTTAAAAGTTTAGTAGGTGCTATGCTGAATTTTTATTCTAGTTCCTCAAAGTGGGGGTTATGTCCGAAGGATTAATACAATCTCTTTGCATGTAGAAACAGGAAAATATCCAGAATTACTGTAAGTTCCATTACTCATCTTGCTATGGCTGTTGTTGGGAATGGGTTAGAAGATGTAGGCATGAATTGGAGTGCAGTGATCTCCTGTGAAAATGTGTAAGAACTGCTGGTTATAGAATACTTGCTTGGAACACATATATTCTTAAAGCTGATAAAATGAATTTTTAGACCAACATACTCTACAGATTTTTTTATTCTGGTCCTACATTATTATTTATCTTACATGATTTTTATTCATCGCTCTCATCTTTCATTGCTAGCTTTTCATTACCATACTTCACAAAAAACCAGGGGAAGATGAATCTTGTGTCTTTCTTTCCTTCCTTTTTTGTTTTTGTTTCATGATGTCCTCATTTTACTTTCCTGTCCTTTCTTTTTATTATTATTCCTTACAGTGACAAGAAAAATACACGAGACTGCCATTGTTGCGGATTGCAGTCTTGTTAAAATTGCCATATTAACTACGAGGCCAGGTAGTGAAAACCCATTCAAGCTGTCAGATATTCTCAAATGAGTGAAATAAAAGCTGTTTGTATGTGTGTAGAATCATCATTGCTGCTTTGTCTCCTAATACCATCTTTGTGCAGACTTTGAATTGTTTTCATTTAAGGTAATTTTAGTTTTGTTCTCTTCTCAGTGGTAGGGTTTGAGAAATTCTCTGCTGCGTACATATGGGAGGTTTACAGAAATGACTGATTTTCACTGCCAAAGTTTCTGTATCAGTCATCTCCAGTGGAAGTGCCAGAAGTTCTGACTCTGGGAAACACAGAACAGTTTATAGATGAACCTCCCAAGGTCTCTGGTCCAGCTCCCTGCTCAGATCAGGGCAAACTTCCCAGTAAGGTCTGATTGCTCAGATCCTTGTCTAGTAATTTTATTTCCTGCGTCTGTTGCAGGTTCTGTCCATTGTATCTCATCCTCTTTCTGTGCACCTCTGAGAAGACTCTGAGTCTATTTGCTCTGCAACTTACCCATCCTTTCTTTTCCCTCTCTTTAAGACATTCAAAGTTAATGGCTTCTCTGTATAGTAAAATGTGAGTTCAGTGAATTTAAAGAAGACATTAAGATCAATACCAAGAATTCAGTGCAATTCACTGCATTCTCTTTGAGAGTCCTTCCAACCCCCAGGCTTTAAAAATAATGAAAATAGTTATAAATTTGAGCCAAATATTTATATCTGCCTTCATAAAGAAAAAATACTACTTAAATAGCATCTGGATCATCTCCTTTTTTTCCCCCTTTTTGGCATGATTTCTTAAATAGACATTCCTGGATTGAAAATTTGACCATGCTTGTGTGTCCAGACCGGAGACTGGAAAGAGCAAGGACGGAACACGTCTCTAAATGGTTCAACTCAATTATCTTAGAGGTGTTTTCCAACTTAAAAGACTCTATGAATATTCTTCAGTAGCAGCAAGGATAAAACGGGGGGAATAGTGTAAAACTGCACTGAAACTGAAATAGAAGGGTAGAAATTTACAATTTTTTATTGTTACTGTTAGGCTTTGCAGCGTAGGAGGCGAGATGTCAGTGGAGAAAGGATTCATGAAATGTATATTCAGAGGTTTAAAAGGAACTTTCTGGCTCTGCTTTCTCATTGGAGATGTATCATTGTTCCACTCCTTAGCATGAGCCTGGTGTAAATGTGTCACTGCATCCATGACAAACGAAGGCATTCAGTGACATTGTGAGGTGCTTTTGTCAGCTCTTTGCTGAGGACTCAACAAAAGACGTGCTTAAGTCACAGATATATCAGCACTCTTGTGATTAAGACCCACGTGCACCAGTAAGAATAGATTTTTCCTTTTCTTTTGCCCTCTCTTTAGGCATTAGAAAAGGCAGACAGCTATTTAATTGACATCATAACCTGTATTAAGTACTGTAAGCTGATAATGCTTTTTTTGGTAAAATGGTTACGTTGTTGGTTTGTTGTTTTTTTCTAAACTAATAACGCTTCATTTATATTCTATGGGCATTAACCGCAGAACTTGATTTGTTTTGAAAATCTTTCTTCGCTGGATTCATCTGCGGTAAGGCAAGTGGTGGGAAAGAAAAATCAATTGCAACTGTATTATTTGCAATGTAATCAATTCACTTCTCCATTCTAACTAGAAGAGGCATCCTGAGGAGCTGGGAAAATTACACTAATCTGATATGTTTGGATCTTCGTTTCATTGTAAGGACTGATACTCATCTCCTTACATCCACTTCCTTTGAATTTTATTTAAAGTTCACATAGATAACTGCTACTTGAACACATCTTGAACATGGATATAATCACGCTATTCTTTTCACAATACTTTGTCTTTTTTTGGTCTTATTTTGGCCTTTCTTTGATTCATTTTCTGTAGTCATTATTTGAACCTGAACAATGTCCCAAATTATGTGTTTAAAGTAATTTGTGAAAGGGAAGGAAACAGTAACTTCTCAATCCTTGGTTTTCATGCATACTAGGTGTTATTCTATCCAAGGTTTGATTCCATTCTTAATATTTTTATTAAAATACATTTTACTTCTTTTTACTAACTGCTGATGTAAATAGTAATTTACAAAAAGTGAAGGGCCATAAGCTTTATGTGCTGGGCTTCAAGTCTTTCAAATACACATGGAACAATCAAGTGGTTGTCTGACATAATATTTATATAGGCTCAGAGCTGACAGTAATCTTTTCCATTATCAGGATATGTTAAACCTGAAACTGTTTCAGCAAATGCTTCCTAAACTCATCTATCTGTTTAAAAAAAACAGATTTCCTCATGGTTTGAACTTAAAATAGTTTCACAGTTCCTTTATTTCCATATGTAATCATTCTGTTTAGGCGTACTTGTTATTGTGCAACCATTGTCTATGACATCAGTAGCTCTTCATTCTGCCTGGTGTATACTCCCTTTTCTGTATTTATACGTGGCAGTCCTATTCCCTGTCAGCCTTTTATCCAGCTAAGCGAGCTCTGTTCTTTGTGTTTAAGATTCATTTTCTGTTCCACTCCTGGCCACCCTAATGGTTCTTCACCTTCCGCTTGAGTCTTTCAGTAGAATGACAGTGCAGGCTACAGTTATTAGTCTGTCAAAACATCCTTTTGTAGTTAGAACATGAAATTGCACAGTACCATTATTATTACAATTTTGGTTAGTCCATTAAGATGCCTCACATTCCATTTGTATTTTTCTTTATGCTTGGCTGGTGCAGTTTGAGGAAGTTGCTTTAGTGCTGTTTATTCTACACCTCTTGTAGCCAGATGGAAAAGGACTTCTGTTTAAATAATAATAATAAAAAATTCTCATAACAATTTAACTTGAAATAATAAAGTGATTTTGTTTGAGGTGACAAATTCAAATTATATTCTAGTATCATATAATTTAATCTGTTAAGGAGACCAGGGAAATCTGAGTGCCTAATTGCGATGTGTACTCCTTGATCATAGGAGCACTAATGTGAATTTATATTCCTGAGTTTGCAAATACTCTGTAAGATCATTAACTGGAGTTTCATTTGTGGGATGTTTTTGCATGGTTTATCATTCACAGTGATAAGTTGCATGATATCATGGTGTTGAACCCATACTTTCTGTTCAGGTCCACTCACATACTGTCTCCATTGGCATAAAAACTGAGTTACTGCAGTTGCATTCACTATGTGTGAAATACTTCGTGTGTGAATTTTTGTTTTTCTGAAATAACCTATGCTTGAATTCTTGCTCATATTTTTTAAACTGTTTTGTTGGGGGTTTTTGGTGATATTTAAACATTACCTTTGTTTAACCCCGGTCACTGTGATGTAATCAAGCAAATTCTGGTGGAAGGGATTTTTTATTTTGGTATTTTTAGTTTAAACTGATAATTACAGAAGATAAAGTAGTGACAATTTACTAACAATGTGATATTAGGTGTGCTAAAGTTAATTGTGTTTTTTATCAAGGGGGACTTAATGGGAAATGCTACATCATTGCAATAACATTTCCAGGGTTTCTAAAGGGAGAGATTCAATTATTATTAATTATATACAATGCTAATTCCGTGGTTTTTGAAGGCTTTTTAAATCTGCAACATAGCAAAACCAAGTTATTTAAATGATCATACTAAGTAATATTGTAGTTTAAAAATTCTACTGCTAAGCTGACAGCTCTTGCGTTAAGAGTGTTCAAAGAGGAACTCAGGATAAAAAGAGAACAAAATGAAAAGGTGTACAAAGACGTAAACCAGGATTCGTTGCCTTGAAGAACAGCGTTTTAAATAAAAATTTTAAAGCAGTCCTTTTGCTCTACTCAGCTCTTCCTGGTTTCAACTTGAGAGTTCAGAGGATAGTAAAAATTGCAAAGAGGTTTAGAAAAAATGACTTGAGACAATACTGAAGGGAGTTCACTTGTTAAGACTTAAAGGGTGATACTGCAGCTGGAGTTGTCTGAGTGGTGATGGGGGAAGGAGACGGAGAAAGGGAGGAAGAAGAACAAACAGGACTAAGTATCAGTGGCAGATACTTAGTTTAGACAAGCTAAAAGGAAAGGTGGCACAGGCAGTTTCTAAAATCTCTGGAACCAGATATTTTAAGAAAGGAATTATATAGCCACCTTTCTGGACAGATTTGATTGTCCTTTGGGGAAGCAGGTATGTCCCATCTGCTGTACTTGATGTGCTTTTATTATGTTTTCTGTGATATAATTTTCTTTTTTCAGTATTCCGTGATTTTTTTTTCCTTTTTGATGTGAACAGTTTTTAGTGTGAACAATTTCTAACAACAAAAGTGAATTGAATCCACTTGTGACATTTTACTAAATAATTGAAATCATCCTTCTCATGAAATGACACAAAGGTGTCCTACGAGGCATCCTGAAGAATTGTGGAGGGAAAACAGTAGTGGGGATGAAGAGTGTTTACAATTATCTCTGAAGTTGTTATGAAGGAGCAATAATTCACAATTTAAAAAGAAGTTTCATAGAAGCAGCGATTATTACAAAGCAGTTAATGGGCTTCAAAAGAGGAGGATTAAACTGGTCCATTTTCAGCTTTGAAAGTTTCCTGTGAACATTCTAAAAACAAATGCAATTGGTCTTGTACCAACTGACTCTTTTTTCACTGCCAGTTTGTTGACACTTAGAGCCCTTTGCTCCACAAGGAACGAGAATACAATTGGTCTAGTACATGGTCTTTAACTGAATTGACTATTTTGCCCTGCTGCTCAGGGGATTGATAAATTGCTACAACCTTCTGTTCTGAAAGTTAGTGGGGGGTTTTGTCTTTTGTTTTAGGAATAGAAAGAAAGTATGAAAGAATAGTGCTCAGAACTGGTTAGAGAGATCACTGAATTTGTTTTGACTAATTACATTATTGCAGTCTTACTTCCGTGAAGTATTTTAGGAATTAATCAGTGGTTACTGTCATTTCTGTTTTTGGTTTAATCATGCAGATAAAATAAACTTTCATAGTCAATGTGCCACTTGTGGTAGAATATAACTGAGTGTTTTGAACTTTCAGTAGCAAAGTTATTTCTTTGATCTGAAAAAGTTACTAAGGAGAATCTTTTTCTTGACCACTTATTGTTAACATTAGTACCTTAACATTTCTGTAAAAGGTAGTTGACCTGCAGACACAAAATGAATGACATTTTGTTATCAAACAGATTGAAAGAAATTTCCGAAGTTGTTGTTTAATCAAGAAATTATGACAGGAGTTGTATTTTTTTCCAACCAAATCGATATTTTTGTTGATAATTGCTAATGCCCTGCCCCCCTCTTCTTCACAAATACATTTCCCACTTACCAAATTCTGTAAGTCACAGGTCATAACTACACAGCATTTTTAATTCACCGGGATGTTTGGGTGCTAATTTTTTGGAAGAGGTTGGGGCATCTGGGTGCTCTCAGTGACTTTTGTGATATCAGCCATTATTCATCTTTGTATTTCGTATCCTGTTATGAATAGATTCTTTACAGCTGTTATAAAGCAGTGGAGAAAATTCAGGGAGTTGCTTTGCCTGAAGACGTACACTGGGGAAGTGCAAAGGGACCACCCTCATTTGCTTCGTGGAATCATCACATGAGTTTTGGAGAGCTCTGTGGGTTTGTGTGTCCTCTGCAGCTGAATCCTTGGCAGGGGTTACTGGGGGATTTACTGCAAAATTTACGTTCAGACCTACCTTTATGAATTTTTTCTTTACTTTAATCTCAATGTGTAAATAATTTTTCAAGTATTAGTCAAAACCTTATACAAGTCAGCATAAAACATGATTTAGCAAGTGATGAAAAGAAGCCTATTCTCAAAGCAGAGAAGCTATATTATGCTGCTGAAAATGAAGGAATCGCTTTAATTATTTTTCTCAGTTTATTATGGTCCCCATCCCCACCACCTTATGATGGCCGTGTAAGTAAACTTTCATCTGTCTTTGCATGAAATAAACATGTTTTTCAGCAAGTTTTGAAATAGGTGTTTAATCTGAGGAAACCAGTTATACTGCCCTTGTGCTTTTATAAGGCACCAGGCATTTTGGGGAGTTAACTGGCAAATATCCCACTGCTGCAAGGGGTAATTTTTGATTAACCTCTGACCAAAGATAACTGTGTCCATCAGGATATACAGAAGTAGAGTTAACCTGTTTCATCAAGAAATCTTTGCTTCACTGGGCTTTTACTGTGCTCTGAGAAGATAAGGATGTTGTTGGAGGAGATTCAGAACTGCCAGTAGAACTCAAAAGAAAAACAAAAGCTCTCTGAGGTTAAAGCTAAGAGGTTTCAAGAGGAGAACTAGAGTGGAGAGTCCTTCAGGTCACACACTGAAGTTGCTCTTGTCCTGAAAAAACTAATGGAAGAAAAGGAAAGACGTGAAAATATGTAGAAAAAATATTATAAGGGTTGATAAAAAGTGTTGTCATTTTATTAATTGCAGTTTTTATAACTGAAATATCTTACAAGTCAAATTAATTTTAGCTAATAAACTTATGTATTGGTGAAATTCAGTTTTGGGATTAGTAAAAGTGCAGCAGTGAAGAAAATACATGATAAGCAAAGGAGCGTTGTGTTTCTACCAAATGTGACTTTCAAACAGAACATTCTTTTTCTTATGTCCTTGTCTATTTTGGTTTTCATGTATGTTGACAGTTCTGCTGCCTAACAGTGTAAACTGTTGCTCTGTTTCATCCTTCTTTTTGCAGAAATAGCTGATAGGAAATGCATATAAAATACCTTGTGAAGAGCCTTGAACTGACCCTAAATTCCTTGAGATCAAAACCAGAGATAGTATTATTTTTATATAACTGAATATATTAAAAATATATATATTAGGATTTTAAATCCTAATTAGTGCTGTAATTTTATTTTTGTTTCAGAGATTCCAAGTGTAAGGCATTTGTACCATTGGGTTCCATCTTGCACAGTAGTCTGAGTGATCTATTGGGACCTCATAGTCATCAAGGAAGTTTTCAAAGCGAAGCTGAAGTACTTAAAAGTTGATGTTCTAATTCCTAATTTCTGTAATAATGTGGTCCCATATTTATGTACACACTTATTCTCTCAGTGAAGTATTCCAATATTCAGAAACAGGAAGAACAAAGGAATTCTCTGTCTTCATCAGTCATCTTGCCTTCCAAAACAAAAGTCTCTTTAATCTTCTGGGCAGCAGTTGTAGATGTTTAGTGTTAAAAAATATCCTTTTGGATTATTTAGTTTCCCTTTGAATCATCCCTTGACTGTACAAACAGATAGTGGTAATTTGTCTGGTTTAACCATCACTGTACTGTGTGTAGTTACGTATCAACTTTTTCTAATCTGAAGTTACATGCTAAAATCTTCTGAAGAAAAAAGTAGAGTCTCTGTTATTTTCTTGCTGTCAAATAAGCCTTTTTCTCTTCCCATCCCATCAGTAGTCTCACTTCTATCCATTTTCTTTAGAGAGTCCCTTTTACACAAGCAAAGGGTGTTAAACACGAACATTTTTTAGTATTATTCCATTGATAAGAATAATTGTGATGTCCTGCCTGTCCTGAACTAAAACTGTAAATAGTCAAGTAAAGGAAATTATTGCCTCTTCCTCGGCTCTCTTCTCTGTTAGGAGCCCAAGCTGCCCTTCAGCTGCTGCTGTTCTGGGTGGTGCCCATCACGTCAGCAGCGCTGCTCTGCAGGGTGGTGCCAGGTACAGCATCCGCAGCATCTGCTGCTTTGGCTTCTGCTGGAGCAGCGTTGGAATGCTGGTTTTTTCTGTTCCTCTCCCTTAACTTTTAAAGGGCTATTTTAATCATATTCTTTCAGTTTTGAGTAGAAATTCTTTGACTTGGAAAATGTGTAATGCAAACCTTTTAACTCAGCCTTTAAAAGTGTTATTGTACGTTTTTGTAGAAAATCTAGCTTTAGCATTAGAGATCTTATGTTACTTCAGGGTAATTTTTTCATGTCTCTTCTGTATTTTGTTTTCAGACCCGTATCATTGACTCAGTATTCATGTCTCAATGAAAATAAATTCTTCCTGTGGTTGGGGTCTCTGATGAGTAGCCTGAATATTGCATACTGATTGCTCACAAATCGCTTTATATGCGAACTCCTTATTTTTGCTTTGTGATGCTACAGAAGGTATATTATCTTTTATAAAGGGTTGAGTGTAGTTAATAGAAAACATGGTATATGGAATTATTGTTCTTTTTATTCTCTCAAGGAAAAAGATAGGTGATGTCTGTTCAGTTAGGAAGAACTAAACTGTATAGATTTATGAAGCTTATAGGACATTTTGAGGCATTTTCAGAAAATGGTTTTCTACTGACCTTGTATGAGACATGTCTGCCAGAAAAATTAGATTCATATGACACTAAAAGTTAGAGATTTAAAACTATTTTTCCTCATCACACAGCCATAAAAATTGGCTGCAAAGCAGCATCAGTTTTCTGCAAGAGGAATTTACTAATTCTTCTTTCACCAGAACCAGATTTCATTCAGTTACAGAACAGATTTAACTATAAGCCTGAACTAATTTTTTCAGAAGGACTGCATCAGTATTCAAATAAACTTGTTCAACAAAATTAAGTCTATTTTATTTAATACCTTCCCCTTGCCTATTCTATTGTACTAGAAATAAAATATGTCAGGAAATTGGTGATAGGGATAGGAAGGTAATAAACTGAGAAGAGATAAACTGAGTGGCAGATACAGATATCTCAGTCTGAATGTGGCCTGGTGGATACATTTTCCTGATGCCATTTACTTTCCATTTATTTATGTAAGTAAATATATAAGGAGTATATGTTCCTTTACATAAGGAGTATATGTTCATTTACATAATTATTTCCATACATTTCCATATTCATTTCCTTATACAAGTCAGAATTACTTGTGTCAGAGCAGTAGATTGTAACAGTTATATCTGTCCTGAGGTTAAATTAAATTTGTCCATTTGGTTTGTTCCTCTGGAACACTTTGCTAGTGAAATAATCACTTGTGGAATAGTGTTACGGGGTTTAATGGATTCATCTGGATGATGGGACAGCAAGTTTTTTGTTCACACAAAACCAGGAGGAGGCTGAGATATACCAAGGGGCTGTGTTGCCATCCAGTAGGACCTGGAGGGGCTGGGGAGATGGGCTGACAGGAACCTCATGGAGTTCAGCAAAGGGAATTGCCAAGTCCTGCACCCGAGGAGAAAAAACCACGAGGCAGCAACGTGCTCTGTGCCAGAGAAGGAGAGTGGTGTCCTGGGCTGAGTTAGGCAGGGTGTTGCCAGCAGGTCAAGGGAGGCAGTCCTAGGGGCAGAACTTATGATGTATCTTGACTGTTTTCATGGCAGTTTTTAGTTTTCTAGTGAATATTGCAGCATGAAATTCGAACTATATTGCCAGATTAATTATTTTAATCGACCTTTATAGCTTTTGTGTAAGTACAATCACGTAATTGGCAAATGACAGGTATTGCTAGGTTTATCCTGATTTTTATCATTCTTTTATTTGTGAAAATGTGTTAAGTACAGCTTCTCGTAGCTTAGTTTTTACTGTTCACCTGCCTTGAGGTAAAGACCAGTAAGTACAACATAGAGAAAGTAGGGAAAAAACCAGCTGGCATTTTGGTGTATGTTTGCATGGTTCTTTACAGTGTCCTTTCGTTGTGTTTTCACTCAGTACTGGAAGATCTCAAAAGCAAAAAGATCACAGACCTCTGTAAGGTCTCTGAGTGATAATCACATGATAAAAAAATCTAAATATCAAACCTAAGTATCCTTCACTTCTGAAGAGCAGCGGTTGTAGCTGTGTCTTTCACAAGGATAAGCCCATGTCAGTATGGCCTGTTGTATAAATTATGGAGTGCATTTCTAGCTCAGTTTGTTTGCAAAGGGAGAATTATTTTGAATTCTAGAAAATGATGATGTAGAGTTGATTGTCATAATTTAATTTTATTAACATTTGTTTGTATGGTTCCTATTATTGCTCAGTTCTGCCTTCGGTAAAAAAAAGCAAACCAACTCCCCCCCACCCCCCCAAAACTACTGTAGCTTAAATATTAGTAACTTAAGAAACTTAAATAGTTTATATTCTTATGCAATAGTCTACTAATCAACATTTATATATCACAGCTAAAATTGAATTAAATTAGATTGAAACTGAATTACAAGGTCCTGAGTAAATTGGATTTGGTAATTTACTACTGAGTCAATCTGCAACTGATGTCATAATTTAGATTTGCCTCTTATGTGAGAATGATGCCAAGAATTATTCTTCCCTTTGCAGTTTCAATTTGTGAGCGTGAAGAATAATGATCATGCTTGAAGTACAAAACTAGTAACTGGCCAGATGTTAATAATGAACGTGTAAAGATGCCATTGCAGGTCTGTCAGCCTGTCTTTTTTTGAACTTGAGAGACAAAGCTGGGGCTTAGTGACTCTCCAGAATGCTCAAAATAAGAGGTGTCTTATGGTTTGTGTAGAAAAAACAGACAAGGTTCAAGATGTAGGAGAAATGTTGCAGATGTCATATTTAGCTATATTTATAATCACTGGTTTTTTAGGCATTAAATGCTGCCTTGAGAGCTTTAAGGAATTTCTAGTTTCTGACCACTGACCTTTTTATGGTTTATCACCCTAAATTCTGACAGCTGGCATACTTCCAGAATGTGTGGGAAATAATTTTTGTAGCAGGTATTTGAGGATGAGGTCCATATCAACTTCTTTTTCCGTTTTAGTTAGCTTTCAAAATGTATATTTCATTTTTTGAGTCCTAGAAAGGGATGGTTTGACATGATTTCCTACTCTCAGATATAAATCAGGAGACTGTTTTATTACATAATAGCATGGCTTGCATAAATGCACTCCATTTATAAAACCTCTTACATATTTAGGGAAATTTCATAATATGCCATATTACTATGAGTTGTTCTTCCCAGCTGGAACAACGGCCTTGGGCATGAAGCCACACAGTTGGGCAAAATAATGGCATCATTTTATAGCTTGATAATGGCACCATCAGCACAAGATATTATCATATCACCTTTTTATGGATACTTATACTTTAAACCAAGCTCTGTTATATGGCATAAGTGCAGCATTGGAACAGACTTCAAAAAATAAAGGTGCAATTTTTCTTTCAACAAGTTAAATATTGTAACATTTATGTAGCTGTTATCTTTATTCTTATAAAACAGTGAGCTTCTCCTTTGGATGTTTAATAGAAAAATATATATAAACCCAGCAATTTTGCATCTGAAATAGGTACTCAGGTGTAAGGTGTTTCTTGACCCATCAAGTGAGACTTTTACTCCCAAACAGATGGATGAGAGCTCTGCTCCTGGCCAAATTGATGCAGTTTCTCATTCTTCCAGTTTGATGGAGCTGCTAGTACTTTGGAGATTATACAAAGTGCAGGTTCAAAAAGTTAATTTGGAGTGTTCCAGAACTCAGATTTTTGACTCTAGTCTCAGTTTGTAATTGTTGATCTGTTTACAGACTGCAGCCTCATCTTTGAACTGAGGCTTTTCTCCTCGTAGCACATCTCCAATTGCAATTAAAATGTGCAAGACCTACTCTCTCAGACAATCGGCTTTTTATGACAGTCCAATCCATAGCAGTAAAGATTTCTGAGAGATTTTCTGTTCTTTAGTAGATCACTTTTGCCTATGGATGAACTACAAGTACTTTGACGTAATAATATTCAGGAGGATGAAAATCTGAAACTAGGAATATCAGTTATCACTATGGAAAACATATTAGGTTTTGAGTATTTTAAGGAGTGTATTGTGCAATTTTATTACAATTTCTTCAAATAAAATTTACTCTCTTCTTATCTGTTCAAAGTTTGGATCCCAAACAATAGATGAATTGTTGCTTAAATACTTGATCTTGAAATTAGTCAGGCAGTTTGAGTTTAAAGTAGGAAACACATTTATGCTAAATTGTGTTGAAAGAATTACAGAAAATTATTAAGATTTTCCTTTGATTTGAGAGCTTCGATTGCCTTTCACGTCCATTGGAAGTCTTACATTTCATACTCAGCATCCTTAAGAGGTGTTCAGATGAAATACTGGTATAATGACTTCACCTAGGAAACAGATCAAAACCTATCAACCTTCAATAAAGAAGGAATTGACCTGGAATTGCACTTGAGTTCTGGTATCTTTGATTCCTATCAGGCTTTTAAATTACAGCACAACAGATACTTGGTGACCTTGAAAAGTCACTAAAATCTGTAGACAAAATTTTAGTAGACAAGATGTAAAGGAAAATAAGGAGAATTTCTTCATTTCATAGGAAGAAGGCATCAGGAATATTTGTGGTAGAGATTTGATTGAATATTGAGATGTTTTCATCCTTGGCACTAAGATTTTTTGTCATGATAAAGAAAAAGTTAATAAATAGTCAAAAATAAACAAGTTAAGAACATAAATACTATAGCAGACAGCAGTTTGTATTTTATATAGTTCTGAGTGAAAAGGTATACAAAGATTTTTTGGTAATACATTCATTAAGCTTCAATTTCAGAACAGTTAACACCTCTCATTTCAGTTGGTTAATTTTGGAAGGCAATTAAGCATATTTGAACAATTGGTTATGGGGTTTTTTAAGACCAAGATTGGAAATGTATCAATTAAGAATGAATACACTTTTTTTTTAAAAAAAGATCATTTAAAAACCGTAATAACTGTGGCTTTATATTGTATTATCTCACACAGTGGTTGAGGCTGGAAGGAGCCTCTGGAAGATGAAATGAATGGTATTGTCCATAGATGGAGTCGTTGAGTAGATACCACTTCCCAGTGCAATTCTTCAGGCCAATAATGAAAAGGCAGAGAAGTGCTCTTTAAAAAACCATAAACATTACTCTGGTGCTTCTGTAATAGTGTGTTGCAGTAAATATATGGATTATATTACATCAAAGTATTTCTCATCATTACCAGAATCAGGGCATTTCTTTCAGGAACTTTAGGTGTAGCAAACTTTGAATGTCCGTCAGTTTCCATCAAAATATCAGTTGGTACCTTTTTTTCTTTTCTTGCGATATAAACAGACATTCACAAGATGTATTTTATGCTTTAAAATTAATAAAAAGCATAATGCTTTCTGCTTTTCTTTCAATACATGGAGAAGGTTAAGTTTCACTTGAACTAGATCGTATTTGTTGTTTTGAGTAAGTACTTTCAGCGTGGATGTCTCTGCACTTGCCAGCCTTGGAAAAATGGAGAGGAAATGAAATCTTTCTGAAATCCTTTTTCTGTCTTCTGTTACTGACACGGAGGCCTAATAACCCATACTAACAACAGTGAGAAGGGAAATAATCGTGCTTGTTTGTGGAATCACAGAATGGCTGGAGTTGGAAAGGACCATCTGGAGATTGTCTGACCCCTCAATGCAGGGTCAGCTAGAGCAAGTTGTCCAGGGCTGTGTTGAGTCAGGTTTTGGATATCTCCAAGGACTGAGAATCAATACCCAACCTGTCTGAGCAGCCTGCTCCAGTCTTCGATCCTCCTTGCAGTTAAAAATATTTCTTATGTTTAAGTGGAATTTCCTGTCTTTCAATTTGAACGGATTTAGGCTGAAGTTTAAAAAGACAGTGGGTACATAAACCACTTTTAACTTAGCGCTTTAAAAACTATTGAGAATGATTTCTACTGAAAGAGTTTTGCAGTATAGAACATCTCATTTGTGGAAATCACTTGTAACCTTTGAATATGGTCACATGGTTTCATTGTACTGTTTCCCACCAGGCTAAGTCAAGATTTCAGTAAACAACATAAATCAGCATTAAGCCCTCTACAGATGCATAAAATAATTGCAAAAATCCCTCACTTGCAGCTAGAAACCAATTAACTGTTCACTCTCAGAAATAATAAATGTACAAATCTCTGTTTTATTATACATATGTTCTTGTGTCAGTGAGAACCATGAGTGTGTTCTCATTTAGAAAAAGGGGTGTTGCAATGATCTGGGGAATTTCTGTAATCGCTGAGGAAGAAAACCCAACCCTTCTTTTTGAGTGTAGTCAATGCATTTAGTTGAAGACATCTTTCTGCTGTATTTTTGTCCCAGGAATGTAGTGAAAATCCTTCCTGGAATACTCTGAGGATATTTTTTACAAATGACCGTTGGCAAGATAGATACCTTTAAAATCTGTACGTGAGAAGTTCACCCTGCAGGGAGTAAAGAATGTGATTTTAATTTCTTAACTTCACTTTTTCAACACCTTCCTTCACTTGAAGCCAGATAGTCTGAATTGTCTTTTAAGATATTTGTTCCTCTGTGCCCTGCTTGTAGCTCTTTTGAAAAATTCCGCTCAGGCTTATAGAGTGAAATAATTGGAGTTTGTCAAATATGATGATTTTGTTGGAAAATATTTGGAGAAAGTTGCATTTTTTTTTTAATTTCTAAAACTTTGCAGAAAAAATATTTCAGGTTTCAACCAAGTTTTCACTTAATTTCTATTTTTTTTTGGTTTTTAAGCAGAACCTTTTTCCATTTTTCAAATTTTATGGAAGTAATTTCTCCTTATAAAGGCTCGTCAAAACTGTTTTATGTTTTTTTGGGCCAGCTCAGCCAATTTTTGAAAGCTGGTAGCTATGAGAGAAAATAGCGACCTCAAATTTCCTAAGTCTCTGCAGAACCCCCCATATTTTGTTCTGAAATTTTGTCTAAAATTATTGTGAATAATTGATGCTTTTATAAGTAATTTCTTCCATTTCCATCTGTGATATCTGGTAACATGGGCACTTGTGTGTGTGCCTTTCCCTCAGCTGGTATATTTGATGTCATCTCTCTTGTTCTCTTATAAAAAAATCTTGTAAGTGCTGAGTTTTTAAAAATCAGTCTTTGAGCTGACAGCTGTCCATGTAGGACATGCGGAGCTACATTCTGTAGCTTTGATTTTTTTAGGAAACAAAAATTTGTTAGAGAATTACCTCGAATTTACCATATTGCACTTTGAAAATGTTTCTCCAGTTAAGAGAAGAAATCATTTTTCTGAGGCGTAGAGGACGGCTGGAAGATACCTGATCTTTACTAGACTTAGTCTTCCAAGGAAGTTTCTTCCTTATTGCCTTACTCCCCTGCCATAGAGATCCAGAACAGCAAATGAGGTGTTTCAGAATTCCAAAGTAAACGTCTGTGTAACAGAAACTGAATTTCTCTTTCTGAATCTGGGTTTTTTGCATGTAGGATCTTTGCCCCGACTCGTGTACTTGTTTTGTCAGCAGGTGGTATTCACTATTTTGAGATCAAATTCAGCTATGCAGACACCGTCTCTGTTCCTACTCAAATGAGAAGAATCTCGATAGCTGAACAGTCACCCCCAAAAGCAGATCTTAACGTTTCTGCCTTCAGTTGGTATGAAGTATTCAACCTGAGGAAACAAAAGGCACAACCTATGTCTTGACAGAGTGCAGGCCAGCATCATAATTATGTAGGGCTCTTGAAAAGTATTTTCCTTCTTCTCTCTGAAAGCGTGAAGCGCTCTAGCTGCAAAAGTGTTTATTTTCTATGGATTTTGATTTTGTTAAAGCTGTTCAACAGACAAATGGTTACTGTGGATTTGCACAAGCCTAATTAGACAATTAGAGCTTCTGGAAAATATACTGGGAAATACAGTTGTTAAAAGTGAGAATAAAAAGTACTCTCAGTGCTGATAACTTTGGATATTTGTCTTCTTTTCAACAATAAGGCCTTTATGAATTAAAATAAATCTGACTGAAGTTCCTTTGCTGCTTGTCCATGAGCTCATTCTGAGCTTTGCAGGTAGCCTCCAGATCACAGTTCTAGGTGATACATTTCGTACATTACACTCTCATTTCTACATTTCATTTGTAAAACTTCTGGTACAAACGCTGTTTCATAGGAATGACTGCTGCCAGTTCCTATCAGCGTAGTCCGGCATGTCACTGCCAAAAAGTCAGCATGGTCTGGTTTATTGGAAAGCAGGTTCAGCTGAGCAGGCCCTGCTCTTTGGTTTTAGATAATTCTGAGTCTTCCTGAAACCCAGTTACTCACCCACCTTTTCCAACCCAATTTCTGCAAGTTGTTAAAAAGGTTTCTGCCATTTCCATTACACGTTTCTCTGCACTTTTGTACAAATACTCTTCTGACTGTGACAGCATATCAGTGATACATCACCCTGACTCTACACAATGTACTACAAGGGTGAGTGAAGTCTCAAACTGACAGTTGTATCTGCTTTTTAAAAAAATCTATTACAGCTTGCACTATAATAGGAGTTTCAAGTGACGGATAAAAGTTAAATGAAAGAGAGTAAAATTAGCATAACAAAATTGAATCACAATTTATTCTGTTAATCCTCACAATTTAATTTTAATTTATTTTGTAAAAGTTTCAGTTCTCACTTTCTGCATTTTGATCACCTCTTCAAGGAAAAACACAGAACTCATTTTCTTGCTTATGTGTTACATAGTCTCTTTCTTGGTATGCTGGGTGTTTTTTAGGTTAGTCAAACACTTCCCCTTTATTTGAAGGAATTAATATTTTGACATTAGTGTGGTCTGTTGTTCTTTCAGCAGAAAATCTGTTAGAATATTCTTGCCCCGTATAGATAAGTGAACATCATCCCTTACACTCAAACCCCCACACTTCTTCTTCAGTGGAATAAGCATTCAATACAGAGAGCTTAATCCTTTTGAGTTTTTTCCTCATACCTTTTTATGCTGGCACTTCTAAATTATATCGGTTATTATGTGTCCTCTTCATTCTCATGCACATGTAAACAACTCCCTTACTCTTCTTTGCATACTTTGGTTTTCTTTTCTATGAGATGTGGATCTTCAGTAAAAGATTGAAATAATAATAAAGCTGAAGAACAGTTTCTCTGTAGTTTAATGAGATTTTGGTGTCTTCCTTTGTCATCATTTCACTATAATGATCAAAAAGATTCACTTGGGTATCACAGTCTTAAAAATGCCTACCTGACTTCTCCTTTGGCTAGTCTTTCATGAGAGGCTGGACTAAGCATTTTAATTTCTTATCTCAACATTCTGCTCTGAAATCCTGGTCTTTCTGAAGCTGAAAGGAAGTCAGTAGGTATTTGCTACTGATAGTAATGTAATCAGCACTCATCTGCGGAGAAAAAAGTGAGACTTTAAAAAATTTTATTGTGTTCTATCACAGTGCTGTTCATAGGATGAACAAAATTCAAGTATTTGTGCTGTGGATGGCTGCTGGAATGCAGATTCCTTCGTCTTTTCAGAAGTAATTGCATCAAATATGCTCGCAATGACTTCTACTCTCGTTGTAGCAGTGCTATGTACATCAAGGAATTAGAGCCTTTGTCTTTCATGGCCTTATCAAAAGGTGAGGAGGAGAAGAAGAAAATACATCAATGAATTTCTCTGCTGACTGAGAATGCTGCTCTTTTGGTTGTTTTAGACATTTGAGAGGGGAATCACCAAGCATCACGCAAAAGATCAGAAAGTGTAATTTCTACAAAGTGGTATTACACACATAAATCTTCTGAAAGACAGATACCTCTGGGATATCGTAGGCCACAGAGTCCTGTGTAATCCATTACCCATGCCGATATAAACCTTTGATTTGTGGGTTTAAACCTGAGGCTGAGTAACCTCATAAATATGCTAATCCACAGTAATCAAGAAAAGTGCCATTGCAAATACAAAATTTTTATTCCAGAGCTCCAACAGCTTTATAGCATGCTCTACATTTATAACAATAAACTTTGGGAAATTACTCTCTTCATGTTTAAGAAAATGCTTTGCCCTTTTCTTGTCATCTCACAATGGGTTTTACATGCATTATTTTGAATGGCATGATCTTTATGCAAAATTAAGGGCATGTTTTGCCTTCTCTAACCAAGTATTTGATTTCTAAAATGATCAAAACATTGCATAAATTTTAAAAATTCAGCTTTTGTAGCCTTATAAAATTTTTATTATCATTTTTATTAGGCTGGAGACCAGCCAGTTGGTTAACTGGTAGATTGTCTAGCAAAATCAGCTCTACTGTAGATGTAAAAAATAAAAACTTAGAGAAAATTGAAAAAAATCTTACCATTTTAGCAGCACATTTTCTGTCTCTGTTGGATATGTTACTGCACATACACATAGGCATGAATGTGAGATGCCATGACCATCATGTTAAGTTCTGCAGTCATTCAAATAACTCAGTGTAAATTTATTTATTTATTTAGGAAAGGTGAAAAGTATCTTCCATGCAGGATATTTTTCTGTTTATAATCTTCAGAATAGAAGGAGAAGTGGAATCTGCACCTTGAAAGATTCAGATTGAACGTTAGAAAAAATTCTTTGTGTTAGCAATGGTGTGTTGAAACAGTTTTTCTGGACTGACCATGGAATGTTCACTCCTGGAGGTTTACAGAACTTACCTGGGAAAAGGCACTGCTGGCCTGAGCTGGTGCTGACAGCAGCCTGGCTTGGAGTGGGAAGTTGAGCAACCTCAGTTTGTGATGTTCCTCCCTGTCCCTGTTGCTGGGACTCTGTGATGATAAGAGCACATTCCATAACAGGTGCAGCTTTCCTAATGGGAAACTCCTTAATTTATCAAGTCATAATAAGATGTCAAAAGAATTAATAACAAGAAAGCTGAAACCTGGGGTTGAAAGGAAAATTCAATTCTAGCAAGTGGCAAAAATGGCTTTTCCTTAACGTAGCTTGACAAACAAAACCATATTGTCATGCAATGCTTCTCTTTGTAGTAGAATTTAATCATTCAACTCTGCCTGACAAATTCTCTCACTTCATTCCCTTCACTTCTGTATCTAATTTTTCTTCCTGTCCATTTAATCTAGGCAGGCTTTTAAAAAACTGAGTTTTGAAAGATGTTGTCTAGAAATCTGCTGTTTCATGCGGTTTGTAGGAGAACTCAATCCTGCAAAGCTTTATGTCTAAAATAACTTTCCAGTACTATAGGTCTTTGTGCCAATTACTTGTAATCTTTTTTTTAAAATTTAATTCTGAAATATGTCTTTTCTCTCTTGTCTGTCTTTTAATTTTCTTCCATTCTTTCACTGACTTTAATATTCAATATTTCAATTTCTTAATAATGTCCATATAAATCATTATGAAAATGCTTTGCATACTGAATAAAACTAAGTTAAATAACAGTTCCCTCCCCCAGCTTTTCTCCTTCACTTCTTGGAGTTTATTAACTTAGGGTTTTTCTGTGTGGTATATATTTGTTCGTATGTGTACACAAGCAGAAAATTGAATAAAGAAGTGGAATATGCACATTGAATTTAATAGATAAAGTGCCTATTAGGTAGGAAAAAAAGTTCAGCTCTTACAACCTTATTTAGGAGTGTCTTTCATCTTACTTCAATACAAAACTAGATTGTCTTTCAGCCTGTCATGACTCTGAATAGTGGAAATAATATCCTGTAATTATTACATTTTTTGAGAAATGAAGGGATGGGTATTTGGATAATGTAGTGTGAGCCAGCATAAGAGACAGGGCTGCAACATGCAGAGATAATCTGTGGAAGCCGTTTATCAAATCTTGATGTGAAGTCTGAATTTCTTTGTTATCGTTCATTTTCTATTTATGTTACCAGTATGAAAGTTTTGTTATCACTAAATCTTATCATCTGGGAGGACTGTTTGTCAACATCAAACTGAATTCTTTACAAGCTTTAACACAGCAGAAGGAAGTAGGATTCTGCTAGCAAGCACTTAGCTCCATATTGCTTCTTGGATCGTTTAATCCCAACAACAAATATTTCTTGTGCCTATTTTATTCTTACACTGTTTTACAGAAATACCCAGTACTTACAAACCATGGGAGAAATTCATCTCAGCTAACATTATTTATATTCTAAGTTTGACGTTAGCTCTATAGTCTAAACTAATCACAGAATCCCTGTGTTGTTAGTGGAGAGAAATGGCAGCTCCATAGGGTAATTCCTTCTGAGTTACGAGAGTTCCACATCTATTTCAGAGTCACTCACCTATGAAGTACCTTCCTATCTCTGCTGATTATTATAAGCTAGCTGACTAATTTAGACTAGGTTCACACATGGGATGAGATCTGACATACTCCACATGGCAAAATTCAGATACATGTCAAAATTTCTTTTTCAAGTTCTAGTAAAGCCAATGTATGGAGTAAATGTGTGACATTTTTAGCCTCCAGGAGTTTAATGTTTCTCTTATTTAAATGAAACTAATTTGTTGGTAATCTTGTCCTTTCCTTACCATGTTCTCTTGTAATTTCTGTTTTCTAAAGGAAAAGAAAATATATTTTGTGTTTGCCTGTTAAATATTTCTGTTGGGAAACTGACAATTTCCTACCATCCATCTCTCACTTGTGCACGTCACTCTTCATGGTTGAAGTCCAATGTGAAAGAAGTCTCAGAACCATTTTTAGTCTCTCCAAAGATATCCCAATATATAATTCTACTTATAATTGTTTTTATATTTAAACAAAAAATCAGAGTATCGTATCTTTTCCTTTGTAACTACTGATTATTCGGTAGTTATGTATTCACTGAGTTAAAAGATATCCATAGGTACTATTCCATACCCCAAAATTATTATGTAATACATAGTAATGTCTTTAAAATAGTTTATACTTGGGTCTCTGCAGTCATGTTTTTGTGGAGTAGATATATAAACTTCACTTTGTACAACAAAAAGTAAATGTGAGAATTTACTACGTTCAAGTTTTCTAGCATCCTCTTTCGAAATTATCACAGTGTTCGATCTTTTACATTTTCCTTATAAAAAAAGTTATACACAAAAATGTGGCCATATACACAAATATTTTCCTCAGCTGACTTTTGTATTTTTTTTCTGGTGTTTCCTCAGTTAAAAAGTGTCCCTCAAGAAAGTGTGAAAGATGATGGACAACAAAATATGTGAGCCTTTGCGTTCATTCAGTATCCATTTCTTCTGATTCAGTACATACCTAGCACTAGTGTGCGAGTTTATAATAGTTTTATCCAAGAAGAAATTAAATTATGGTTTTGATGATACTGAAGGAAGTAATAATTCTGCAGGGTTTAAGTCTGCATAATCAACACAGTCCAGGCAGTTTAGTTTGGGTTATGTCTGACCTTATTGCATTATGTTTCCAGGTTTAATAATTAGACCTTCTATCAGAGTTTTGCCATGTATTTATTTTAGTTTCTCTTATTTGTTCATTCTTAATTTATTAACAGTGGAAGATGGAAAAATTGTATTAACGGAAGTATTTGTTCATGGTTTGAGAGCCTGAGCAGATAGAAGTTTGCTTTAGTAGGTAATCTCATGAAGTAGAGCACAGATTATAATTGCTTTTTGTGTATTATTGAATATATGAAACATTTCATGGATTAGGTTCTAATTTAATTTTTATTTATTAATAATAAATTATTAACAACAACAACAACAATAATAATAATAATAAATTATTTTATTTTTAATCTAATTTTTAGCTTCTTTGTTTACTGCAAATGTGGAATTTTGATTTAGTGCCTAGGTTTCGCATTCCTTTTCCTTTCGCACGATTGGTGTCATTTGAATTGTGGAGACGGCTTCTTGACACCTATATTTTTAAACTAAAGCACAAAGTTCTGAGGGCAGACTTGTTATTTCCGTATGAAGGATGTTCCTGAGTTAGACTTCCAAGATCGTCTCATTTTTGTCGTGCAACAGATCTTGACCTGTTGTTCTGTAGGAAGCTATTACTGCTGCATGTGATAGTCAAGGTAAAGATGAACTGGAACAATGGGAAAAAATGAATCCATTCCTGCAGACATTAACTTCTGAAGGTTGGAAAAATCTGTGTTCAAAAGTTGTTCCTCTTTCAACAGACCTTTTCCATCCATCATTATTCAGTGTAAAGTGTATTTCCTACATCACGTGCGTAACAAAACGTGAAAAATTAAGAAGTACCATGCATTGAAATGTTGACTGCAGTGCATCCTTGTGGCAGTGCTCTCTGGCACATTCTGCTGCCTCTCTGGCTTTTGAATCCTTAATTGCTGTAAAAGATTTGCCAGCAGTCACAATGCCTTGTCTTTCAATTAGGCCACGTATTGTTAAAAAAGTTTGCTTGCTTTTTTAAAACCATATTTTTCAAAAACTTAAGTGTGGCAGAGAAAAAAGATAGACGTGTATTTTGTTTGTTAGAAGAATCCCCACAGTTCATTTATCGCTCATCAGCCTTTTCTTCGTAGACCTTTCTACCTTTGAAGACTGTGAGCTGGAGCATATATATGTGTGTGTATATATATATATATATATATATAATATATATATGTATATGTACATATGTGTGTGTGTGTGTAAACCCTACATTTGGCTTTGGAATCTTTTCATTCTGTCGCTGTTTTCTGCATTTAATCTTTATATTGGTGTTACTTTGATCTGATGGAATACAATTGCTGCTCACAACCACAACAATAACAGTAATGATAATAATAATAACTTATAGAGGTTATCCTTTACTATAAAAAACTATGTTCCATGTGGCACTTGGTTCTGTTCCATAGGAAATGATGGAAAGGATATTTGTCTTCTTCATTATTTATAAGAGAAGAGAGAGATAATGTTTGTGGGATCCACTAGCTTGTTAGATGTTTTGGGGAAAGTGAAAACTACTAAGGTATGATACAAATTAACAAAGGAGATATTTGTTTCCAGTATCTTTAAGTCTGAAGTGAAAACCTTGGGTTGAAAGAACTTTCCTTTTCTTGTTCCTTATCTATGTAGGCACAAGCAAAAAGACAATTACATTCATATCTATCTGAAACCCCCATGGAAATAAATCTTTTTAATTGTATTATGGTCCTTTATATCAGTGCTAGGTTCATGACATTTGCTTGCTTCTTTATGGTCTACTTATAATTAAAATGTGTATTCTTTTTGTTAATATTCTGTGTTGAAATTGGTCTAAGATGCATGATACTGTTCAGAAAATACTATAGTTCATCTTTTAAACGTGAACTCTAATGTAATTATTAGAAGATGTTTGATTAGAAGTGGAAATTACTTTTGGGATGAAACTTTGTGTCTAACTGTGTTTCTGCTTTAAAGTGTGAGTACTTTCAGGAAAATTCCATGCAACCAACTAAGCAAGTCCCACAGGCAGATGCTCTTCCCTAAATTTGCAAATAGAACATTGCATTTATCTTGAGTAGATGATTAGATTAATAGAAGTTGGCAAATGTGGAATCATTCCTTTCGTGTCCATTTTTGTGCAAAAACTTTGTATCCCTTCGCTTCGGACTATGCAAATTATTTAATTAATGATATAAAATCATTGAAATGTTGTAAATCTGCTTACTTCATATTTGTTGTGTGTTGAAAAGGAGAAATAGAGGTGCTATAGTTTCTTAGAAAAATCTGAGGTAAAACTTCTGTGGTATGATTGTGATCAGATTGCGGGGTTTGATTGCAGACTTTCCCTTGACTGGAGTTGTTTCTAGACTCGCAGAGGCTGTTAAGGAATTCTGCCACCTTGAATGAAAATAGTTGTAGTACTGCAAAATCTAAATGCTCCTTCAACAAAGAGCATTTCAACAGGTCACAAAAGGTGAAACTCTATCAAAACTGGCATCTTTTTTTCTTGTGCTAGTTCGTCACCTAAAGTAAGATACTTGTAAAAAACATTCTGCAAACACCAGGAGTGAATTTGAATACTAAATAGTATTTGAAGTGAATCTAGGCAGCATTTAAAATTAATAAAAATGAATTTGGAAAGCTTTTGATTTTTGTTCAAGGTATACTTAAACAATTGTTTATGTTTGGGATGCACTTTATGCTGGGCCAAAGAAGTCTTCTGGTCTTTTCTCTGATGTTATCTTTTAAGTGATTGATCCATGTTTAGCTGTGTTTGGCTGGCACAAGGCACAGTAACACCATTATGGTACTGAAGTTTACATTATAGCTTCGGCCTAAAATAGGAAAAAAAAAAGAGAAAAAAAGTAAATTCTTGAGTATCATGAGTTATCGTTTCAAAAATTCACAAGTCAGCTATGAAAGGGATTCAGAGTAATTTGGTGTAATTACTAGTTAGATCAGATCTTAAATGCATAAAGATTTCTAAACCTAACAATTTGAAAAGACTGGAAATATAGTTCGATAAACACTTTGTACAATTCAAAGTCGAAGATTCTCTGTATCTTCAGTTTGATAATTATAGACTGAAAAACTGAACAAGGCAGGGACTTATGGATATTTGTAGATATAACATAAATATTAAGTACTGTTCTTAACATTAGCAGAAAGTACTTACAAAAATAATTATAGGCTGTATTGCATGCAAGTGTGAATGTCTGTATGTATATGCTGTCTTAGAGATAATTCTTAAATATTCACAAAAATTACAGCAAGGAGCTGAACTAATGCATGTTCTGGTGAGGCTGTAAAAATAGCCCAAAAGAATATTTATTACTTTGTCTTTAAAGTAATTGGCTTTGAAACTGTTTTATTATTCACCAGATTTATCTTTTTTAAAAATTAAATTAGCATATGCATTAATTTTAATATTATACAATTAAAATATTTTAAATGCATCAATTTTAAGCACTAGATGTTGTTTGTCTTCTCTAAAACCTTGTTTCAGTGTTGTTACTAAAATGGAAGATGGTGATAGTAGAAACAGTTGGCTAAAACCAAGATGATTTATAATAATATGATTTCTTAATATTTTTTGTATTGCTTTTATTGTTCATATTAAGAGGATATTTCTATTAACTGTACTTCAGTAAAAGTATTATATTCCATTGTTTGTATTTTGACACCAGCAAGGATATGGGAATTAGTTGCTCATCTCACTTTATCATAAATGCAGGTGTGTGCAGACTAGACTGAAATTACACTTGAAAGTAATCATCCGTGGAGCCATAAAGCCCTCACCTAAAAAGAGCTGTTGAGTCTGAAAATGTTATAATTTACTTCTATTTTATTTGCAGATTGCCTTCTCACAGCACAATACTATCATGGATCTGGTGCAGTTCTTTGTCACCTTCTTCAGGTAAATTGCTTTTTTTGTCTTCTGACTGAAATCCTGATGACTCTTTACCATCAAACCAGTGTCTTACCCAGCTTCTGAATCTTGAGAAATGCCTGAAAGGAGGCCTTCAAACTGTGTTCCCTAATTTGCACCAGTGGGGGGTCCAGGCCAATTAAAGGCAGCTGCTGGAATCTTGCGTTATATAATCATGTATTTCATATTCAGTGGTACAGTCTTCACACCTCATAAAGATTAGCTGGGTTTGTACCAAATATTACAGTGATTAAGAAAAGCCAGCTGAACTGAAGTAATTTATGTGTGTGATTTTTCTATAAACACTTCTATAGAATTATTTAAAATGATTGCTCTGTTCAATGGCTTGTTATTTTTAAAAAAGCACTCCATGTCACTACACGACATTAATTGTGAAAGGCAGTAGGTGATGCCTGAGATTTGGTTCTGGCAGGAATGCAGGGGTGGGCTTCAACTGCAAATGGACAACTATTCTAGAATATGAACAAAACCCCACTGAAAGAATTCTTGAAAGTTCAGCTATCTTATAAAATGTCACAAACTTGAATATACACGGATTAGTTACAGTGCTTTGGAATCTTGCAGTGGAGATATTTCCCAATAACCATGAAGTGTATGCAAAATGTGAACGATGATAGACAGTTATGTTCATCAGACTTTGTGTATTTCTAGAACAGCCAATACTTTATTTCACAAGTTCACAGTACGGCTTCTCTGTTGACTTTAATCACTCTGCTCTGAGGAGTGGTACCTAAAGAATCAGACTCTTAAATACTGTGAATAGTCCAAATTCTGTTTATTGCTGTTGCCAGAAAGGGCGCAGAAATGAGCAGAGCCTGAAGTTTTCTGTACCCAGGGCATTGGCTAATGGAGAGGAGTTTAGTAGGTGATATAAAATATCAGATTTCTCCTCATTCGCCACAAACTGAGCAATAAAATGCTCATTGCCTAAAGCTCAGTCTAGTGGTGTTTTGGGTGTTTGGTTTTTGGGGGTTTTTTGTGTTTTGGGATTTTTTTCCCTCTTTTTTTTTCATGGGGAGACAGCAAGAGCTAAAAAATTATGATGCTTATGCAAACGTTTATATTAGAAACCCGTATCGAAGAAAGCAAAGTCTGTCCAAGTACAACAGACCAGGTGGATCCCATGACAAACAGCAGAGGTAAACTAAGAGCAGTTTGTTGGTGCTCTGTGCTGTGATGCAGCCTTAGAAAAGGTGACCTATAGGCTCTTTGGTGGTGCAGCCACCTCTGTGGATACTTTGCATTGTCTCTCCTGGTGTGATGGTCTCTCTCATGCTGTTGGTTCTGGGTAAATGCAGACTCATCGTGCTCCTGATGCAAGAAGAGATCTGCCTGCCTGAACTGTAAGCTAATTGGAAACCGAGGCAGATGTAGTACCCCTAAGAGAGAGAAAGGTGTTAGGGAAGCTGGCAGCTATCCTACCCCTGCCTTTGACTCAGCCCCAGCCCGGTGGGACAACCAAGGATTTCAGCTGGCACTCAGTCCAACAGGCCCTGCAGTGTAATGTTAATAACCCACCTTAGAAATCCAGCTGCAGAAGTGTGTAAAGGAACCAGGAAATGCTGTGAGTAGTGCATTGCAGTGGTCCAAGCCAAGGGGCAAACCTTAATTGCAGGGCACCCTGCAAAGACAGACAAATCCAGCTAAGGTTTGATGGTTGTAATGAGAAAGAGTGTTTAACACAAAAATGTTTTAAAATCTTAGTGTAAGGTTGTATGGTGTTCTACAACTGAATTGGTATTAGGGTTTTTGTAGAGACAGGTAGGATGTCAGCAGTTTGTAGCCTAAAAGAATCATTTTAATAAGGGTTTGTTTGTTCCTTGTTTTGTATGGGTTTAGGTTTGTTTGTTTTGTTTTGTTTTGTTTTGTGAATGAGAATGAGAATGAGAATGAGGTGAATTGTGACTGTGGCAAATCACGGTGGTAACAGTAATAGGCCAGGTCATATTTACTCAGATTATTGATAGAGAAAAAAATTGTGTTTAAGGACAATTTGAACGGGCTTGATAACAAAACGTATTTCAACATGCTTTGATAAACATGCATTTGCATTTCTCCCATCCAGTATTATACTTCTCCTACTTCTGAGCATGTGGCAAAATGCTGTTCACCCTGCCTGGCCAAAGCAGCAAATAGATCCATTTGACAATAGCAGCTGTTCAACAGCCAGGCAAAAGTATAGTTTAAAACTGTTCCTTTATAGATTTTGCGTTCCAGACTGAAAGATGAAATGGACATTTTACTGCTTGAATCAGAGACATCGAAACAGGCGTTTTTAGAACTGTCCTGATGTATCAAGATGAACTGTTTTAAAAGTATTGTTCTGTAAGGACTTTATTTAAAACTACACATAATAAAGCACAAAATCTATTATTAGCTCCACAATTAATGCTTGTTCTACCAAGATACTGATATTGTATATCCTAGAACAAAAAAGTTATATAAATAAAAGTTACATTGAAAAAATAAGCAGAACATTATTGAAACTGTAGTGCTCCAGACCATGGTATGTGTTGTTAAAAACCCCCACCCTATTTAATTTCATTCTTTTTCTACTGGAAGGTTTCACTGTAACCTCTGGTTTGGTGAACTTTTCTCTGAGAGTAAAAATGTGATGTAAGAGTAGTAACAGACTCCAGACTGTCTTACAGAGAGTGTGGCATCTATGTTGCTGTGCTCAGTGCCTTGAAGGCTTTTAGCCATCACACAAATTGAGAAGTCTGTGATTTTTTTTTCTTTCCACGTGCTTTGAAGAAGTACAGATCTCATTAGAAAATTTCACAGGCAGCAAATGTGAATGATCTTTCTTACAGTGAAGAAATGCAGTTAAAGAAAGTGTATTTCTGTATTACCTTGACCACTAAAACCCTCAATATCCTAAAGTTTGGCACTTTGTTTTGTTTCAAACTCTAAGTGATAAAGAAATTTTCAGTGTTTTCAGGTCTTACAGGAATATTTGGATTTAGCTGAGTAGGTGCCAGGACATTTTAGACATTTCATAAGGGTAGATGAAGTAGCTTTAGTTTCTGAAAACATTATTTACTTCTTTAGATCACGTCTAACATCCATGAAAATTGATTGTTGAATAACTATTAGTTTTTATTATCTCTGATTTGAGTAAATCCTGAATGGAGAGCTAAGAAACACTTGATTTGTGTATCTGCTTTTAAATGGTATTATAACAGTATAGCAGAATATATAACAGTACTCAAGCCATTCCCAGATAATTACTCATATTAAGAATCTGAAGTATAAGTTCTGGTAAGTAAAGTGGTTAAATCCCATAGTCAAAAACCAGGCAGGTGTGAAATTGGTGCAGATGACAAAGGTTAGCTGTTAATATACTTGTGATAGGAAATGATAAGCAACTGCTACTGTCAGAATGATGTTTTTAAAGCCTTTTTTGAATGCATGGTACCAACTACTAACTCATCAGGTGCTTTCTCTGAGCTCCTAGAACTGTTACTTCCCTTGCCTCTGGTACTTTGGGTGAAGCTGGCTGACCTAACAGCATATCTTAGTCACTTTTGTAACATATCCCCATACTGTCATAAATTACAGAATTTCCAAGTTTTAATAAGTGGAGCACTGTTAAATAATACAGACTCTTTGAAAGTTTGAAAATCTTTCTTTTGTGTGTGCTTTAAGAAATTCTATGAAAAATTATAGTCATTTAGGATCAGGGGTACATTCTTTCTGTTAAATCTTTCTGTGAGCAGTATAAGTGAGAGAAAACAATATTCAAAATACACCCAGTGCTTATTGCAGGAGGAGGGGGTGGGTATTTTGGTAAAGATGAGCATGAGCTACAACAGGAATTGCAGCAGATGCTGAAGAACCAGATTTATTACCTCCATTTGTAGGACTGTGTGCCAGAATCTCTGAGCAGTCCCTTCAGTTGTGTTCCCTGCAGTGGGAGGGCATGGCTGCATTTCAGCAGGTTGTGTCAGAGCTCCTGAGAGCTGCAGTGCTGGAATCCACCGCTCTGGGTGTGAATTTGCAATGGGAGAACTCCTGCTCTTTACCAGCATCCTTTGGTCTGTATCCCTGCCTTCCTGTTTTGTTTCTGTTAAAATGATGATAAATTAGTGCTAGATTTTGGTGTGCTTATCTTTATGAGATCGAATATTGATCTCCATAAGAAAGACAAAACACAGTGTGCCGGGATCAGATCACGTCCACCTTGGCTGGGATCTCAGAAAATGCGAAACTCTTATAACTCTAAATTAGAATATTTTTCAGTAACATGAAAATCAAGTTATCATAGCAACGTGGATTTTACTTTTGGAGCTAGAATAAAGTTGGTTTTTACTTAGTGATGCATTAAAAGTTTTCACCTCGCTTAGATGCAGAGTTGTTTGACTTCCGCTGGGAAAAGCACCTCTGTACTGTGGTGGGCAATTCGAGTTGGGTTTTCTTTCTTTACATGTTTGTTTTGAATTGTTGAATGTAGCTTTGTGTCTTCTGCTCTCTGAATCACACAGAAACTTTGTCATCACTGTGGAGTTATTTGGTCTGTTCATATTTCCTGAGGAGGCAGCCACTTGTTACTGCCCTGCAGGCACAGGAGATTCCCCAGTCCTGCTGGATCAGTTGCTTTTCAAAACAGTGGATGAGTCACTTAATCCATCAGTGAACAGAACTGTTTTCCATTATTTTCTTCTTATTTTTCTTCTTCCTGTTTATCCTTTGAGTCATTTGGAAGTGTGTGTGAGTGCACTAGTGCTCACCATTTTTTGATTTCAACAGACACTGTTCCTCAAAATACAAGATAGCTGCTCAGGTATCTGAACATGGCCTTTATGCCTGCTTGGTATAAAACAGGTGTGGGCTTTTTCCTTCCTTAAAGCAGGGCATTTAAAACTTGGAATTTTCACTTCCTTTATGTATCAAATACAGCAAGAGGTGTTCATTGTGCCTCCTGAAGCTCTGGCATGTTTGCCTTTCAGGGATATGTCTTTCTACAGCTGCATTGGATTTTGCATCCTAAGAAGCATCACAGATAATTGATACTGTGTTTATGTTTCGATTCCCCACATTTTGTATTGTATTTTCTTAAATTCAGTTAGTCAGTTGTTTTCTTAGACTTCAACAGCATTGGTGCTCACAGCTATTTTTCTTCTAGACTGCTTAATCCTAGTCACTTTTTTATGAAACTCCAGTCCACTATACTTTAAACAAAAGAACTAGAACAGGTTTTCATCTGTGATAAATGGACTTGAAATTTTGCTTTCGTCATTGCAATTCCAAAGAGAAGGAATTCAGTCTTCTTATGACCTGTACCAGTTGCAAAGTTAGCTTCAGGAGTTTGCTCCCAGATGTAAGGAATACAGTGAAGTGGGGTGAAAGCTGGTGAAGGAAAAGAATAACAAAAAAATAAAGGAAGTAAAAATATTAGTGTTTTCCTTTAGGCAATAATGTCATTGTCCATTACAGCGAGTGACAAGCAGCTTTGTCAAGCCCCGTGCCCGCCTGTCTCTGCAGGCGCGGTCGGTGTGACGGGCTGGCCGCTGAGTGACAGCCAAGAAATGAGCAATCTCCTCGTGGCAGGGCAGAAATATTCCAGGTCCCTGTGCTCAGCTGTAATAAATCACAGAAGGAGAGAAAAGACAGTGCTAGACCATGTGCTGTGCTGTGAATTTCATACGTCCGAAAATATTAGATCTGATTATTCCTTTTTAAAAGAGAAATCTGCATTCAAAGGAATTAATCTAATAAACTTTCTGTACTGGAATATTAATGCAAATATTCCATTAAAACTTCCCGGTACCAAATGAAGCATTTTGTGTGGGAGGTTTTGTGGTCTTTTTAATTTCTCTGTTGGGATCCAAGGTAGGGATGGCTATGTTTTGCCATAATAAGAAGCAAAATTATGGAAATTCTACCGTGGACTCCAAAAACCACACTAAGAATTACACAGTAAAAAGTAGTTATATAATCTATTTAAATTTTTTAATCTGAATTTAATCTTCATATGTGGCCCAATTATGTTCTATTTCATAGTTGGTTTTCTGTGTTTTCAATATTTTTTTTATGATATTTTAGGAAAAGACTCAACACTTGGAAAATTTTATTTCTTTCCTGATACGTTTTCAGTCTTTTTCAGTTGAAATTCTAGTATCAGGTTGAGGGGAATCAGGGCCTTTGTATTCTTTATCCGGAATTCTACTTAACTACAATTACAGAATTTTTAGTGTTCTTCTTGAATGATGCTTCTTTGGCCTTGGCCTAAAAATCCTTAGTCTGTCTTCAGGAAAATTTAATTTTAACAGGACTTTTCACGGGGAAAGTTAAAACTTTTTTAGATCTACTCCATAGAACGTATTTGCCTCATTGGAAAAAGTATTGGAAATGTTACAGATTGAAGGGAAACGTTTTTTAGCAATGTGTTAAATTTCCTCATTATATTTCAGTCTGCCATGCTAAACAATGCTGACATGGTATGGTGGCTTTCTAAACATATTTTATATTTCTGTGATTTATTATTAAAGAATAACAGCTGCACTAGAGAGAGCAGTGAAAAATAAGAATGAGGGAAAAACGTGAAAAAAATATTCTTGAAATAATGGGAATCTCTTGTTTTGGAAAGCTGCTGAAATTTAGCATGGGTGACAATTCTTCCCCAAATTCACTAGCTGACAATAATTAGAATAAATGAGTTTTTCCTCCCCCCCCACCAACCCCTTAATTTTAAATCTTAAATCAGCATAAATCAAGAAAACCATTGCAAAAAAGCAAAAGTGAAAGCAGAACTATTTTTTAATAGAAGCAATATATTCAATTTCTAATTAGTCTGGAAAGCTACTGCAGAAAACATTAAATTCTGTATTTCATAATTTGTCTAAAATTTCAATGGACATAAATTGTATATATATATGTATTTTTACATGTAACATCACTTATTGAGAGAAATATAGAGTATCTCATCCATGAAGGGCAAACTCATAAAATTATATGATATATGAAAGTCTTTTCCATGACTAAAAGAAACATAATCACGCTTCATGGGTGTGATGTTCTATTTATTCTGTGGAGATTAATTTCAGTTTATGTGAGATTAAATCGCTTTGGTTGTAAATCATTTTTATTTGTTGCCTCAAAGAGGTGAAAGGAAGAACTATGGAGGGTTAAAGTTCACTTCATCTAGAGCTTTATTGTGTGATATATTTCAGAGTCCTTTTACGTGGTTCTTTAGTCTGATATTGGACTGGCAGATTAAATGGGAGTGTTGGTCTCTCAATAGCATCTTGGTGTACGCTGCATCCATTTTCCCTTTTTAGTTAAATATAAGGGCTGTTTGTGTAATTGATCATTCATTCTTACTTTGCTGTAGCAGCTTGTGGTCTGTTTCACATAAAGCCACATCTTTGTGGATATTTGCATGAATTACGTATGCAGGAAAGTACAAATCTAAAAAATGTATGTGTGCTTTTTTATAGTTACTTTTTAATAACGATTTTATTGAATAAAGTTATTTAACACTCCCCTCCATTCTCTAGAACATCATGGCACGTGTACATAATGAAAAAAATGCCAATACTTTTTTTTCATAATAATTTTTCTGCTAGTTACAAATTCCTTGTTCAAACATTTCTTTCTTCTTTACTTTCAAGAAGATTTTTGATGTTTCATTGCACAGGAAGGACCAATAAGCCCAGGCTTTGCAGAGACAGTTGTCAAGGGTGATTTTAAACTGTTATAGGAGTTTATGCTGTGGTAGAGGAAGGATTAAGTTGGTTTTCTGTATTCAGCATATATTAATAAATTATTTAGCACAAAAATAGTAGCTATTCTGACTAATAAATAATACATATTATAATTATATTTCATTGCTACTGCTTACTTTAAAATATAATTTATATAAAATGCAGTTGACACCATTGATACTTCAATCTCCCTGTTTCCCATCATGCATTCAGAGCTTAAATTCTGAAGCTTCATTAATACAATTATTTATCATTTTACTTAAATTTGCTCTTCCTCCTCAACAAAATTATTTTCATGATGTTTCTAATAGAAATTTTAAATGTGCTGCTCTGGAGACTTACAGCATCCTTTTGGCAGTATCATGGTTTTGACCATGACAGACTAAAACAAATCGAATGTGGGTATTCTTTTCCATGCGTTCTTACCAAATATTGTGTTGTGCCTGGAAGGACCAGATTAGAAGGCAGATATATATTTCTTATTAACTGTTAGTCTGTTTTGTATAAGTCTGGTAGTTGTAGACATGTGAGAAGAGAATTTTAAGGGCAGTTATGTGACTTTCATGAGACACTTCATGCAAGAATTGTTTATGGGAATATACGGATTTTCAGGACTGATCAAAAAATAATGATTTAATCAGTCATCCGGATAAGAATTGTCCGTGTAATTAGTTTCAAATGAACTTGAAACTTGTTGCTTAACTTGTGTGAATTCCATTTGAGACACAAATTAATGCAAATTTGCATTTAAATTATTTTTGGTAATACTTGGAGTTTTAAATGCCATCGTAGATACTTTACCTCATATTCAGACATTTCTTTCACTTTGCAGTTTGGAAAGCAAGAACTAAGTGCCTGAACCCTCTGTGTGGCTCTTGGATTACAGGGTTCACATTTTCCTTGGATTCCTTTAATTCAGAAAGAAACTGGGGGGGAAAGGAATGGAATATAGATCTAGGCTGGTGGAAAAAGCCCTGTCATATTTAAGGTTGTGCAACAATGACAGTTGGTATCTGAAGAGGGAAAGATTGCAGCTCTTGGCTAATCAGATCCAGAAAATGGAGTGTAGGAGCCGGTGCGTGGAGCTGCTGGTGCTGGCATCATTCTCATGGCAAGGAATAGCAAAAGGACATTCCTGAATCACCTGGATGGTGATGCTGGCTTTGTTGGCAATGCCTTTCACTGGCTGTGCCAGCCAGAGCTCTCCCCTAGCAGGAGTTCAGCACTCCTGGCTGGAATGTTTTGGCTCCACAACCAGGATTTATTTCCCTGACCCCACACACTGCGTTACCACAAGCTGGAAGTTGCATATCCTACTTCCTTGCTAGCCAAGACTACTTTTCCCTAAGTCTTTAGACGTTTTAATTTGGAATTGAAACACTTCATTCCCAGAATCGTTCCAAATTGCCAATCACTGAAGTAGTCCTACTTATAATGATGTTTATAAAACTTTGTGATTCATAGCAATTTAATTAAACACTAAAAGAAATTTAAAAAATTGCACCGCTGTCATACATATCAGACTTCTAATATTATGTTTACAATGCTTTGTGCTTCAGATAATCCTGTTGAAATCTTTGGAGCTGCTTGTCGTGTGTATACCAGTTAACACAAGGATGGCTGAACCCAGCACATCATAATCATAAACACAGTGTTCTTGTCAAGTACAATGAGAGAAATCAATTGCTGTGACAATAATTGCTATTTGAAGTCACGGTGTTAGAAAAATAATTGTTCAATTATTTTTATTTTAGAATTGTGCTTGCTTTATAAAATATCAATTAAAATGTGCTCTATTTGCCAATAAAAAGATAGTAAATAATTTGTTGGGAAAGCAGTTCTTAGGAAAACAGTTAATGTGATCCATTTGGAAACTTTTGCAGTACTAGCTTGAAAACATTAAGTTAAATATGAGACTTGTTTTCCTAGCATATATCTACATTAAAAACTTTTTTTGTCATCAGTTTGTTTTACTGTATATGTTAAATTGTTGTTCATGTTAGTACTAGAGTTAGTGTGAAGGAGAAACAATAGAGTGTGGGGTCACTGTTTAGATTGCTAATTAGAGAACTGTACATTTTTGTGCTCTTGTCAAAGAAAGATCAACAGGCAGGAGGTTTGTGGCTACAGAGGATATTTAATTACTGTCTCAGCACAGCAAGACTCAAGTGATTGAGCAATAATTGCCTTGATGGCCCAACTCCTATGTTCAAAAAAAGACTTGGGAGGAACTTTTAAAATACGTGCAAATATATATGTGTGGGTAAGTGAGTCTGTTACGCACCTGACAAACTATGAAATGAATTTTGGGTGCTTCTATTTCTGTTGGTGAGCAACGTGAACAAACAGATCATCTCTTGGGCACGATGGTGCTGAGGACCTGACATCCACACTGAATGCATTATTTTTGTGTTTGAACTAGCCCTAGTTTAGTTCCATGGACTGACAGCTCCTTTGGGTCTGGAGTGGTCATTGCTCATCTTCTAACCGAGCTCCAGGGCTGCTCCCCAGAGTCAGCCGGGGGTTGGTTCGGAAGCCCACTCCAGATCCACACGAAGCCAGCAATGCAGGAATTCCCCTTGGATCACAAGGATGGGTCTGTCACGTGCTGGAGCCTGGGGACAGGATGATGGCAGTTGGTAGAACAGTCTCGGCATGCTGTGCTGGCCCAGCTGTGCTGCTCCCGGGGTGGGCTCAACCGGGGATGCTGCCCCACGCTCAGCTCTGTGCTGCTGCTCTACCTTATTCTGCAAGAAAAGTAAATGTGATGGATGCGCAGCTTAGACTCTCACATCTTTTTTCATTTTAATAGAATTCAAAGTATACTAGATGCAAGCTAAAGTTTTGAAAAAGTTCTTGCTTTCGTCCATTTGCGGAAATTTATTTTGAATTATTGTGCAAATTACTGTCTTAAGTAAAATCATAGAAACAACAATTATTCATGCATGGATGTTTGCATGCATTTTTTCTTTACATTTTAATTTCTCTTTGTATGTTAAATAATCAGAGAATGAGAAAAGAAATAACAAAGGATGGCACATTTTGTTTGTTCTGTTTACCTTCCATTTACAGTATTGGTTCTTAAAATATTTATGCTTAGTTCATGAAACAGTTCCTTTTATATCTCTGCAAAAATAAGTAAATTATTTCACTTTAACAAAAGTATTACTTTGATACAGTATGTAATTTATAGACATTAATATGTAATGAAAAGAAAGGAATTCTGTAGTGTACTTATAATACATTCATAGAGCTTAAGGCACAAATGTGTCATTAATTCATCTAGTCTAAACATGCTGATCATTACATTTCACAGATTTTCCCCTCTATTAATCCATGTAATTTAAGTTTCTTTAAAGATATCTACAGATTTTATTTCAGGTTGCCCATACCAAGCAGCAACACATCCACCAATTCCCCTAACAGTTTTCAGTTTGCTGCCTAAAGAAACACAGAGAAACTAATTTCTGAATTATGGAAAACACTTCCATTTCTTCAGCCAGGTCTGCACTAAATATGCCTAAATGTGACCTCTGGAAGTTAAAAATTTGCTCTTGGCTTGCAAAAATAGTTATGCAGGCAGTAATTATTCCTTCCAGTTTCCCTTCTCTTTGTTCTATTAAATCAGTATTTCTGTTTTCATACTACCCAGAGCCCTTCTGGGAAGAGCATCTGCGTAGCCCAGACCTGCCTGCCCTGGTGTTCTCTTGCAGCCTTTCCTTGGCCACCTTCCTCTGCTGCGTTGGACACAAACTGTGTTCAAGACTTCCTCTGCAATTCATCCGTTCTCTGATTGTTTATTGTCTCCAAAATCATGCTAGGACAGTGACTTCCAATCAGCCTGTAACACACACCACTGGTGAGGGATTGCTCATTTTGAAGCATGCTTTTTGGTGTTTCCTCCTGTTTTGTTTCACGTGGCTTGAAGGGGAAACTGTGCAAAGTTATATCCTTACCTTCTGGCAGTTCATTTCTTTGTTCTGGAGAGCACAAAATCTTGATCATGCTTGGGCTGCTGTGGTTTTAAGAGTCTTAGCATGGCAATTGTCTTATTGGGAAGATTTACACTGATAAGTGCAGAAAGTCATTCACTCTGTACTCTGGGTCAGCATTTCATAACCCACGTGCTTTGCAAAGGCATCTATCCATATATCTGTTTATTTGGATGTCACTCAGAGTCTCAGCTGGAGAGTCAGAGATGGTGGACATAATCTGTGATCATGTGGATTAACTGTAGGCAAGTTGCCACTTGATCTTTTCCCAAAGTGAAATGATTAATTTGTAAAGTCACTGTCAGCAAAAGATTTTCTCCAAATTTGAATACTTTTTGTGATTTTTTCTGTATTCTCTTCATGTTTTCCAGTCTCCTTTAAAAAAATGCCAATGCCAGAGCTTTATGAACAAGTCTGATGGTATCTGTTTTGGCAATACCTTGTAGAGTGATAAGTTCATCTCCCAAGTGCTGCTACTACTGTGCACCCGAGTATTTAAGATTGTTTTAACCCCTTTTTGTTTCAGCATCCTAGCAGTAATTCATACTGAGTTGTCATTCACACTGGTCTCTAAATTGTTTTGGGAATCACTTTATTCCAAGGGGAAAATGAATCCTGTGCAATGTAAATGAGGCCTGAATTCCTTGTTCTCATCAATACAGCTTAGCAGTGATTGTGTGTTTAAAAAAAAAAAAAAAAAAATTGACCACTGTGCAATCTCT